>OZ016502.1:36815519-37415519 GCA_963966595.1 Physocephala rufipes | reverse complement strand
AGAATATTCTTCTCCAAGAAAAAAATGGTCAATTAATTTCAAAGAACAAAGCATGTAGTGCGGTGAACCGTGTAAAGTCGGCACAACACAATAACAATTATCACACTCCTTCCTCTCGATGAAACACTTACCAATTATACTGTACGTAATTTCGCCATTCGCGCCTTCATCCAAATCGGTAGCAACGACCGTGTGAATGACTGTCATATCGTTATTCTCTGGCACGGAAAGTGGATAACAGGAACCCGGACGGAATTCAGGTGCATGATCATTAATGTCAGTGATGGTGATGATAAGCGTTGCAATGTCAAATTGGCCGCCATTCAAAGCCATTGATGGCTCACTGCTAGTCGCCGCATTCAATAACGATTCCGATTCCGTCGTTTTCGAATTCGAATTGGAACCCAATTCCGACAATGACATTGATATGAATGCTGATGAAGACGATGACGATGACAATGACGACGACGAGGATGATCTTGCCAACGACGACAATGCAATTGATGCTGCTGATGACATTGATGGCAATGATGGAGTGCGTTGTTTGCGTGTATGAGAAGTGAGCATTGATGCTGATGTTGCCGCTGCCGTCGCTGACGCTGCCGCAGCAGCATGATTTGTATCGTAAACGTAGATGGGTAGACGGTATTCGGCCTTTGTTTCGCGATCGAAAAGTCCACGTGTATTGACAATACCCCGATAGGTGTCAACGATGAAATGATTATCGGCAACACCAGCTGGGATCTCGTATGTCAGATTTGCTGTGAATGCGAGAAGAAAGTGACGAAAGAGATAGAAAGAAAGAAAAAAAAGAAAATAAAAACGAAATTATCTGGTAAGTAATCCCGATAAAATTGAAATATTCATCAATCAATCTGTCAATCAATCAATAAGTGGGAATGGATCACGATAATATTTCGGTAGATCTTAAATTAAATGCAGACAATTTCGATGTAAAATTGCGATGAAAGGATTTACAATTAATTACATTTAAAATTAAGTTCCAAGCGCCAAGCACTGGCATGCATTTTCAACTGGAAAAAGAAGTGTCTAGTGAGCAATTAATGAAATAGGCAAGGAATTGATGGAGTCGACTACTCAAAATCTTCTTTTAAGCATTATTTCTTAAGAAATATCAGTTTTACTTGCAAGTACCTTAATCGATGTTTTAAAAGTCCTTTTGTAAAAAAGGATTGGCTGTTTACGAGGAACTGTTGTCTCCGATAAACCGGGTGATGACCCTCTTAGTTAAGAAAATACTTTGTTTTGCTAAGATAAATTCTTTATCTAAAAAAATCAGCATCTAAAGAATGACTGATTACTATTGATTCGAATTGATTTGCTTAATTTTATTTCCTACTGATAGTCTTCACTATTGGTCCAACCACCAATCTTCGGTTGTCACAAACTATTTGCTCAACAAATTCTAATAAAACCGACGTAATTGATTCTCTTTATTATTCGCATTTATTTGCTTCTTCCTTCTTGGCCGTTGATGAAAAAATTAACCCTCGCCTAAGGATATAAAACTCAGATAGTTTGATGGTGGTAATGACCATGACGATGACATGGTAGAAATATTGTTGAATTGTCTTGAGCTCATTTAACATCGTTTTGTTCTAATTAATACCGAAGAAATGATGACATGTCCTTGAGACTAGAACAACCAATTAAAATAAGAAAAAAGTAAAAAAGAGTAGGAAAAAGACACCGATACCGACAATTATTGTTAAATGGAAGAATTAAACGGAGGCTGGATAACCGGCTAAAGAATTTGTTTGAACAAGTGATATCGGATAATTCATGATTCTTCACCAGCTTAAGTATTCACCGCGAGAATATATTCAATCGCGGCAATTTAAGAAGAACAACGTCAACAAGCACGGTAGCAATGGCTAGTAATAAAGAAGAACAAGACAACAATGAGAGGGAGAAGGAGAAGAAGACCAAGAAGAATGCGATTTTGAAAGGGAACCGTCAGACAGTTAATTTTACAAAGGTGGCAATAAATTCTATAACAAAGCCAAAGCCAACCAAACGTAGAGTCTTTAACGCTAGCTAGCTAGGATACATTCCCCGATTGCCGCCCGAATCACCGCCAGCATTTAGCCCTTCAACCCGTCAACCCAAAGAGATATGGTCCTACAAAACGTATCCTCGGCAATGGATGAAAGAAAGGACAGTAGCTAAGACTCGTATTCGCATTAATAAGCAAAAATATATGCATTCATGGACACATCGGTGTATCTCGGTAGATGGATGGGTCGATGTATATGGTAGTGTCAGGCAAATCTGCAATCGCCACTAACCAACCAGCTATTCCCGAGCACCGAATAAACCGAATAAACGACTAAGAAACTTAGTAATGCCCGTTGCAATGACTACCTACACAAATGTCACAAATAAACCAGATCGACGACGACGAGAAGACACAACCAATGCCGCCGACCACAGCTGTGGCTTCTGCGCTCCAGCCAGCGATTTTTCCGCTGCAATGTGTCAGATTTGCGAACATGACAGCAGAACTATCACAAATTAATGAATTGAACGAGATGATAATGAATTGCTAGCGAGTGAGAGAAAAGAGAAAAGAATGATGGCCGAAATTGTTATATATTTTCGACGATGTTGCCGAGCGACTGTAAGTGATGGCGAGGATGCATCTCGTTTAGGAAAGTCTAAAATGTCATCAAAACGAGGAAGAAGAGGAAGAACAAATAATTACATTAAAAGGTTAAAAAAATGTAGAAGGAAATAAATGTATTGATTACATATAATGAAGTTAGACGCTATAAGGTATCCGAAATGAAGCCTAAAATGGCATCCAAAAGGAGCAAGCCATCAATTGATTTTGTCAGATTTTATGTTCTTGTAAATATTAATTAATGACATATTTCATCATTGAACATTTCCGTACGCGAGCGGAAATCTAAAGAAGTTTAGTCAAGTCAATTAAAATGAAATTAATTCAAATTAAGCCAAAAGTAAAATGATTTCCAATTCATCAAATTGAGCTCCATTAAATCAAGAAATATTTGAAATGAAATCGAAATAAACTATATAAAATTTTATAAATTCAAAATGAAACTTTTAATATCAAATCAAATGACTTCGTAAACCCAAAATGAATAAAATTAATTGAAAACAAATTTTGTGAAAGAAATCAAAAGAAGCTTAATTAAAATTAATCAATTAGCCTTGATTTTTAAGTCGCGCTAAATCAAACAGTTTAGTTTCAGATTATGCCTAGTAAAATTAAAAATGTGACTTTAACTAGAAGATTGGCTAGCATAAGACGGGCACGTAAACGTAAATTAAATTAATTCTAGTCAAGAAACGTATGCTAGATAAATACATATCAAGTCAATTTAAATCAACTAAACTCAAACTAAATCAAATTAATTAAATTTAATTGAGCTTAATCAGTTAGAACTTAACAAGTCAAATTAAATAGAACTAAATCAGACGAAAGCCGGTGAAAATCAAGTAAATTAAGTACCATGAAATCAAACCAAGTGTAAAAAAATTATGCCAAATTAAAGAAATAAAGGCATACGAATGCCAACCATACAAAATTAAAATGAAATCAGTTCATGCTAATTCACATTGTGTGGACAAAAGCAAGTCAGTCCGAACTGATTCAAATAAAATCCATTCAAATCAAATTAAGTCAAAACCAATCAAATTAAGTCAACCAAAAATAAATCAATTGAATATAAGTAAAATCCTCTTAAATCAAACAGGGTGTCATATAAAGTATGTTTGGATGAAATCAACCCGCACGCAATCAAATTGATTGTAATCAAATTAGAAAAAATTGAAATCGGAATAAGCTAATGCAAACTAAATCTAATTAAATTAGCTAAGAAAGTTACATCAGTTTAAGCCAAGTAAACTGAATTGAACTATATAAGAAAAAATTAAACGTGTTAGGTCAAAGTTGATTGATATTTTATAAGGTTTTTTGTCGAAGTTGGGAAAAATTTTACTCTGCCTGAGGGAGTGGGTCAAGTAGACGACATGGTCAAGGTTGGCAAGAGCACACAATTTGCAAGGAAAGGAAGAAGAGAAATTATGGTCGTATAAGAAGGAAGTAGTAGGAAACCAATGCATATTTTGAGGGATTTGTCATCAAATCTCGTAAGTTCGGTATCAAAATGTTAACGGGTAAATAAACAATAATTGCAGTTTATACCGAGCAACTCTTTTCATTTAAGACACAATTCTCCCCTTTATAATTTCCTCTATTTTGCTAGCTCTTTTCCAAAACTTTTCTCCTGAATTTTTATATCTTTCTCTGAAATTTTATTTGTGTTTTGTTAAAAACTCGTCCGAATATTAGAGAAAAAATAGGCCATAAAGAATAAGAAGCCCCACGAGTACAGAGAACGGTTTCTAGAACGGCAGTAGGAACATTTTCATTATCATTTTCAAAAAATCGACTACATAGAAAATAACCAGATTTGTGAATGACAGACTATTTCTATTTCAAAACTCGAGAATTGATGAACGGGTTTTACCTTATGGGCGAACAGTCATAAATGATTTCTCACGTTTTCCCTTTCACTTACCGTTATCGCCGCTATTGTGCGATTTTGCAGCCACCTGCAACACAAAAGATCCCGGTTGAGTGTTCTCTGGTATGCTGGCCGTGTAGGTGGTATGCAAGAATCGGGGCGGATTACTAGTTGAACCTTGAATAACTATATGCAGTTGCAGTAGTGATTTTTTTGCGGTCGGTTGACCTTGATCGCTAGCACTGATGATCAAATTGAAACGATTCTGATTATTATGATTGGTGGATGAAGCCATAGCGGCTCCGTTAGCCGTTGCAATCGATGGCAAGGACTTTGCCAATTCAATATAGCCTGTTTGTGTATTAATACGAAAACGGCCGTCTTCATTGCCATTTGCAATGGCATAAGTGATTTTTCCATTATCACCTGCGTCAGCATCGACGGCCATAACATGCGTTACGAGCTCACCAATACGCGTCGAATCGCTTAGGTAAACGGTGGCTGAGCGTGGCGCCGCCGCCGCGGTTTGGGATGATGGGGTCGAATAAGCAACCTCGGTCATATCGAGTGGTGTTACAAATTGTGGCGCATTATCATTGGCATCGATGATACGCATGCGCGCCGTTACCGTAGTCTGTAAACGTTCCGTCACATTTGATGATTGATCGAGAGCCTGAACGATTAGCAAATACTCTTGCAATTGTTCGTAATCAAGCGGAGCGAGAAGACTAAGAGCTCCCGTCAATGCGTCCACGGAGAAAATGCTCGGTTTCGACGATGTGGATGAACTATCATCCATTCTTGCTTTTGTTTCGGTTTCGGTTTCGTCTAACAACGAGACGGGACTGTAGCGTAACAGCTTGTACTGAAGTTCACCGTTAGTACCGGTATCGGCATCGGTTGCAGTGAAATTGTACAGAATCGTGCCCACCGCTGTCATTTCGTTCACTTGTAAATCAATTGGATCTGTCGGCCATTTCGGTGGATTATCATTTACATCAGCTATCTCAACTTTTACCATGATGGCACTGCTCTGTGGATTATTGCTTGTGGTAGTATCGAGCGCGCGTATTTCTAAACGAAATTCAGACTGTACTTCACGATCGAGCTTTTGTGCCACAACCAGTAGTCCGGTCTGGCGATCTATATCGAAAGCACCTTCGATAATGTCCTTGGTGAGAGGCGTAAGAGTGTAGGTGACATGAAAGTTATCTTCGTCATCAATCGCATTGTTGTTGTTATTATTATTATTATTGTTATTCGTTCGCGGTGTCGTCGTTTGTGATGATTTGACAAGCCAGTTGTCATTGCGTTCCGTGGGACTGACTGAACCAACAATATGACCAACCGGTGCATCTTCACGAACCTAAGAGTTAAATAAAATAAAGAACGAGAAAGATATATATATGAGATCTATGTGTTTCACAAAAATCAAATTTCATTGCATAAAACTTATTAAATATTGAAATTTATTCAATCGAACAAAGACGAACAAACGTATGTTCGACTCAATCAAAACTCGGAGCTCGTCGACTGATCTGGTGGATATCTAAAAACACTGAAATGTGTTCTCGATTCCGGCGAAAGGTTTCCATCTATCAGAAGTAATTTTTTTCAATTTTTTTTGTGTTTATTTTTCATTTAGTTCATTTCATTCTGTGTTTGATTGATTCCTTCATCAGAAATTCGAGAGCACGAACAAAGTTCGTTCGCATTATCTGCTGCCAATTCTTCTTATTTTATTACTCATTCCTTCTTTTATGCTTAAATTTTTTACTGTGCTTTCGTTATTTTTTGTTCTTGTTTAATCTTAAACTTTTTTATTGTAAAATTTTTGTGAAAACAGTGTTGAAAATTTCAATCTCAAAGTCGTAATTCATAACCGAAGATATCCACTATTGAGTTCTTCTGTCGAAAGCAACAACAAGCTGTGGAAAGATATAATAATCATCACAATGGCAACAACAACGTTAACAACATCGGCAGCAAAATTAACAGCGGCAAATGCTGTTGCATCTTCTACGATCAGCAGCAACCAGAATTAAGCAAGAACAAGACGAAAAGCAAACCACAAAAATGTTCCTTTTGTTTTCGCCTTCAGTCCTGGCGGCAGCTTAATCCAACAAAACCCCCCAAAAAAATGCGAAGGGAAAAAATGTAGAAGGATGTAAACGAAACAATGTGAAATTTGTTTCTTATTTTGTTTTTTTTCTCTCTGTTTTTTTTTGTCTTTAGGGTTTTGTTAATATGCAAAACCACAGACCGCTTAGGAGACCATGAGGATTGAATTTGGTTGCAATTGTTATGGCTAAGGTTTTCTGTTGTTGTTGCAATTGCTTTAGCGTCTCCTGTTCACTGTTGGTTTTAACGGAGCTGAAGATGGCGACATAAAAGTGACAGCTTTAAGATTTATACACCAACCGCTATCTTAAGTCCAAGTTAAGATTCTACCATTTTTTGGGACTATAGAACTTGAAGGAAAAGTAAAACGAGTATGCATTCGCATATGTATATACAAGTGACTATGGAGGATATATCTGTGTGTTTGGGTTGTGTGTGCATATGTGTGTATGTGTGCTGCTACTGATTTAAGGCGCAAATGAAAGTAAATATCCAAGTCCTTGGTTGGGGCATTGTAGATATAAATGCTTGTTTTTGGTTTTGTAAAATATTTGCAAAATACATTCTTGGGTTCCAAGGTTTCAACTAAGTATAAACGTTCAGTTTAAAAAAGTGTACATATATTAGAACAAATTCTCTGATAGTTTCGAAGTACAATCCTTCCAGGAAAAAGGAAGGAAATTTTCTTATTTTCGAACCTTTAAGTGAGAAAATTATTTAAATTAAGCAAAGTCTGAAAACTTTAATAAAATTACTTGTTACTTTGGCTACTGCAAATGATTTCAAAATTATTTTCAGAAATAATAAAAACTTGTATGTTACCTCATTAAGGACATCCTCAAAAGAATTGGATGAAGGGATGAAATGGATGAAAAGGATAACTCAGAGGACGTTGTTACTTTTCCACACTTCTTTCGAAACAAATCTGGTTTGTCCTAAACGTTTAAAAGGCTTAAACGGTTTAGGGGTACAAATAAGGCTTTCGAAAATCTTGATTTCGAAAAAGAGAGTTGATTCAGATTTTACAGATACAAAATTCATCTCCCGAATCAATTAATATTAAGTGATAGTGGCATAACTTAATGCCCATAAAAACGAATGTATTTAAGGAATTTAAACTAAATTAGATTTATTTAATTTAGTTGTTTTTTGTTCGGACAAACTGAATAAACAAGATGTAGTTGATCGTCAAATTAATGAGTTTAGTATCAAAATGATCATTAAACTATTCAAGACAAAATCTCCTGAAAGAAGAAACCGCCGTGCAATTAAATACAACTGTCAAAATATTACCGAGGTTAATTATTTAATCTGTTCACAAAAAAATAGAAAGTTTATTTGCTGAAAAGTAATGAAACACTTTTGGAATAATTTGAGAACCATTAAGGAATTCACAAATTTTCAACTCAACGTCGATGATATCATTGCCAAAATCTTTGCAACAGAATTCGTTGGATTAATTCGATTTTGTGTTTTTATTTTTCAATCGTCCTTTATTTGAATCACGTTTCAATGATGTGGCTTTATTTGTCAATAAAAAATGAGTGGATGTTGATGCGGCGAAAAAGAAGTCATTGAAACTATCAAACCTCTCACATTAATATTTTTTTAGGATTCCGCATTTTTGTTGTTGTTTCTGATTAAATCACGTTCCTTTAGCAGAATGAAAGAAATTCTTTCACACGCGTGCAGAAAACAACGAACACCGAACAACAAAAACAACAACAACTCACTCAAAAATTGACGGCAGGAATCAACGCATGATGTTTAAGATTTATCCATATATGCTTGAATTTATGTTTGCATGCGTGTGTGTGTGTACGTGAGCGTATATTGCAAAAGTATTAAAAAAACACGGAAGTTATGGCGCATTCAACGCGTTTTGCATTTTAAAGAATATGGACAAAAATATTCAAAAAAAAAAAAAAAAAAAACAAAACAAAAAACAAAAAAGTTAACAAAATCAACAACAACAGACACACTTGAAATGTAAGAAAGTTCATAATACGAAGAAGATTAAGCGTAGCAAAAAAGCAAAGCAAAATCAAGGGAAAAAACAAACCGAAAAAAATTATTAACGAAGTTGAAAACCCACAAAAATTATGTCCGAAACATTAAGAAAAGTTCTTTAAAAAGCATTTCGTTGCTTTATTTCCTTCTGCCTGTCATTGCTGACACTGTTACTCTTATCGTTGTTGTTGTTGTTGTTGTTGTTGCGTTTCTCGCGACTACACTACTAAAGTTTTTTGTAGTGCTATTCCCTCGCCGTGCCTCCCGCCACATGCTTGTTAACAACCAGAACTTGGAAAATAACACCAACGCATTCATTTTATGTGCTTTTTGTGGCGACATTAAAAAGAAAACCTTAGGATTTTTTCAAAGAAACCGCTCTTCAAATTGGCGAAACGCCGAAGAAGAAGAAGAAGACGACGACGAAGATTCAGAATTAGGTAAAAAAATGAAATGGAATTAAATTCAATAGCAGATGTATAAAAAGGATAAGTGCAAAGGCTTAAACATAAGACGAAGGAGAAGAAGAAGTAGACGACGATGACGAACATGGTTAAGAACAATAGCGTTAAAAAAACGCATATGCCAAATTTAATTGTGAACACATCAAAAATTCTTCGTTTGCGACAAAGCGCGAAAAGGAAAAATTATGCAAATTTAACTGACATTCTGCACGCTTAACAGCATCCGTAACAACAACAAAAACAGCGACGATAAGATAAACTTACTGGGAAAGAAACCAACTAAAATCCAGATCAAATAAAAGCGCGTGTCGAAGCGTGTTTTGTCGTTAGTGTTGAAATTTATGTAACCTTTTTTATGTTTGTTAATTTTTGGGATTACACGAGTATTATTGAAGGAATGAATAAAAGAAAGACCACAACGTTCTTAAGAGAGAGAGAGGGCATTATTACATTTTTAAAGCACATTCCGCATCACTTTTCAAATGTCAATGACTATTTGTCATTTAAATGCCATTTGACAAGCAAAATTCAACTGCTTTAAAAATACGAATAAATCAATACAAAACCACAGAAAAGTGGTGGATCATGTCGGGCATCATTATCAGTGTTCTTCAGAGGTGATTAAGCGATTAGTGATTAAGTGATGAAGCGATTAAGTGATGAGGGGACGTGATCTGATATTAGGATTTCATTTGCAGACTCTATTTTTGAAGAAGATGCTAAAATGATTGTAATTCTGCAGAAGTTTGATTGATATGATGTATAGGGTCTGAATACGGTCAATGATAATGCATCATTTTGATCGAGGTTATAAAATTTCATCGAAAGTTTCATAACAGAATGATAATCTGCCCTAGTGATCCCCGCATTAATGACATGAATAGTTGCCCAGTAAGCCGACTAAAGAGAAGCTAATGGACTTTCAGGTTTATCACATAGAAAATACAACGCAGGAATCTTTCAGAATTAGAAGAAAGGAGAAAATTAGGAAGAGTAAATAATTTACCGTCTGCTTTAAATGAATGCTTTTTTAGAAAAAAAGTTAAAGATTTCATTCAATGAAATATTAATTTGCTCCGATTAAGTCCGCTCGATTAAGACTGAAGGTGGAGACTTTATTGGGTAGCCTTTATATAGTGGAAATTATATTTAGAGTCATAAATAGCATTTATGAAAAAATAATCTATTTTCTTTAACCATAAAAATGATATTAAGGATAACTTTTGCTCCACATGTGCCGAAGACCATCCAGCCGAATGGCGGCAGCAGCACCTTCAGCGGTAACATTGACATCCAATTGTATTGCATATTACGTCCTCCGGTCATTCTGTTTGAATTTTTTAATGTCGTCATTATCATTATTGTTGTCGTATGATTGTTGTTTTTCGTTGCGAACATCATTTCAACTCCCACACGTTAATACACGCTCGTGGAACCCAAACGTTATCATATCTTTGGTCATTATCACCTCAGTTATCATTCCCACCATCGGCACCATAGTTGCCGCATCATCATCAACATAATCATTAACAAAATAAACATAATCAACATCATCATCATCATCGTCATTGTCGTCGTAAAAGCGTCAAACACGTGTAAGTGTCCTGGCGAAACTGTCACCGCAAAAATTTTAATTTGTCGCGACCAAGCAAAAACCGAACCAAAGCAAAGCAAAATAAAACAAAAACAATGAAAAACTAAAGATAAAAACAACGAGTAAACGATCAACCAACGAAAGATAATCAACCATTAAAACGAGCGAAGAAAGGTGGTTGTAGGGGGCGAGCGAGCAAGGGTGGAGCATGAGATGAAAAGAGAAAGGGTGTGAGGAAATGATATGAAGAAAAGGAAGAGGATCTTTTTTTCTTGTTCTCTACTTTTGTTTCCTTCCTAATAATTCGTCTACAGACGGTCCATTGAAGTCTCTTGGAAGCGTAAGGAAAGCAAACGAAATGAAGTACCTACGAATGGTGTGGGGAAAGTGAGGAGGAGGTGGGTAGGCGAGGGGGGGGTTAAAAGCAGCCTTAAAAAGGGCTTCTAGCTGTTTGTAACGAATCGTGTTTTACGCTTTTGTCACGTGACGCTACAAATCATTCTAACGCCAACGAGGAAAAATTTTAAAAAAATATAGAAAAAGCTAAACAAAACTAAACGTGAACGCTAAAAACGTCAACAACAACAACAACAACAACAAGAACAGGAACAACTAAAGAAAAAAGAGAGTTATGGTTTATAACATTTTGGAGCAGAGAGAAAAAAAATTACAACGAGAATAACACCAATAAAAACGAGACAACAACAACCAAAGAAACGCTAGTGCGCGGTAGAAAGATTGACAACAAAATGCCGTTTATTTTACTTGAGTTTGGGTCAAAATAACAACAATAACCGTAACAAATAGTGGGGAGAAAATATTCAGCATTAAGAATACCAACAATAATGATGTCAACAACAACAACAAATAATAATAACAATCATAACAATAAAAAACGCAATACGGGGGCTCGTTATGAAAACGCTATTCAGAATGTCACAAACACAAATAATTTGTACTGTTGAAAAAAAAGATAAAAACAGGAAAAAGGCATCAGAAAAAACAACAACAAGACAAAAACACAAAACTAAATATTATGAAAAAAAAATCTGAAAGAATTGAAAATTAAAAGAAGAGACGAGAAATCATCATCAACAGAATAAAACGTAAAAATTTCAGCGATCACGAATTCGCAAAACAACACGAAATATAAAAAACCAAAGAACGAAACAAAATAAAAGTAATCAAAACTAGAATCTGTTTTTTTAGTTTGCACCAAACGAAAATGGTTTTGGCTGAAAAGGGAAATTCCAAGAATTGAATTTGGCAGCAATGATCCGGGAGCAGATTAGCCACCGTTTTCCTCCTTCCTCTTTTCCTTTTAGTCAAATGAGACAGCGATGGTATGAGACGAACAGCCATCTGCAGATGCTCGGGCAGTGGCGTGAATTAGTGTGGGTATCAAAACGAGGTCTTATAGACCTCCAAAAATATTGCATGAGGAAACGGAAACCTTTGGAAATTTGTTTTCGTTTTTTTTAATTTTTGCAAACGTATTAAGCATCTTCTGAAGAGTTTAAATATTTTCCACTTGCACAAAGTTAGTGCCGTCCGTAGCCACTCCTACAAAAATTGTTCATATCTGCAATATTGTTGAAGAACAATCATTGTTGTTGCTTTTTCTGGCATTCCTCTGATTGTTAGAGTCGTGTGGTTTCAATTTTATCATCTTCTTTTTCTCTCTTCATTACCGAATTATTTTAAATATTCGTAGCTAAAGAAGTTACTAAATTTTAAACAAATCGCTAAAATACCACCCACCCCCTCCTGCCTCTCGTCAAACTGTGAATAGTCACTTTGATCGTACACTTCGTTAGACCAATACATTAAACATTAAAACAATTTGCTTACCCTAAACACCAAACTTGAACTGGTGAAGGTTGGCCGATTGTCATTCAAATCCAGCACTTCAACACGCAGCAATCGTATTGACTGTTTCGGTGGATTGCCGCCATCGGTAGCTGCCACAGCAAGGCGATAAATGCTTCTCTCCTCATGGTCCAGCACTACACGCGTCCGTATCACTCCCGAACTGGCATCAATAGCGAACAGACCAAAGCCATCCGAATCACGACCCTTCAGTATCGAATAAGTGATCGATGCATTGTTGCCATTATCACGATCGACAGCACGAATTCGCACAACTTCAGTGCCGGGCGGTTGCTCTTCGCGCACGCTGACCACATCCTCTTGGGGATCGACAATGTCGGGTGCATTGTCATTGACGTCGGTGATGTGAACTTTCACTGGCACGCGGGCGCTGCGATAGGGGGTGCCCTGATCGCGAGCTTCAGCCACCAGATCGTAATGTGGACGAATTTCACGATCGAGAGGTTCACGAGCTATGATTTCACCTGGAAATGAAATAGTAATAAAGAAAGAAAAGGTGAGAGAAAGTTAAATTTTTAAAAAAATATATCATTAAAATTTTTATCGAAACAAAGACAAAAACTAGAAATGCAATTAATTAACATAAAAGTCACAGAAAATTCTCTTTAGGAGAGAGAGAGAGAATTGTTAAATATTTGATAAGTGTTGTTGGATTAAAGGAAAACTGTTGAAATGTTGAACAATTGACAACGACTGACGAACATACGAACGAGTATTCAATAAACGCCAAACATATCTCCGACTTCATTCATCGGCGCCCTCAGCTTTCCGCCTTCCTTTTCGAGGAAAACAGTTGAACTGCGGGTCGTCGTTTAGCGGTGGCCTCTGGGGATCTTCCGATAGCTTTTCGTTTGAACAAATTTTCCAATACGCTTTAGTTAAATTTGATTTATTTCTGTGGAAATTGGGTTGATCGTGTGCTACGATCTATGTAATTTTTGAATCAAGGGCCAACCGACCCATGCTCTAGAACTTATCGATTTAATAGGAGGACTTACTCCGTTCTTTAGAGAAAGGAAATTCGATCGACCTCGATTGATTTTCTCCGATCAAACGACTCTAACTAATACGAATTCAATATAGACCGACATAAGAACAAAGAGGGAACGAGAGGTAGAACAAGAGGGAGGAGAGTAAGCGAGGTAGCAGCAATGCTGTCATCAGTTGCATTGCTTTATTTTAATACAATGAACAATTGCTGGAAAGTCTCAAATATTTTGCTTTTAATCCATCGAAGGAAATTGGGTCGCTGTTACAAGCCGCTCCCACAATTTAAATGATTAGGAAACACAAAACGAGAAAAAAATAGCAGACATTAACATAAACTGTCCCTCGTTGTCTGTTTGTCTCGTGGGAAGAGACCTCAGTTCGCGGACGAACTGATCTTTATTTTTTTTGAGGGAGGTATAAAAAAATGTCTTTACCTGTTCTATTAAATCATCTAACGGTTACACGATTTAATTAAAGTTGAAGTCATTAAATAAATAGCGCTTCTAACTACCAAATAAAGCATATAAATCGCCCACCAGGAAAAGAGAGGATTGTCGCCGCGTTATAAGAGAGGAAAAGTGAGCACGAAGGTATTAAAATTGTTGGATATGTGTAGATGATCGTTTTAATGGAAACTAGTAGTTCTTATTATCCTTAGGCTTGCGCTTTATTTTTTACTTTTCATAAAAACCTTAAGAACCTTCTTCAAAGGTTTCGAAGTCAGGCTTCATTCAAATCTTGCTCCGATATTTGAATCCTATTACGATAGAACGTGCACACTTATGACAGCATAAGGTATCCATATTACAAGCCTAGAGATAATTTGTTGTCATATGCTTCTTCGCCTTCCTTCGTTTATTCGATCTGATGATTGGTTTTTAAGGCCCATAAAACGCTTATTATTGCAATGCAGTATGTCTAAATTTCCAATTTAAGCTTTTGGTCGACATGAAAATCAATTATCTCTTTTAAGGGAATGAGAATGAAGGAGTAGACCGCCTACTTTATTTGGGACTATATGGGGCTCTTCGTTTCCTCAGTTAGAATAGACACAAATTAGTTTCACAAACGAAAGACGTTGTGAATCAAAATGAAATCAATCCTCCTATTTGAAAGATCGATCCTCCCTTCTCAATTAATTAATTCATTATTTTCAAATTTTCTCTAGTTAATACTTCATACCTCTAGCGTGTATTTATGGCCGGACGTTTGCTTTTCTTACAATTAAAAAAAACAAATTTCTATGCTATTTATAATCTTTTGCAATTTTTTATTTCAGTACAAATTTTTTTTGAGTGTGCGGTCATTTGTTTGTCATACTTTTCTCTATAAGTTCCAACAGTTTTCAGGTTCTTACGAGTTCGGAAAAGTGCGCAGTGTAGTGCATATTCTATTAGATCGCGTGTTCACGATCTGCGTATTTAATTTAAATATGCTTTAAGTTGGTTGCCATATTTGAGAGACAGGACAAGGCCGCAAGAACGTGAAGAGGCTGTTACAGCGAAACTAAACGGAAAGGGGTGGACTAGATCGTAAAAACCCAACACAATAACGGCTTATATAAGAAGAAGAAGGAGTAGTGGGAAGGAGCGGGGGGAGGGGGAGGTAAACTAAAACAAGATATTCATCGCTACCAGCAATACCGGAACGGAGTAAGCCCGTCGTCGCCACTGCCACCGCACACAGTGGCCACAGAATGTCAACCTGGTGACATTCTATTGACTGATGAGCTGACAGCGTTAAAACTGTTGTTGTGCGAACACTAATGGTCATTGGAATACGAACAGATCAGATCAATCGAGACTACCTTGCAGCCATCGTACAGGCCATTGTAGAATGCACCGGGTAAATGTTGCAAAGACGGGTTGGCTCTATGGAATCGTTCATGAATTTGGCGATTGTTTGGCGATAGATGATACGTTCTATGGTGATGGATTATGGATCATGGTTGGAGAGAAAATTTCCCTCTTGTTGCGCTTTTTGCGCTCGTGTTTGCGTTAGTAAACGCGTCGTTAGCATAACAAACAGGTTTTTTTTCGAATATTTATCGTTTTCCTGGTTGATCGTGAGTTCAGCGATTAGTCGAGCGTTTGTTGGTCGTGAGGTTGATTGGTTGGCCGATCAATCGTTCGTTTTAGTCGTTCGTTCAATCGTTTGGTTTGTTGATCGATCGTTCGGTTGGTCGTTTAGTCGTTTGGTTATTTGATTGTTTTGTTGCTCGCTTGTTCGCATTACGGTTTGATTAGCCGGAAAGGCATGCATTTTGCTTTGCGGTGGCATAGATTGTTGCGGTTCTTAAGCGGTAGCTTTCAAGTTTTTTTCTTCGAGCCATTTAGATGAATGAATGACAAAAAGTGGAACAGTATTAGTGGAAACAGCAGCAGCATAAGCAATCTGTGGTCGGATGATGACCACGAATTTGGTTATTTCGCTGTGATGATCATGGCGAATATCATCATCATCATCATCATCATCATTATCGTCATTTTCATCGTCGTTGCCAACCTTGTCATTAGTGATCAAGATCATCATTCCTTCAGTTGTTTTACGATTTTCAATTTAACCATTTTTTTGCTATTCCGGTTTCGATGGTATTGTTATTGTCTTTACGTATACGATCATGCCACATTCACGATAGCCAGCCATAACACTGAGTGAGTTGTTAGAAATCTGGTGATCCGTAACCGAGCGTAAGTGACACTAATGTACGTTCAAAGGAAATAATTTAATTCTGAATGACTCGATTCTGCCAAAGAAAACTTTCTAAACGTCATCGACATGAGTTCGTTTCGGAGCCATGAAACGAGTATCGAGTATGTAACATAATGTAGTGTAATGTAACGTATATTTACGTTCGCATTTTAGCGCTAACAAGTGTATCTAAGTGGTTTTTTCTCCGTGAATTGTTTTCTCTCTTAATGAATCATTTGGGAGAAGAAAATGTATTTATTTCTTAAAACCAGTTGTATCTGTTTTAGCTATTTGATGCGCTTACATCCACGTCTGTTCGTCCGTATGTAAATAAGTTATTCATTGAAATGATTAAGATGGAATTCTTTGACCAATTGCACTGATTGTTTGACGGTTATGCTTGGAAAAAAATATGTATAAATCTTTCTTCAAGAATTTTACATATTTTTCCCAATGAATACCGTTATGTTTGTCAATGTAAACGAGTTATTTGTAAATTAATAATTCAATATTTTAACGAGGAAAAGAAACGAGTTTGGTCTCTTTGTCTCCAGACTGATTAAGATGGTTTGGTCTGGACTTAAATATTTTCTGACCAAAATAAGGGACTTTCAAGGATTTTTAAAAAGATATTATCTAAATTATATTAATTTAGGTACATATTTTCTAGATATTTGTAGCATTTGTTTTGTCAGAGGTTAGTTCTCATAAGTCAGTGTTTGGAGAAATTGGTTGGCTACGCTTTAATGAAATACAACAGTCTGTAAGGAATGTTTGTTTTGAGGAAATCTTACTCTTTTTCCAATTATTTAACCTTCAAAAAATTCTTAAAAAAATAAAAAATTCTGCTTTAATTCTTATTTCTTTCTTTAATCTCTTAATTTCTAGTCTTGATCTTCCTAAAGCGACTCCTTAAAACTCTGTTTTTCAAAGGACTATCCTCGTATTTCCCTTTTTTGTAAGTAATGTCTTTACAGCTAACACTAAGAAGAAATAACGATATATTTTAAGAAGGAAAGTCTCAACAAGACTCAATAAAGGATTTGTAATTTGATGACTAATAGAGGAGTATACAACTACTGCCCTAATTTCATTCAATTGAATTTGACCTCACTCTTCACTCACCTGTAACCGGATTAACTTGAAAGCTTGTATTTGATGGTATAAGAGTATAACGTATGGCCGCATTCTCATCTAAGTCGAGATCACTTGCACCGACTACGCCTACCAATGAGCCGCGTCTCATATTCTCCTCGATGGCAAATTCGTATGCGTTACGTAGGAAGTGCGGATCATTGTCGTTAGCATCCAGCACATTGACAACGACACGTGTTCGTGCGTGCGCAGCAGGCGTGCCATTATCGCTGGCCAATATGGTAAGCTCATAACGATCACGTGACTCACGATCGAGTGTGCCGCGCAAATAAATCCAGCCACTGTTTGGGAAAATGCCAAAAAGCTGCGCAATTTCTATGTCTAACGCGCTGCTGGTGGTGACAATTTTAAGTGACTGTTTATTGTGTTGCGTTGATGCGGTTGTTGTTGTGGTTTTTGTCGTTGTTGTTGTTGCGGTGGCGGTGGTGCCAATTGTGGCACTCTTGGAGCCAGCAATATTTTTGATGCCACTGCTGCTGGTGTTGTTGTTGTAGTTGCTGCCACGCAAATTATTCGTTTTTATATTGCTTGTGATGCTACCGCTGTTGCTGCTGCTGTTGATGATGCGGTAGGTGATGCGCGCATTATTGCCAGTATCCAAATCAATGGCGGTCACTTGAACGATCTGAAAATGAGAAGAAGAAGAAGAAGAGAAGGGAGAATTTAAAATAGGACTATTTTAATTGCAAGAATAATTTAGAATATTTTACTTTTTACGTAATTAATAGCAGGAGGTTAACAACAACAACAACAAAGACACTCCTAAATGGAACAACAACGATAGGAACGATTTGAACTTTTCCAAAATGGTATTTTTTTCTTCGCGAAATCTAATGATCTACAGCTTTCGAAATTTCTTTTAGCCTCTCAATACGTCACGACAAGACGTCGCGTCGTTTCGTGAATTACGACGGCATAGGGTCTTACTTAGGATTTTTTTTGCTTCGGGTAAAACGGTTTGGTCTATGGGTTCAAGTAAATTGGGTTAAGATGACCAAAATTAGCAAAAGGAAAGTTTTTAATAAGACCAAAGTAGTTTTAAGGGATAGGAAGAAGGAGAAGATATGAAGGTGAAGATATAAGAGATAGGGGAAGGGAGAAGGCTGAGGTTACAGCAGACAGTCATTCGTCTTTGGATCACTATTTTCGGATTAAAAGCGATGTTAATGGGCCGCTATGCAGAGAAAGGCTTTTATGTCGTTTCTTTTTTCCGAATGGAAAACATTTTCATGGTATCATAAAAAAGGGGTTAACAGTAAACAAAATAAAAGTCTCAGGTATCCGCTACAGAAAGTATATTAAGGTTTTCCTTTACTCTACTCTACCACTGCTATGAATTAGAAGTAAAATAAGCGAGAAGGCTGAAGCTGAATAAAGAGAAAGAGGCGAAGCTAAAAACGTTCTAGTAGTAATTGAAAAAAACGGTAGTCAGAAATTTACTGGTAAATAGTTTAGCTGTCTGTCTCTCTATTTTGTGTCTTGCAAAGCGAGCAGAGAAACTAATGCTCTTCAAGCAGGATTTCCATGTTTCTTTCCTAAATAACTCGAATATCGTTTAATGATGATGATTATGGTGACGATGGGTAATCCCCCTTCCATCTTAGTCATGTTTGTCAACTCTTCACAGGTTTTTATTCTCGACTGATAACCACCTTGGTCGTAGATTCCAAACTGCCATTCTTACCCTGCATTGGCGTCGAATGCAGTTAGCCGTGACGATATGCTAATGAAGTCCAAATGTAGTGAGTGTTATGTAAGTGTATGCGTGTGTATGTATGCTTTTATGGCATAGCAAGTTGTTAGCTAAACGACAGACAAAATATTATTGCAAACGGCAATGGAGAGAAAAAACGTTTATGGATAAAACAAAACAATAAGAGAAAAAAACAAGAACATCGGGGTTTAAGCGTTAATTGAATAGAATGAAAATGAGTCGGTAATCAACGCCCACAATATTTAAAATTGAATTCTTCAATCACTTTTAGTTGATACACTTTCAATTTGATCGCTGCTCGACCATTAATAAATCTCCATTTAGTGTTTAAGCCTACACAAAGCAATTATCCAAGCGCTTATTTTTTCGAAGTTCTGAAGACTTGATATCCAGTATTTTGCTATTCCGGCATATTTATTTTCGGTATATGCGTCTCCTTCTATAATAATTTCACTGTTCAGTTTTTATGATTAGGTTATTAATATTCAGTATTCAGTTCAGTGTATTTAGTATTTAGCGTACTGTAAAATGTTTACTATTCTGCATTAAGTTGTTTGTATATAGTTTTTATTATTCTGTATTTATGTATTCAAGCTTTAATTATCATCAATTAATGCTTAGTATTTGGTAAATAATTTTAAATATTTAGCATTTAGCATTCATTAAGTAGTATTTAGAATTCAGAATGTGATATTCAATATTTGTTTAGTGCTAATATTTAGCATTCAGTATTTACTGTTAACTAAATAGTATTGAGTAATTAATACTAAATAATCAGCTGTCAGTGTCTAGATTCAGTATTTGGTACTCAGTAATTAGTATTAAATATTGAATTTACGTTATTTTGAATTCGATATGTAGTTAGCACCATTTAGTACTATAAATTTAAAATTTAGTAATTGGTTTCGAATAATTATTATTCCTTGCTTAATACTCCGCATTTATATTCAGTATTGGAATCAGTACTGACTATATTGTATTTAATGCCAATATTTAGTATTCAGTAATTTGTATTTAATGTTTGGGGTGTTGTATTTAATTTTGTTAATTAGAATTATATAATAAGTAATATCGTAATTCAATTCAATTAGTAAATAATTTTAACTAGTTAATCTTAATCTTTTTGTTAGGCTCAGTGTCTGGTAGTTAACGATTAGTATGTGATGATTGTAAATCAATATTCACTATTGGGTATTTAACATTAAAAATTTTCTGTATTCAGTATTTATTTCTCCCTCATTTCCGATATTTATCAATCGATATTAACGCTCTGTGTATACTCTGTTTATAGTTATACTCTTCTTATTATACTTTTGTACATGAAAATGATCGTTTAGTATTCTAAAATGTCTCGGGAATACATCTCATGGTACACGCCGATTCAGATATTCTTTTCCACTTTCTTTACAACGATCTGTTTCTGTCCACATTTTACCTCCTCTAATTCATCACTAAAGCTTTCTTCGTAAGACACTTCGTTTACCTCAGTGAATTCATATGTATTCTAGAAGACGTTGCATATAGTTTTAACATACGATATTCAATCTATTCATCTATTTCTATTGGTTACCGATCTCAAAATGAATAGAAAAAGATTTCAAAAACTATAATCGATCACTAGAAATGGCTGCTCTGGAGGGTGCTCTCTAACTGTAAATTGCTACGTCACGTTAAAACTGCAAGTATCCATCTAACTATTCAATCCCCAATCATTTATCCGTCCATCCAAAAAACTATTTCACCATTCGTCCATCCATGCATCCGTCCATTTATCGATTTATTCATCCATCGTTTCATCAAACCATTTAGACATTCATTCAACGTTAGACGATTCAGTTTTTCCATCCATCTTTACTACATTAAAATCCGTTGGCTTTCTCTCTCTGCATTTCTATTTGTCACGTACACTTCCAAACACAAACACACACAAACACACGCACACACACCCACCCTAAAACATACGCATACACACTCACACTTATACACACACGCACACATATACACAACTGCACGCACACACTATATTCTGATTATCTCTTCTTTTTAGCTTCTTTTAGTAATTCGTTAGTAATCTCGCCCGTTTGTGCGAATATCGCAATCGCTATTTGCTTGTTTGTTGTTATTTTTCTATCGGTTCCGATTTGTTCACTTCTTTTCGTATCATTGTACCGTATCGATTCATCTTCGTTCATCATTTTTCCATTTCATCTTCTTCTCTTTCCTTCGCATCTATTAATCCTAGTGACTTCTTTTCATCTCGATCGATGCTGAAAAATGATTTCAACGATTTGCGATACGATACGATATGGGACGATATGATATATTATGCTAAGATACGATCGCCGACCGGCATCTCCAAAACTGGTTCATCAAAATATTCATCAACTTGAAGCTGAAGTTGTTCTAGTGAAGGAGCTACGTTCGTACTAAGAAGCTAAAAAAATCCGCGGTAGCTAACTTACGTTTGCCATCGTTGTTGTTTGTTATTGTTGTTTGCTATTCTTATTATTATCATTCTTGAAGAGGTGATTTTTTTCTTTTGAGATAAGAAGCAATGTTTAAGAAAGGTGATTTTTAAAAGGCACTTAGTCAAATTAGAAAATGTTGTTGCATTTAGTTGAGCATTAAATTATGAAAAAATAAAAAAAACATAAAAATTTATATAAATTATTGTCTCTTTCAAAATCTTTTTAACCTAGAAAATATTAAGTAGCTAACATTAGTATGTTTGCAATTAATTATAATTTTTAGTTATCTTAGAAATTCGCTTCTTGTCCTCAAAATTATAAAATTGCTAAAATTCATTCAAAATGTGTCCTTGGTTTAAAAACGCGAATTTATTGAATAGCTGTAATAGCAACAAGAACACCAATAACATCAGCGTTGTCTGTATTGTTAAGTACTAATAACAGAGACAAAAATAACACCAACAATACAGTTGTCAACTTGTCAGCCTTTGTAGTCAATCAGAAGAAAAACAAATTGATGTTGAGTGATTTACGTTGGACAGTTTTAATGACTTTTTCCTCCTCTCAATCGATTTCAGTGGGGCAACAAAAACAAAGAGGCCAAAGAGAGGTGTTAAAATAGATTGAAGAACAGCAACGATTTGAAACGAATCAAAAACAAATAGACGGAAATTTTGTGAAATTTGAGATTTTATGCAAAATATTTTGTAATATTTACGAGTTGGTTGATTTTAGTTTCCTGGGAACAACATATCCATTACTTGTAAATATTATATACAAACAAACACACAAGCAAACAAACAAATGAACAGACAAACAAACAAATAAACAAACAAAAAAGTAAACAAGAAAATAAAGAAGCAGTTGCGACACTTCATATTTTCCGTAGTATTTTCCGGTAGAATATTTTGTGAACACGTTCGTTGCGTAAGTCTTTAGTTTTTACTGTTTTGGTTTGTGTCTTTTTTTTGATTTAAAAAAATAATAAGGAGAATGAGGTTTTGCAGACGGTTTGTTGTTTTTCTCTATTTATTGTGTTTTAATAAAATTCTTTTTCCTCTCCTTCTTGATCGACCTTTATCTGATTTGTATTTTGTTAGTTTTTAGCGAGTTAGTTTATTTCTGAAAAAGTATTATTATCCTCATTTCATGGTCACCTCATGCTGGCTTGAAGGGATTGTTTCTTTATAAGAAAAAGGTTTGCCTGTTTGTTGTTTGAGAAAATTTGCATGTTTCTTCTAAAAATTGCATGCTTTGAATTTTCTTTGTTTCTCAATTTTTTCTTGAAAAGGGACAGTTTATTTTTTTAAAATTCTATTTGTTCAAAGTTTATTCGGAATAGTTTGATTATCTGACAGACTCTTGTTTATTTGCTTAAATTAATTAGCTTGGTTAGTTAGATCATTTGTGCAAAATTTGGAGCATAACTATTTCTAGAATCGAAAGATAATGAAATAACATTGAATGTTATTTTTTACAATCAATTGTTTCTGTTGTTGCTTATCTTAAGCTTGAAATCTTAAGTGTTCATGAGTATTGAAATAGCAAATAAATTGAAATAAAAAGGATTGGATACGAAGATCTCATTTAAACTTACTTGCGAATTGATGGATGCCGATTCGGGTACTTTTACTGAATATTCATTTCGTTCGAATACGGGCGGATTATCGTTCACATCTTGTACTTCGACCACGATGGTTAAATTAGCAGATAGCGCCGGTTCACCAGAATCGGTTGCCGTAACAATTAACGAATGACGCTGTGATGTCTCGTAATCCAGGTGTCGTGACAATGTCAAATGACCTGAACGTGCATCGATCGCGAATAGATCGGACTGTATTTCAATGGCAGTCATTGCAGCAGTTTTTGCAGCATTAGCAGAGGCGTGAAGAGCTGTAGCGGCAGTGACGGTGCCAGTGCCAGTAGCAGAAGCGCTGGAATGACTCCCACCAACGCCGAGATCACTTGACCCGGCCAAGTGATAGTTAGGGTTCATGGAACTAGCATAAGTCATTGTAGCGGGCTGTAGTCTGTAGAAACGTTGCTGATTGTAGGCAGACGATGATGTTGCTGATGATGATGATGCCGCCGATGATGATGATATGGCTTTAATGGCGCCGGTTGATGTTAATGCGGCAGCTGTTTGAAGGAATTGGTGATGCTGTTGTGGTTGCACTTGATAGGATAGCAGTTGATTGCGATTGCTACTGCTGACACTGCCGAAAGTGATAGTGCTTGCATTCGCTAAACCATGGCTGGGAATCATGACGAGACTGTAGGTTACTTCGCCATTTTTACCCGAATCCTTATCAAGAGCATGAGCAGCATACAGCGGTGTACCGAGGTCAACGTTTTCTGGTACAGAAATTCGCACAAGGCTTGTTTCGAATTCGGGTGGATTATCGTTGACGTCTTCAATATCGATGTTAACCTGTTGGTTGTTATTAGCGTTATTAGCGTGTGAGAAAGAGAGAGAGAGAATTATAGAGGGCGAGAGAGGGAGAGAGAGAGAATTATAGAGGGCGGGCGAAGAACATAGAAAAGTAAAAAATGCCGATGAAAAAACATATAAATTATAACAATTTTCTTCTATTCTATTTCTCAACACCCTTCAAAACAATCGCTAAGAATAACTGACTCACCTGGGTGTGCCCGTAGGCTGGTGGTTCGCCACTTGTCGCTTGAATGTTTAGTAAAACTTGTGGCTTCGTTTCATGATCCAAAGAATTGGCAATACGTATGTTTCCGGTACTTGGATCGATAGTGAAATAACCTTCCGGATCACCAGAGTAGATGGAATAACGTACAATACCGCGACTACCTGTAGTATAATAAAAGAAATAAAATAATAAAAAAAATTATTTTTGTTTCTGAAGCAGAAAATAAATGCAATTCTACTAAAGTTACAAGATGATGTGCCGTTTTTATATATATAAAAAAATTTGCAATAAAAATTTTACCCCCACATAACAATAAAAATTTTCTGAATTCTCATTTCATTAAAAACGATTTTCGAAGAAATACTTTCACAAAATTCCATGCAATGGAATAAAATGAAGAAAATTGAAATTTTGTTTCAACATTTAAATAAATATGACGAAGTCATACAAAGAGACAGACAGATAGACGGACAAGCAAGCGAGCAAATCAACAAAATTTTGCCTTGAGATTTGGCCGTAACAATAAAGATAGAAACAAAATCCAACACCGGAGTAAAAAAAACAGGAGACAGCCAAAACAATGACGAACCAGGATGAAGACACCAAACAAAATAAAATGATACAGAGTGGAATAAAGCTTATTCAAAGGATTCTGTTAACTCTGATGACGATGACGACAATGGGGCAGAACAACAGCAGGCAGAACGAGGGTGAAGTAAGGTAAAGATGGCCGGGAACAGTCGAAGTTGACGACAGTAACGACAGAGGCGTGTTGATGTAGATGAGGCTAAAGATGTTTTCGCAGACAATTCAATGAAGAAACAAAAGAGAAAAAAAAACCGAAGAAGGAGATCATTAAAATTTTCAGTGATCAGAGAAAGGAAGAAAGGGATTCCATTGAGATGGTAAGGTTATCTGAAACATTCGCTGGTTATCCCTTAAGGATTGACTCAGACACAAAAGTAACGAAGGTAGCAAGAACATCAGAAGAAGAAGAAGAAGAAGTAACAAAAACAACAATAGTAGAAGTAGTAGTCACGGTGGACCACTGGCAACAACTGCAACAACTGCAACAACTACCAAAACCACAAAAGTTTGGCAGTCAAATTTTTGCATACATCAACATTTTTTGATGGCTTGATGACCGATGACGATCACGATTGATGATGATGATGATGATGATAATGATAATGATGTTAGCGATGACGATGACAATGGCTACGGTGTTATGCGATGTGCTATGTGTTATGGTGATGAACGAGAGGACCTTCAAGATTTTCGTTGAAACAATTTGAAATGTTTTGAACAAGTTTGAAGTTGAAGACGAAACAAACTACGAAAAAAAATGAGAAAAATACTAAGGAGAAGTCACAAAATAAAAAAGAGTTACATAAGAAATGGAGGGATTAAAAAAACTATAACAAAGACACAAAAGTACTGACGCAAAGGCTAAACAAAAGATCAAAAGGGTTACAAAACGAAAAACATTCGACACTTTTGACTTTGGCCAATGCATCCTTTTTTGCCTTCATTGCTTTTTTGTTTCTTTGGTATCCGTTTCTGGCTTCACCGATCCTTATTTTCTGATGACTTGATTTTTTGTTAGTCTTTTATTGGAACTCTTGTTGTTCTTGTTGATGGGGTTGATTGTTGTTGTTGTTGTTGTGTTTTTATTCTGCAGGTCGTCTTAAGACCAGAAAAATCATTTGCAATGTCCATCAAATGTGCAGATTTTCGTTTCCAAATCAGTGAACTTGTGAATGTTTGTTGAAGTTCGAGCACGTTGTTCAACAATGAAATCTACAGGGAGGAGAACAACAAAAACAACAACAACAGCGGACAAACAACAACAACAGCGTGTTTGAGGTTTGGCTAAAGGAACAGAAATAATGAAAGGATGAGCTCGGATGAGAAAGAATTGAAATAATTTGAAGGATAAATTGTAGAAAAGAGTCATCATGGTTTTTGGTTTTTTCTATTTTAAAGAACACATAAAAAACTTCTCTTAAAAATTAATTGAAATTAAAATAAATAATTTTTTTATTATTTATTCGGTTTTTCCGTAATATATTCTTCTCATTTTTATTTGTGATGCATTTTTTCAATCAATTGACTTGCTGGCACTTTAGTTGATTTCTTTGACTGATTTCTTTATAAATCACAATTCGAAAAAAGTAGAATTCAATCATTCCTCAAGGTCCTTGAAAATTGTTTCCTATACTGTCTGAAAGCAATTCTTCCCTACGTGAAGCATATGCTGTATAATCTATGAAAAAATTAAATCTCTAGAATACCATAATCTTATTTATTATTCTTCTTCATCAACACCCCTCCCTATTATCATTTATGATCACCCTTACCCTTCATAGTTACATTTCATAGCTTTCATAGCTTCATATTTACCCTTCATAGCTTATTAACGCCTTTAATTTTGCTTGGTTATTCCTTTACCTAGGCTTTCGTAAAGGGAGGCATATTTTTGCTTTCTGTCTTTGGCCTTCTATAATATTTTTAGACGTCATCGATCGTTGTTATTTCTTGCTATTTATCGTCTCAATTTCTTCTTATTTTCATCCCTTTCTGATCTTTCATTGTAATCCTTCACCTATGTTTTTTTATCTTCATCGTTTACCATTATTTTTGAGCACTTTTCTTCATCGTTAACTCTCAACGATATTTCTCAAAGGCTATCTTCCATACTTCGGATTGACCCTTCACCTAATTTCTCTAATTATTTTCCCTCCTGCTCTCTAATCATTTGATTTTTTGTGATTACAATCCTTTCATTGATTATCTTGTTTGCTAATTTCCTCTCCAACCCCTTACCCCTTAACAATTAATCCATTCAGTCAATTCATCCGATTATGTAATCCCTTCTAATTCGGCATCATAATCTCCATTATAATTATTATCTTTCTTATATTTAAGACTGAAATAATTACAATAAATATTACAAACAAAACAACAACTAACCTGAATCGCTGCTGGAAGCCATTACCGCACCAACAACCGTACCGCGCGCTACATCTTCCTTGACGTAATAGTTATAACGTGGTTTCTCGAAAATTGGCGGCCTTTGTGTCGAATCGATGATACTTAAAAACACCACGGCATCCATCGAGGTGCGCAGGCCGCCACCATCGCTCGCTGAAATGTTGAGTGTATGTATCGGTTGCGTGCGTACCGAAAGCATATTCGGTCGATTGATGAATATTTCGCCACTGGCACGATCGATACGAAATATGCCCGCCTCATTTCCAGCCACGATACGATACGAAACGGTACCAAAGCGACCTGAATCCGGATCGGTAGCTACCACGGATACAATGGGCGTGGCAGTGGCAATAGTACCCGATGATTCACGTAATGAAACATTATATTCGCGCGGATAGAAAATTGGACGATTGTCATTGATGTCGGTCAATTGGATTTTCAAAATCGCGGTAGTGCTTAAACCGCCTTTTATCAACGCACCGAAAGAAGTTGAAGCAAAATATTAAAACAAAAAAAATTAATTAGTTTTTTTTATTGTGTTTCCCATTGATTTACGTTGCTTTGTATTATCTAATTGCGATTACTAACCTCGATCGGTGGCTATCACCGGAAATTCATAAGAGCTCCGTTTCTCGAAATCCAGTTCACCCGAAATGCAGATCTCGCCACTCGCGGGACGTACCTCAAATTGAGTCAGCTGCTTGATGCCTTCACCGAGTGTATAGTTGACCATTGCATTAACGCCGCAATCGGGATCACTAGCGGACACCTGTCGATGGCGGGGAAAAATGAGATAAAACAGAAAATTTTATAGATTATATAATTGGAAAACCAAAATCAAATAAAAAAAATGCAATTGAAAAACATGAGTGGGCAAAATAAATGACGATTTTTCTTTCAAAAAAACCTTATTTTTAATTAAATTTTGGAAATTTGAAATTTTTATCGAAATTTATTTTTGTCTTTTTTTCCATTCAAAGAGAGAAAAATTGCCTGCCAAAAAATTATCGCGTACTCATTGAGTTTTGGTTAAGCGTGGTCAAGCTGCAACACGTTGCATTTGTTGGTTACGACTATAGTGATAGTGATGGTGTTGGATAATGTAGCTTTTGTTGTTGGTTTTTATTTAAATTTTGAGGGGATTTTGTTGGGGTTTCAAATGCAAAACTTTTAAATGTTAGAAGGCATTCGCTGACATACACAGAAGAGATTCACAGACACACACACACGCACGCATACACATACCCACACAGACCGTAACAAATTTTTATAAATATATGTGTTTTAGTATGTCTAATATCTATGACCGAAACGACAGTTGGAACAACCAAGCGATACCACAAAATAATTGCTGCTTGGCACCGTTTTATTCACTTTATTGATGTTGTCGCTTTGTTATTTATTTATTTATTTTTAGTTCTTTTTTGCAATTCTCTTGTAGTAATAGTATTAATTTAGTTAATTTGAGATTTAGTAACTCAATTAAAATTCTTTCGAAATAATAGCTTTTGTGGAATCCACAATTGTGTAGAATTTATTTGTGCAAAACTTGTGAACCATAGTTCATGAAAAATTACACTCCCTTCCATAAATTAAATCGCATGTGATTTGTTTATAACTGTTTCGTCTATAATTAATGCAATATTTTTTAAGTAAATTTATTATTATTTATTTATAAATTCATGAGGAGGAATGTTTATGTCTTTATAAATGAGGAGTGTTCAATACTCTCGCGGTATTCGAGTAATATACTAACTAAGTAAGCAGGTGGGTAAATCAATTCATATAAAATTTATGTGTTCCTAGATAAGTTTATAGTATTTATGAAATAAAGCCTAGCATTTAAGTAGTGAAAATTGAAAACAGACCTATCAATACAATTGTTGTTAATTGAGCTAAAATGTGGATGTATTATTAATATCGTAGAGATAATCAGGACCACAAAAATAATGCTGATCTTGTTAGAAATTCAAAGTCAGTCCTTCAGTTATTGCCGCAGTGTTTTGGAACTCAAGACGAATTTTGATGATGCGGTTCTCAGAAAATTACAAAAACAAGAATGCATCAACCTACGCCAATGCTAAGTTTAATCTGCAAGGAGCAATGAATGAATAATACGTGGAAAGCTCGTCGCTGGTGTGTTACATATTCAGGACTACGCTTCTATGCATACATCATGAATTTCGTAGGGCACTGTGGCAGATGGAGGTTTCAGTCAGCCTAATCATTAGTTTTAATAAGTCAGCCTAAAATCCAGATTCAGATTCGGAAACGACATTCCCGTGGATTCCGGAACTAAAGACGGCAATTTATGCTCATTTTACAAAGAAGGAAAATAGCTGTTTTTTGCAAAGTACTGAGAAGTTTAAATCCACATTCCACACAATCCACATGATATAAATAAAATACCAGTAAGAATAAATAAAATAATTTTTATAAATAGTTTAAAATAGTACTCAGTATACACGGAATGCCTCTTGCATTTTTATCTATTTAAACCCAGCATAATGTATTTAAATATTTATTCACCTTATGTATTCACCTACTGACATAAATTTGTTTTATTTAATTACACATTTATTTCTTTTTTTAATAAATTTATGTATTTATTAATATTTCTCGATTTTTTGATTTCTCGATTCTATAAAATATATTTAATTTATTTATGAGTTATTGATCACAAATCTGGTTGGGAGTTTCCGCAGTGTATTCATTTTTAATAATTTTAAAAATTTGATTTAGATTTCGATTGTTGTTTTGTTCTTCATTGTAAGATTTCATAAAAGATTCCATGAAGTTTATTTATTTTTGATTTAATTCTTTATATTTCGTTTTATTCTCTATTTTAGTATGCCATTGTTAAATTTCGGAAGCGCCATTAGCGTTTCTTTTTAAAATATATTACGAAAATTCGAAAAAATCGAAATAATTTAATTGAATATTATTAAATAATTTTGGGTTTACTCAAAAAATTGTTTTCAATTTTTAGCAGACTGTTTCGACTCCACGCAATATTTCTGTGATTTCTTGTCGCTGTTGTCTCCCAATGTGCATTTTTTAATTTTTCTTTTTATTAAATTTGAAAAATTTTCAAAAAAAAAAAAACAGCCTGAAGCAACGCGATAACTTGAATTTTTAAGTATTTGCTTGGCAAGTTTTGTTTATTTTTACTAAAGTTATTATTAACGACTTCAATTAACTTGTTTTGCAATTAAATTAATTGTGGTATTTGTTTTGATGTTGGTTTTCCTCTCACTCTTTCTCTCTTCATTGGGCGAATAATGTAAAATCGAAAGATATATATTTTACTTTGGCTTAATGAAGGCTTTTCGTTATGTTTAACGTAAATCTATGGCAATTATTTTAATCGAAACTCGATCGAACCAAAAATTTAAAATCTAGTTTTCGTGATTCAAAGTGGTTTTTCCTAAAATCTTAAAAATGAATTGTAGTCATTAAATATCTAAAAATGAATGACAGCTGTAACGAAATTAAAAACTATTCGTAATTCGTAATAATATCGTTATATTATATTCTTTTTTATTTATTTCTTTAATAAATTTTTATTTCAGCTTGCGGACTCCGGAGATTGATGGAGACTATTTAGATTAATAAAACTTGTATTGGGAAACTTAAATAATGTTGCAAAGTTGATTTAATTTAACTAATTGAATTTGAATTTCAATTCAGTTTTTATTATTTACAGTCTTTTGAGTGGTAGTATTTCAATTAATAGAAAAAGAGAATAGATTAAATACTTTTTAAAGCAATTTCATCGTAGAGGAATCACTTTTTGAAAGCAATTTGGTTGTAGAGAAATAGGAAATATGAAACACACTAAATTCGAGTTTATATTATCTTTATAGTATTCTACAAAATTTTAATGAGTCTTGGCCTTTTTCCTTTATTTCTTCCCAGCTTCTTGCGTTTTTTCGAAAAAAATTTTTGCATAAAAGAATGAAACTTTAAAAAGAAATAGTATAATATAAAATCATTTATGGTAATTATTTAATCAATTATGTTAATTGGTTTAAAAAGTCTACAAAAATTCTTTTTCAGATTTATCCCTTTTTCATCTGCCTGTCTTTAAGATCCTCAAATTAGATTTAAGGAAAAATTTTATATTGTATCGAGTGGATTCTAACGTGTAGTAAATTATTTTAATGGTATTATTATAATAGTTTAATTTTAATTATTAGTTTATTATGTTTTAAAATAAAATTTATTTTTAACAAATTTTGAAAATAAAATCTATTTATTTTCATTTTATTCTACCATTTCCCTTTTAGCTAATTTACTTTATGATTGAATATATTTTTGCATGTATTAGTTTCACACGGGGAGCAGCATAAGTATGAGTGTGTATATGTATGTGTTCATGCTATGCATGCATGATTTTATTTCTTAAAACATTCGCCCGCGATGAGAATCGATTTTCCATAGAAAACATTGCATAACTTTTTCTTTTGTTTAGAGTTATTGTAGTTTTTGCTATTGTTATTGTTATTATTATTATTATTATTATTAAATTTATTGCGAAAAGTACAAAGAAAAACCGGTCTATCAACAACCCACGCTGGCGAGTATTGCACCGTACCGCATCGCATCATACCGCTTTGACCATGCGAAACACCAGACAGCATCCGACAAATAAATAGACCTACCAGCATTCGTGTTGGAAGGTGGCAACGCCAATGCGAGCCATCTAACATGCAAATGATAGGATACCATGCGAGCGCAAGAAGACCAACCAACAACCAACAACAAGAAATATCAAAAAAAAAAAAAAAATAAAGAGAAAACAAGCGAAAGCGTTACCGATCGCCTTGCATTCATTGCTAAAATAATTGCAAATGCTTAAAAAGTGAAAAGACCGCAAAAATAAAAGAAAGCATAAACAAAAAAAGCATAATCAAAATATTAAAAAGAATAAATAATGTTATAAAGATAAAAATTCAATATGAAAGATTTGACGACATTACGATAGAATGAAAAAAAATGTTTCCAACTTGCAAAAAATTTAAATTAACAAATAGTAGTAAAAAATGTTATTAAAACTGGAATGTATTTAAAAACGAATCAAATAAAAATAATAAAGAGATTACCGAAACTTTCCTATTTCAAATAAAAAAAAATAAATAGAGTAAATTGTGAAAATTCTTCTCAATTTTAGAAATATTTTTTGTATTAAATTGTTATTTTTTTTAATTGGTATTTTTTCATTCTTTTCTTATAAATGCATAATCGTTTACGATTTGTGTATGAAAAATATTTTTTGCAAAGAACATAAATCGACGAAAAAGACAAAATTGAAAAAAGAACCAGTTTGATTATGAAAAACAAGAAGAAAAGATATATTTCTTTTCCGGTTTTTCTGATCGTGCGTTGTTTTAAAGTAGATCTTTTTAACACCTTTTCGTTGATTAGTCACCATCGGATTTGATTTATTTTGACGCCTTATCAATTGCTTGCTGAAATTTATTGCATTCTCTTAAACGATGATGTTGTTGGTGATGCTGGTAATGCGGTAAGCGTTGAGCAACGGCCAAGACAATGCAACGCATTGCAACGGACAACGCATCTGCAAGGCAACGAACGAACAGTCTTGCATCGAGTGAGTCTTAACTAACACGTTAAGGCAAAGTATAAAGTATGAATGTGGTTAAAGGCAGCTTTAAGCACATTCACAACAACAACAACAACAACAATGACAACGACAGCAATATCAGAAACAACAACATCCGCTGCAGCAAGTGCAATCGGATAATGGAAATAAAAGAACTGCGAAAACAGTGAAGAAGCGTAAAATTGGTTGAGGAAAATGCCAAGAAAAGCAAAAGAAAAAAATCAACAGAAAACAGAAGAGAACAATATTAGAAAGATAAAAGGCGTGCCCGAGAAATATTCAAATAGTTCTGGTGGTTGTTCTTTTTAAAGTAAAACATTTTTATGCCTGTTTTTTCTGAAGTAAAATTCATGGAAAATCATTTACGAATCATTGACGAAAAATTCTAGTAAAATCGTATGGTGACACAGCGAAAAATTATAAAGCAATTTTGTATGTTATTTTTTCATCCTCTTGCGTTTAGTTCTTTGATTTTAACGATCTTTGTACTTTTTTAAAATTAATTACAAATTGGTTTCTACCTTTTTATCTATTTCTTTTAAGAAATTTTCCATTCTGATTTTATTTCTTTTTTCTTAGCTCTAACGACAATAAGAAAATAACAACAACGGCAATAGTCAAATAACTATAATAGTAATTATTTTTCCTAGAGACTTTACGTGGATTATCTAACATGACGTCCTTGGGGTTAGTTAGCCTCTCAGTCGGTGGAAAGATGTTAAGATTTATCTCCAATTTTATTATTTGATTTATGGCGGGTATGTGGGTAATGATAAATTCGATGAACACAACAACGACAACAACAAAAACAATGGCCTAGATGCACAAGTACAAATATAACAAGAACAACGAAAGCGAGGAGATGTAACGTGACGAGACGAGGCGAGACGAAAATATTTGATAGCGACAGAATGAAAAATAATGTGTACTGAGCTAAGCGAATAGAGACAAATACAAGAAGAGAAACGAACAAGAAATTAATAAATTGATTATACGATTAAAATTACACTCAAAGGCTCATAGGTCTCAAACCTTTTAAATCTACATTTTTCAAAAGCAGATAATTTTTAATATTTTAAAATATTTCAGATTTTCCTGGGAAAATATATTTGTATTTCCAAAAGAACTCGAGCATGGAAGAATCGAAAGTACGAGTATGAGGTAATAAAAAAAATTAAACATGACACAATATATGAATCGTTTGAATATTTTCAATTTCATTTCAGCATTTCTATGGTTTTAGCATACGTTTCTCTTTCCATTTCTAGGAAAACCTAATCCTCCTTGGAATATATATAAATTACCACAATTTTTTTGTGGTATTACCACAAATTGTTCGTAGAAGAAATCATGTTGCAACATTTTCTACTTCTGTAATATATCTCTCCCCCAAAATCCGATTGTGGATAATTTTCGTGAATTATTTTCATTTAACGGATGTATTTCTTAAAAATATAAGTATATAAAAGTCCTATAATTTACGAAAAGTGGGACGAATATCATCATCACCATTATAACATTACTGTAATCGTCGTTTTCAATATCGGAGTATTCCGATAAATAATAATCGATAAATAAGTTCACAAGAAATTACTGCAAAATAAACCATTATGTATAATCCAGTTGGTTCTGAAGATTGCAGAAAGAAATGCTTAGATTAACTTGTCTAATTACTTTTACTTTTGATAAAAGAAAAAAGAACTAGAAGAATTTAACTAAAAGGATCATAAAAATGTGAAAAATATAAATCCGAAAATATAATGATCACTCGAGATATTTTTCTTTAAACGAAATAATCCAAGGAGTAGTTAAAAATGATAACGGAAATGAAACAATTATAAATCATTAGAGGTAAGTACAATAAATAAAAAGACGCTTACACAAACAACGATCACAAGCCGGTTCAATCTGGTTGGATAAATCAATTTGACCTTATCGAAGAGAATTTCCATGTGAAATAAATTTGAAAAACGATTAGAATGATTAGATCAAATAAATCAGTCACGTCTGATTGAAGTTGACACGAGACGACCAATCGACTGAATAAATTTAAGTCATTTTCTGAATTAACTCCAATAGATATTGGCGTGATTGTAGAAACAGCAGAAGATCGATAATAAAATCAGGAATTTCATGTTAAATAAATTATAAACAATTAATATAATTGAAGTCTAAGTAAATTATCATTAGATAATTATTTAAATGTAAAAGTCAATTGCTTTTGTAGAAACAAATTGCAAGATTGCACTAATAAATAAAAAGAATAAATAAATGGATAAATAAAAAAATAAATAAATAATTAAACAAAAAAGCATTTGCATGAATTTGGAATGTGAACGCAATTAAACAATAATAATAATAATAATAAAAGGAAATAAGAATTAAAAATAAACGAATGAGGATATTTCTATTTAAAAAAAAAGAAATAAAAATAATAAAGCAATCAAGTGATCATTAATGAACTGAAGACCGGAGGTAAAGAAGACAGAATGGACCGGATTGGACCATAATCTTTCTTCTTACTTAATAAGAAAATATGAAAGCTGATGTGGTTGAAAAAGGGAAGCAAGGGGAATAATCTGAGTAGTAATAAGACTGAGGAAACAACCAAAGTCAAGCAATCAGTCAGTCGAATAGTCAGTTAGTTATTCAATACAAGCAAACGCGTGGTTGTGCGTGAGCAGAGGGGGAACGAAGTAACGGGGAGGCATCGACAGCCTCACTGCTTTAAAAGAAATTAAAGGAAAAGAAAACTCCTAAAGGCACAGGGACGTATGATCGTTAGTAAAGCCAACAACAATCAAATATTTTCGGATATTTATATGTAATTGCTGCCGTTGTTGTTGTTGCTGTTATTGTTGTTGTAGCTGCTGCTGTTGTTATTGCAAAATTGTTGTTTTTGTTGAAGGCATAAATTGCTTTAAATATATGCAGCAATTATGATGGAATACTGTATCCTCTCTCTATCGTTCGCTCTCTCTTTCGCTCTCGTATCGGCGTACTTTATTATTTTCTTAAAAATGAACACGTCAAAATCGTAATTTGGCTTCGAAAATTAAGCCAAAATCAGCAGAGACCGACAAAGACAAAAGCTACAATACAAAAATGAAATAAAACGAAAAGTAATAATAACAGCTACAACAACAACATCATCACCAGCAACACGATTGATGATTGTATTCGGTCGGCATAGGTTAAGAATGACGATTAACCTCCTTTTTTGCTTTTTGACTTTTTAGATCTGATTATTTTTTCGGTTGTTGATATCGTTGTTGTTGTTGTTGCTGTCTCGTTGCTCATGTTGTTGTTGTTGTTGTTGTTGTCATTGTTCTTCACTAATGTGCGAATTTGTATAGGATTGTTAACGCATTTCGTAGAATGGTCATAAGTAGTTTTTATTATTGTAGTCGTCATCGATGTTGTTAATTTTCAACTCGCAAAAGATCTCAAAGTTAAAGGGCGATATAGGGTCGGGGGATGAGAGAAGGATGTAAAGAGGACTGTGGTGGAATGTGATTTCAGTACAAGTAAGATCTTAATTCTTCTTTCCCAGCTTAAGGTTACAGCGAAAACATCAACAATAACAACAACAACAAGACCACAACAACCCAACATAGCCACTCATCACCACGGAAAGCAATAAACTGAAAAGAAATTCTTTAGAGCTCGTAATTTGTGCTTTATATTTCTGAAGTGCGGATTTTTATTTGTCTTCTCCTTCATTGCCATTGTCTTCGTCTTCTTCTTTTCTTTCAGTCAGAACGACATTTGTCAAAAATTTCACCCACTCCATTGATTACTGTGCTATAAAAAAGTGTATAAAATAAAACCGTTAAATCCGCATTAGTCACCAGACGCGGCAGTCAGTCACCGAAATTGTTCGATCCGTTTCGCAGCTTAATTCAGGTTGTCTTTTGGTTATAAATATATTTCGGTTTTTAAAAAGGCAATAAAATTCGAAGATGTACACACACAGTGCGATGGATCTCAGACGGACGCAGTGAGGAATAAGAGGAAGAAGAGAGAAGACGAAGATGCATCCGCATTAAATCCGTTCAGACAGAAAACCTTTCCTTGCACTTTATATAAATCAATTTAATGAGTTTTGTTCGGTTGCCAAATTTTTTAACTTTTGCGAAATTCCCGCCCAAAAAGCCTGCCCGCTCAAGCAATCGAAGTAGTTCATGCAAGCGATGAATTTTATTGTGTTGCGTTATTCGCCGCCGTCACCGTTGCTTCGCATTGCCCTCGTCTTAACCTTTCCCGTTACGCTTTTTGTTATTTTAGTGCTTTTTAACACTTTCAATAGCATCGATTCATACTTCGCACCTCCTTCCATTCCCATACCCCCTTTCTGTTCCGTGATGAATACAGCGATTTGTCCTCTTCAAATCTTCGGATTGTTTTTTGCATCCTACCCTTCAGATTTCACTGAATGCTGTTTAATCCAATTAAAATAAATCATTTTTTACCCGCTCATGCCTTTCCGTCTTCTTTTGCGTGGACCTTAACAAATCTTATCAGCTTATTTGGTGCATTCAACAGCATCCGGCTGAGAAGAAGAATGATTAAAACAAAAAAATACCAAAGGAAGCATCATATAAAATAAAGAATGAAGGAAAGTGTGGCAGCAATAACGACTGCGTTTGTCGTGTCATTAAAAGTACAATTTACGCGTACCGCATTTTTTGGCAGCTTCTTCTTTTCCATCATCTTTTTGCTTCTCTCCTTCTCCTTCATCGGCCTTACTATCCGTCATTGTTAAAATCTCTTTCCATTCTTCTTATAATTTACACTGATTTTGATTTCTGAGGTTTCACAGAAAATCGACTTCGTCGTTCGAGAATGTTACAAATTCTTTTTATTGCTAAAGCGAGAAAATATACGGCAGTCAAAATGGTTATGTATATTTATTGGGATCAAGGTTATACAAAAGAGTTAAGCGACAAACCTTACTTACTATAATTCATAATTGAAAACAACTCCTAAACAGAATAAAATAATAATAGAAAGAACAAAAACGGACAAATTGCAGAAGGCAGTTTTTTCGTTTAAAAAAAAAAGAAATTAAAAAAAAACATAAATAATAAGAAAAATAATAAGAGGCTTAAAAAAATTTGTTTTAACTAAAGTACTTTTACATTAATTTTTAATGTTATTATTGTATAAATTTTAAACATGTATTTATTTTTAATATTATTATTGTAGAAATTTTAAACATGTATTTATTTTAACTAATTTATTTGTTTGACGCTTTTCTAAAATCTTCTTTCAAGTAAAATTTTTCAGAAAAGCAGAAGATTTCTTGTTAAGAAATTAATAAATAAAAAATAATAAATAAAACTGAAGACTGATAGTTTCGTCTCTTCATAGAAATATCTAATTAATGGTGGCTTTACATCTGATTTGATTACAGAACAAAACTTCTAAAACATGGATTTAACTCATTTAAAGATATAAAATTAGTCTCACATTTCAAAGAAATGCATTAAAGAAAAAACATTTGAAATGATGTGGGAAAAAATCCAAATTATTAACGTTCTTTACCATGAAAAAAGAAATCATGTGTGAAGTAGGAATTCATTGTAAATTATACAAATAAACAAACGGAAAACAAGTTTATTTTTTACGACGATATTTCCTTTTTCTTCATCTTCATCTTATTCTTCCCATTATCATCAGCAGTGTCCCCTGTTCTGCTGCCAGTAGCTGTCACACGACAAAGGGCAATAAAAACGTTACAAATTACTGAAAATTGTTGCACGAATAAAGCAAAAATTTTATCAAAAATGTTCTGCTGATAAAAACGCAAACGCGGCAAATCAGAGCAGTTTTTATTTTATTTCTTTTTTAAATTGTTGCTTTTTTCGGTTGCTGTTTTCGGTTGTTTTCCAGGTCCTTTCTCTCTTTTTTCCCTATTTTGTCAATTTTGTTTAATTTAATTTTTTTATTTGACTGTTTGCGTCTGATTGTTGTTTTCTTTTTATCGCTAACAACGAGCATGCTGCAGTCACTTGGCAGATGTTGCTATCGGTGCTCTGCTTTTCAATGCAGTGTTAAAATCATCGCAGTGGTCGCGGTTGTTGTTATTGCTTTTATTGTTTGCTGTTATTATTACTGTGAGGCTGTTGCTGTTGCGTTAGCGCTATATCGTTGTTGGCTTCGATTTTGGTTTACTTTGTTGCGGAACGGACGTCTTGAGGTGCGCGACGATAAATGAAGAACTTTCTGTTGTTATTTCTTGTTTGAGTCAACTTCTTTTGCCGGAATGTGCTAAGCTGTTAATCATCGTGTAACGTTATATTTATTTATTTCTTACTGAGGTATGCATTTTTTCTTGGGTTTGTCCTTTTTGTTAGTCTTTTCCCCGCTTTGATTTACTATCTAAAGTCATTCGCATTTCTTCTTGATATTGAAATCTTACATTATTTGCTTTAAATCATTCTGAATCTTTGTGACTTGTTCTTGTTGTTGTTGCCGATGGTTTTGTGTTTGTACGTATTGACAGAAACACCGGGTTTTGTCCCAATTTCTGCCAATTTTTTCACCGAGTTAAATTTTATTAAAAGAAGTAAAACTAGTAAGGGCAGCGTTCTTATAACCCGTAATATAAAGACTTATTGTTCAAATCCAATGACCTGCGGGCGGGGCTCGCCTCTTTTATTATTATATCCTTGGGTATAATCCTTTTCTTGGGTAATTTAAATCTATTAATTCACGCTCAGAAACTTTTCAAAAAAATATAAATATTGTGTAGTATATATAATAGTAGATGCGCTTTTGGCCATTTTCGATTCCAATTAGCTTGTCATGAGAGAGAAAGAAGAAAAAGACGGACATAATTGTGAATATATTATTTAAAATTCAACAGATGTGGGGAGGCCCTTTTCTGGTTTTGGATTTTTCGCAGCTTTCAGTTTGACAAAAATATCAATGAAGTAAATCATCTTGGAAAAATATTGAAGCTTTTCAAAGCTTTTTTTTCTCTTAAAGGAATGCAGCGTTAAAACCTTTCTGTGAAAGAAAGCAATTACGGCATAAAGTATTTGCTTAATGTGTCTTTGAGCTCAGTAATAAAGTCATTAACAATGTCATCAAAATAATGAAACTATATCTAAATGATTTCAAAAATTCCAATAGTTCGTCAGCGTCAATAAGAATATGATCACTATGATATGATATCGTATTATGAGATCAATATGAGGTCTATTTGATCAATTTGAGATCTATTTGAGACTTGAAAAAGGTTGAAATTATTTTTTAAAGAAAAAGTTATTCGAAAGGAAAAACTAAGAAGTTTTCTCATCATATTCGTTAATTCTTTGTACTTCACCACTACTGCCCTTTAACATCCTGTTTTCTTCTTTTCCACCCACAAAAACCCTACTCATTCAATTCTTTGTTCATTAACTTCAACGCAACAGGTTGCCACTGCACAAATTGGCCACGTTATGCTCCCTTCTCTTATCCATTCTTTCATCACATCCTTTTTGCCAAAAGCGTAATTTTGATGGTGGTCGAATATGTTTTAAAAGAGATGATGATGGGAAAAAAGAGAGAGACGTGAGAAAAAAGAAAGTGAAAGAATGAAAAAGAGCAAGGTAAATGGACTTTAATGGCTAGAAGATAAAAAGAAAACGGAAGAGAGAAGAAGGAAGGAAAATAGAAAGGGTAAACAGTATAAAAAAAATTGTCAATGTCAGTTTGATCGTTCGTCAGCCGCACCAACAACAACAACATATGCAGCCAAATAGCACCAGTTGTAAATGCGATAGTAGCAAAGGCAACAACAACAACAATAACAACAACAACGACTTTCGTAACTATTCACGATTTCGATTTTGCCTTAAGATTCCACAATCGAATATCATTTTCGAGTGGGCGATCATTTTAATTTTATGTTTAAATGTTGTTGACAGATAAAATTGGCAGTCGATGCTGATGATGTTGACGATGCCTCCGCTGATGTTGTCATCATCATTGTTGTCGTCGCTTTCGTTGTCGTCGTCATTTTTCCATTGTTGCCGCTGATGCTGCTGTGTGTTTTATGAGTGCGATTGTTGTTGTTGTTGTTGCTTTTATTCTGTTTATTCTAGTTCTTTAATCTCGGTTTCGCGTTTTCTCTTCTTATTTTATTTTTCATTTATTTTGTTCGAAAGCAGAAAAAAGAGTTAAGACGAATTTTTGAAAATTTTGTCACTGCTTCAAATCGTTGGGGCACAATTTTATTGATATTCCAATCGTTGTCATTTTCGCCGCTGTTTTTGTTGTTGTTCTTGGCATCATTGTTGTTTCCGTATAAAGCTAATTAGCGCAAATGAACGTGGGGAGAGCAACAAGTTTTGTCGTAGCTTCAACTGCTACCGTTGCTTCATTTCCTTCTGGTTTTTCTCCGTTTGTTTTAGTCGTTTCTTGCAGCTATTTTAAACTAAAATAATGATGAGTTTTAATTGCTGTATTTAATTTTTGTATGTTTTTCGTTTGTGGCATTTTGACGTATTTTGTTTTTGTTATTGTTCTCGTTGTTATTTCTCACTTGTTATTTGCTGACACGTAGGTTAGCTATGATACGTCCATTAGATTTATTAATAAAGAACAGGAAGGTAGAGATAAAGAGGAGAGGAAGAAAGAGGATATTCTAAGAAAACTAATTGCTTTGTCTCTGATAAAAAGAAATTTTAATGACAGATTTATGTTGACACCACGTGAAATGGCATTGAAACGCCGTATAATGGTAGGAAAAAAGGATATAAAATTAAGTTGAATTTGTATGAAAAGTAAGCGATACGACATTCGAAGAAAATAAACATGAATGAAAATACAACGTGAATGACGTTGGTATTTTCAAAATCATATTGTGGACACCCTAATTCGATATTTAAGCCCAAGTGGAAAGAGATGGATATAATTTGTCTGCATTTTTCACACTAAAAATAGCCTTATCGGTAGCACTGTTCGGTTAGTAGTCATTTTCCTCTGTACCCTTACCTGCCCTTTTCCATTCTTTACAGTCCATCATTATTCACCTCGGAAAGCCCAAACGATTTTTTGTCAGTTTTTTAACTGGATTAGTATTTCAAATTAAAATAAAGCAATTAAGATCGAATAACAAACAAATAAAAACTAAATAGAAAGAAATGCGAAAAAGGTTAACATCTGCGACAACAACAACAATCGTAGCAGCAACAAATAGGCGAGTAAAGAGTATTTAGCAATGCATTTGCGCTGATAATGATCGTCGTTAAAAATAAAAGAAAGAATTAAGCAACTAAAATGAAACAACAATGATTCTATAAAAGCGAAATAACAACAACAATAACAGAAGAGCTGGCTGGAAACAATGGGCTGTGCACAAGTAAAAACAACAACGCCAACTATTGCTGCAACTATAGTTGCATGTTTGCATAAATTAACACAGCAAATGTCAAAATGAACTATCGGGCATAACTATTTTAACGATTTGTTTCACTTCTTGATGGAAAAGCAAAAAAAAAAAAATGAATCCTCGACTGAACGCCATCATAAATCGCAACAAAAAGGGCTTACGACAGAAACTGAAAACAGCTTATAATAGCAAATTGTACCTACGTGAATACGGTGATGGATGATATCTTAAACGATAGTGACCATCTTTTTGCCCCAAAGAGTTGTCAGAAGACTTGAAGTTATCGATTTATTGATTGCCTAACGGACTAACCGCCCGACCGATTGAATAATGTTCGACCCATGCATTCAAATATGGCACATTCGTTAAGATACTTATTTGTTTGTTAAGATAATATTTACTTGTGAAATACTCAAGCTTTTTCATTGATACTTTTTTAATTTCTACTTTTTATTTTCCTACTAGAAATATTTTTTCAATTTGAAATTTTACAGTAATCCTTTCTAACGTAGAGGAAAAACTCCCTCCGAAAAAAATGGGCGTAAACAACACTCCCTAGTCATTTTCAAAGACACATCAGCACAAATACATAATTTTGGAAAGCAAATGATAAAAAAATTACGTATTTGCATGCACAACCTCACACACTGTTTCGCGGCACATCAGATTTATGCATAATGCTTAACAACAAAATCAAGAGCCAATAAAGAAACGAACATCAGGAGAAACAACAACAGCGAAACACGTTTTACATTCATGCGAATTCGGAATGAACGAGTATGTATTTCCTTCTTGTCGTATCAGTACGTGTACGATTATTTTGGCCAAAAATGCCGATTGAGCAACAAATCGTGCAATAGAGTTTTAGCATATTAGTAACAATAACAGAAAAAAGAAAAAACTAAAATGGAGAAACAAAAAGTTAAAGATAAAAATAATACAAAAAACATGCAACAATTTGGATTTTTTAATTTAGAAATACGCAATTATTTTTAGAGAATGCATAAATGTTATGTCAAGTAAGAAACATGAAAAGGCGGCAGAAAGCGGCAGAAATTATTACGTCAAACTTATGTACGGAGCTGTTAGAAGATTCTATAAACCAATGCATTGATAAAAAATTCTTGTTACTAATTTTTAAAAAAAATGATGATTAAGCGAATGAATTTTGGGTTTTTTGAAAATGTTTAAATTTTAGTGTGATTACTGTGTGTAGTATTAAAAATATGAAAGACTTAAGAAACGAACTCGGATGGAAATCTAACTGATAAAAGGATCTTCTGAAACGAATCAACTGGAAATCTTGAAGACAAAAAATAAATCTTACGTCCTCACTATAGACTCATGAAACAAATTCGAAGGGCATGCTAAAGACTTTTGAAGTGAAATCTCGAAAGGGACGGAATATGTTTTAAAATTTGAAGATTTGGGAAACGATCTTTATGGACTAACCAAGAATTGAGAGTCGAGTTTTGTGAGAAAGGTTTAAAGAGAAGGCTCAGGTATTTGAAAAATATGAAATTCAAGGTTAATTGAAATTCATTTATAAAATTCGAAATAATATAACTTTCATAAAGATTTACAGAATAATTTGTCTTTTTCAACGAGACTTATTTTATCCTGCTCAATGTCTTGTTAAGAAGCGGAATTTACAAGTTGAGCGAAGGGCGCGAATATTTCAGGAAAAGAAGATAGAGCATTGAATGGAACAAGCATAATTTTTATTTCCTTTTTAAAAATAGGCTGATTAGCTATCATAAATACCTTCGGCTATGCACCGTACTGACATATTTAACGACCGTGCCGTCCAATCATAAAATGAGGAGAACAAAACGTAGACATATAGTGTAGATTAACAACTGCCTACTGCCTTTACTATTTATCATGGTATGAACTCACATAAAACGTTGTTATAGAATTCATGCATTACAAATGAACCAGCGACATTTTGATTTTCTGTCTCTCGACGGTGTTGTCGAGCCGAGGCTTTACGTCGCTGATCACTTGATGTAATCACGTAGTCACGCAGTCACGCAGTGAAATATTCACCTCCAATACGTTTGCTTCTAATCAACTAGTCGTCCTCAGACTCAGTCTTCAGTGAAAAGGAAGGAGGTTATTCTGGTCGGCAGCCAAACATCAGTCAGTCATTTAGAGCAAAACACAAAGTTCTTTAGCAGTAATAAAAAGTTTAGAATATGAGAAGGTTTCGGTAATAAAATATGTTAATTGTTTCGCGTCGTTGATTGTGGGTGGACACTAGGACTACTGATGCACACTCAAGCACACGGATATACGCATTCAGAGATATATACACGCACACACAACCTCCTACGCACACATACTTTCATACAAGAGTGGAGGGTTAACGCTTAAAATAAGGAGACTTTCGACATTGCTGTGAGACGTATGAGGAAAGATAGAGAAAGAGATCCCGGTGGAGAGGGCCGGGGGCGGGAATTGTGGGAGAGAATGGGTGAGCGGGGGAAAATATAAGCCATTATTCTTATTGTTGTTGTTATTTTTATTACTTTACAAATTTTAATTGTTGACTAGCCACAAACACTATCCTAATTAAGGTTTTATGTTTTAATTTTCTTAATGAACCTTCTCAATCAAGTAAATCAGGAACCAGTCAATCAATTAATCAACCAATTATGTGTTCATATTTAATGTGATGCCATCATAATGTCCGTTGAAAGTTAAAATGTGTCTGAAACTTTTTAATATGGAAATTACGAAAGTTTTTAATCAAATCCAACAGGAATATTTGCCTGGCATAGGCATAACAAGAGGAAGAGTATTGAAGTTTTTCTTTTAAACCTCAAACTATAGTTATTTAACTACGATATCCATTTCTATAATTCTTTAATTACGATACTTTAGTTTGCAATGATTATTTTATGTGTTTATTTGCTACTTTGGAAAACTAATGATTGATATTTATATTATTTTGCTTGGTACTAAGTCTTCCTCCCATTCATTTTTTATCTTTCGGTCTTTATTAATTTAACTGTTAGAATTATATTTATTACGAAGAATAATCAGCGCAATAATGGAAAAATAAATACAATAAAAATGAAGTCAATTCAATGGAAACAATATTAATCTTAAAAACGAAGATGACAGATATGACAAAATCTCATAATAAACATTCATTGCTATTTTAAATTAACACTGAATTATTAAAGTATTGCTATTGTTGTTATTGTTGCTTCACTTGTTATTATCGATCATATCGCTTGAAGCGATTTTTATCGGTGTTAATCGTCTTCCCGATGAAGCACTAAAAATATTTTCAGCGCAAAAACAAATATTCGGCATTTACAAAAAGTAAGAAAGAAGTGATGAGAGGTGCGGAGAAATATTTTCATTTAATTAAAGAAGAAATGCCTTCGATAGTGTAAATTTAAATTGCTGCTCCTCGTGATGTGGCTGTTGTTATATTGCTGCTTCTGTTTGTTCATTGATTCATTCTTATACTTCATGCTTCATGAATTTTTATCGTACGTCTTGCCTGCGAGCATTTTTTTGCGCGGAATAAGTGTTGCCTTCACTTTACAAAAAAAGTTAAACAAAGGAAAAAATAATTGGTAACTGATCAAATGTTGGTAAGTGATTGCGATGGTGGCAAGTGATTGTGTTAAGTCACTGGGGAAATTAAAATTGTACAGTTTGCTTAAAATAATTGCTAACAAAAAAGGCCAAACTTATAGAAAAACAAATATCTTATACTTATAGAAAAACGAAATAATTCATCGTAAGTGATAAAAATAATTTCTTGTCTTCTGTAATTTTGTTGCTGCAAATTAATGGATTTTTCTTGAAAAAAATTGGACATTCTAAAAGGATTAAGTGAAAAATTTTTTCCTTTTTTGCAATTGCAATTCTCTTTTGATTTGCAGAATAAATTAAATTTAAATCATCAAATTTTTAAACTCTTTAGGTTTTAACTCGTTTCATAAACCTATTAGGGATATTGTTGATGTTCTCTGGTTATCTTCTGTATCTATTATTTATTTCCCTTTTTAGCTAAATTATCACATTTAATGCGAAGTTCTTCTATAGCCATTACCATCTTTAGGTTGCCCTAGGCAAATATTTCTGTTTTTCAACATCATCTACCCCTACATATTCTTCTTCTTTCTTAGTCAATTCCTGCTCATCCTTCTCCCTTTCCGTTTCTCTTATTGCAACCCAATCATTCTTTACTTTTGCTTGCGCCCGTCTTCAGAATTCCTAGCTTTTATGCTGAAGCTAGAGAAAAGGATAAGACAAAAACGATGAAAATCATCAATATTTTCCATATTTCAATGCATAACTCAATTCTATCGCCTGTTAGCGGTAATTTTTAACACCATTAACTCATGTCGAGGAGGTAAAGAAAAATAAAGTAAAACAAAATTAAGTAAAAGCATTTCGCAAAAGCAAAAATATTGTAATCATTCAGTCTTGTCCAGTCGAGGAGATAAACTAAAACAAAGAAATGTGAAACAATAGTAAAGAAGTTACATGGAGGGAAAGAGAGAGATAGAGGTAGTGCAAGGAAACTGGCTGGGAGGTAGTGTGAATAAATGGAATAGGTCAACTAAGCCGAGGCGACTAGGCGGCGCATGACAAGCAAGCCAAGGGAAAAGCCAAAATGTGCCAAGACATTAGACATGATGTCTATCGCTTCTTCGTGAATTCTTTTGTTGAGGATTTTTTGCTATTATCGCTGTTGTTGTTGTTGTTAGGTTTATTTACTCATGTGTCTCGTGTGTTCGCGTAAAGTCATCAATTAAGATATAGTCGCTTGGTTGGTTTTTAGCAGACAGGCTTTCAAAATGCATTCATGCCATATCGTTTATGAATCATTCGCGAACGTTCATAAATGAAAAGGTGGAGTCATTGAGACAACTGAAGGTAACAACCATTAGAAGAAATATTTAAAGGGATGTAATTAAGAGACCGTTACTCACTTAATACAAAAAAAAAAAAAAAACAAAAGGCCTTGAAAATAAAGAAAGCCACCCCAACAAAGTATTCAGCACATGATTTCAAGTAAAATTTGAAATACCATCATGTATGTTATGGTTTAAATTTATCCAAAAAACTAATTAATTTGCGTTTATTTCCTTTGTCTTCCTCATTATTTTCTAAGCCGGTTTCTTTTGTGAAAAATTTCGTATTGCTATTAATTTATGATCATTTGACAGTCTCAGAGCAAAAGTCATTAGTGATTTTTATTGATCTTTTCCTACAATGTGACATCATTGCTTTTACTCTCGAGTTTCTTTTGAATGAAGCATCCAACTTTTATTACCTCTTTTCGCTGTCAAAAAAAGAAAAGTGAGGCTTGTTTGACACGCTCGCGTTCTCTCTGTTTCAAAAAAAGTAATAAAAAATTTCATTGTGAGTGAGGATCCGGTGATTATGTCTCTTAAACTCTCTATTAATGTCTATTAATGTCTTTTGGTTGAGGTTTATGGTAGTAAGTGTAGTTTGTTAACAATAGCCCCATTTTTTCACTTTTCCTTTGGTCTGGTCCTCATTCCACTATTCTTCGTTTTGAAAATAACCAAACTTTAATGAGCAAAGTTACAAAAAATAAAAAGAATACAAAATAATAAAGAAAGTGAAATGTTAAAATTAATTTAACCTCGTGATCTTAAGCTAATGTGAAAGCTAGAGGAAAATATAAATCGTACTAAAAAATCTTCTTTCACATCAATTTTTGTAACACAATTTTAAAATGACAAGTTGGTGGTATTTCCTTGCATGGAGGTCAAACTAAATTTTTCTGAATATTCTACGAATATATTTTTGGATTCAGGTTTTATTCTTAAGTCTTTTGGGTATATTCTCGGATATTTATTTCGAGAATTTGGTACATTAAAGCCTTTTCAAAATAGATCTAGGAGAAATATACTTTTATCAAATCAAGTTTCGTTCTTAAGTCTTTCATATTGAAGATATTTAATTCCATTATTTACTCACTTTATTTAAAATTCTCCAAAGACCAATTATATTTTTTGTAATAATTATTTTTGTAACAACAAATTGGCACTGATTGAGTCTTGACTTTGTCACACCCACATTTAACACAATTACTCGATAAAACACACAATTATATTGTCTCCGACGTACGAGTAGAATAATGCCCGATATTTTTAAAATTTATACATTCACTACAAGCGACAGCTTGCTACAGGAAATTTAAAATAGGATAATAATTATTAACGGTAGCGGTATTTCTTTGCAGCTGTATTAGCCAGCTAATAACTTTGTTGGTAGCTCATATTGCGTTTGTGCCGTTCTTCTTTAATGGCTTAGCGACTGGTGATGTTAGTCATTGGTGGCGATGTTGGTAAAACCTCAGGATCATAAATTTATGCTCAGTGTGAGTAAATTTCTACACCTGCTCGTTGACGAGCAACATTGTTGCTGTCATTAACTGCTTACTCTTGGTAGTGTCGCTGCTGCTGTTTTTGTATTTATTTCATATCTTGTTATCGAAATTGCATTTGGCTTGAAATGAATCCGAAAAATCTTCAACAATAATTTAAACGATTGCGAAATTCGTTAATGCAATTAGTTTTTTTATAAAATTCTGTGATTAGGGGCATTAGATAACGACCACACGCATTAGCACATACAAACACATAAACGCACACACACGTACACACACAAACACTCTTACACGTGAAATGAATCTTTAAAGCGTCAGTTGCCGCCAGTGCTGATTTCTTTGATTTCAACAGGTTCAGCCTACGAACAAATGTGTTTGCAATAGCTGATGATATTTTTGTTGTGGTTGTTTTGCTTTTCTTTAAATTTAGAAGGCTTTCGAGATCAAGCCGAACGTTCCCGGCTGAACGTTCACTCATTTGATCGATCGATTAAAGTTCAATCAAACCCACGCATTTAACATGAATTTAGAGAACAACAATTATAACAGCAACAACAACAACTGCATTAAGAGCTAGAAACATTGCAGGTCATTCGAAAACAATGAAAAGGTGCAGCTGGCAACTCGAGTTCATCGAGAGCAATGAGTTTTATTTTAAGGAAAAAGCTCGGGAAGGGTTAAAGAGTGAACAAAAAAAGGAAATATATGAAAACATCGGAGTAGGGAGAGAAAATTTGTGGTGAAAGATCGATAAAGGAATAAAACTAAATTTGAAATAATGGAAAAGTAAAAATTGAAAACGATAACGTGCGCATGTTTGAAATTTATGTATTCTAGTCTGTAATATAACTTCCAATTTAGTTCTGATTGGTTATTCCGACGTGAAAAATTCGAATAAAGTAAAAATCAGACTAATCAAAAAAAAAAAAAAAAAAAAAAAAAAAAAAATAAATAAATAAATAAAAATTAAAATAAAATTTTTCGCTAATTTTGAAGGAATTTTAAATGTTTTGAAAGCTTTTCCAATTAATTTTTTCACATTTTTGTTGAATAATAATCTCTAATTTGCCGTTAACTCTATTGACCTTAATTAAAAATAAACAAATTACTTTGACATATTTTTAAGAAAAAAACTCTTAGAATTTTTGAGTTGTCGTTTATGTTTTCCGTTCAAATTCATTTTTTATCTAGTTATCGTTTTGGGGCACAGCCCCCAATCAAATATCATGCAAACTGATACCAGCAGCACCATTTTGACTGGTACCACGCTGTAATCTGCGTCGAGAGCTGCACATATTTATTGCCACTCATATCTGGCTGTTGAACGAAAAAAATTCTGCTCAAGCTGCATTGGTTTGAAAACGTTACAAAAATTACAATTTAAATTTATTCAAAATTAATTCGGCTTATCTTCGGCCAAGTTTTGACCGAATTGCTTAAGTCAACAAAACCAATATTTAAAAACGTATAAATTAATTGCATCAAATCAAAATTCAACTCCTACCGCACCACAATGCAGTTCGTTGGATAAAGAGGAGGAGGGAAGCATAAAAATCAAATTTTGAATAGATTGAGTCGACATTACTGCACCGAAAATTTAAGAGAAAAAAAATGGCGGCAACTGCTTGTGTCGACTCTACGTGCGATACTACAGCCAAATATTCAATTCGACTGACGTTTACACCGTATTGACTTTTGATTTATTAACACCGTGTTAACAGAACCAGACGGTTAACAATTCGATAACAGGATTTGCCGAGAAATTAAGATTGAAAGAAAATGATTAATTTTTTGTTTTTGATTTTTGATGTGAAAAATAATATTTAAACAAAAAAGCATAGAATATAATGGAGATGATAATAAAGAAAATAAAATAAAAGTATATAAATGGAAATTAAAGTATAATTTGAGAAATAGTGTGTGAGGTTTAACAAAATAAAATAAAAAATTGAGATATAATAAAATTATATCTAAAATAATTTAAGAATAAGAAAATTGAAAATTCAAAACAAAATTCTGAAGCCAATTTAATTGAATAAAGTCAGAAAATTTTAGAAAAAAAATTAATTAAATTAAATAAATTAACGAAATTAAATAGAAGTTTATATATTAAAATAAAATTTAATAGAAACATGTAATAGAAAATTTTTATAGAAAAATTAATACAAATATTTAAATCTAAAATTAAGATCTGAAAAACTGAATACTAAAAAATCAAACTAGCAAAAATCTACTTCACTGCAGGTGCAAAGCAATCACATTTTAAAGCATTTTTAAAGTTTTAGAGTCGTTCAACTGAAACGAGAATGATTTTGTACTCAATAAATCGCATTCCATCACATGAAATTATTACAATCAAAATTATTAACACTTGATTTGGTCGAGCAGAAAAGAAAAAAGATCAACTCAAGATACTTTCAAGCAAAAAACAACAAAACTAATTAAAAAACAAACTCATGAAAGAAAATCTTAAAAGACAGCGTGGGAAAAAGAGTAAAAACTCCTGAGAAGTATCAGCAAAAAAATTAAACAAACAATTAAAATAATAAAGATATCTTTTAAGCAAACGCATTAAAAATTTAATACTTAGAAATAATGAAATATTAAACTAAATGCTTTTAAGAAAAAGGAATAATTAAGAAATTAAATATGAGGAATGAAGTTAAAAAGAAATACCAAAGGATTATCAGAATGGCAAACTACTTTTATATGTCGTCGGGTTTGAAAGTTATGAGCATGATATTATCAAAAAGTCTGTCCTGTAAAAAATCTATATTATTCGAGGATCAACATTTACAGTTTTCTTCATTTTAAACTTTCTCAATTTTACAAATATTTTCGCCTGATTACATCCTAAGACAATAACAGATTTCTTCTCTTCACTCCCCTTTGTCCCTTTTTCGATACCATTATGATATTTTTATTGCTTTATTTGACTTTAGAAAAATAAGACATATTTTTTGCTGACAAATTTGTGTGTGTTAGATGCGTTATTTAATGCCACCAACGACAGCAGCAGCAACAGCTACTGCAACAGCATCAGCATTAAGTGTCATTAATGAAAACTAATGCCACAACACCAACAACATCGGCATCAGCAATAGCGCTAAAAACATTCAACAACAACAACAACAACAATATTGTCAATCAATGTTGTCAAAAAAATAATGTTGAAATGTTTAAAGTTTTTAATCAGATAATAATCGTTTCAAGTTACATTGAAGTAAGTATGACTTGGTCTATTAGCCGCACCCTCTCTACTCTGCCCATTTCAGCACCGTCGCGATAATCGTCATCATCTCTATCATCATGATTATTGTTGTCGCTAACATTGTCGCTGTCGCATGACAGCTCATTCGTTCATTTTCGTGTTTGATAATGTATGAAGTATTTTGAAAAATGTTTTCTGGTCAAATGTTATTCGGTTGTTCGTCAAGCGTGTACTTAGGAATGAAGCGTTTTACTCTTCTGCGTTGTCTTTATATATTCTCTTGTTCTTCTTATTATTATTTCCCAATCTCTATGATCACATTAAGCTTTAGCATTTCGTCTGCATTATTTTCGTTCATTCATTTCATACGTCTTTGTTGCCTCTGTTAGTGCTGTTGTAGCTGTTGTTGTTGCTGTTGTTTTTCCATGTTAAGAACAATTTGTCTAATGATGATCATTCAATGTTTCATTTCTGATTTATCCATTCGTTTATACTTTAACGAATATATTTCTTCTTCAATTCTTCACCTGAATTCACAAATTCTTGTTGTTGCTTCCAGCGTTATTGCTATTTTTACAGTGTGATTTGCTATCATTATTTTTATCATTGATTAATTCTTTCAATTAAAGAATGTTAATTTTTGTGAGAAAAGATTGTGGTAATTAAAAGCAGATTTTAAGAAAATAAAAAAAGCTTTTTTTAAGTATACGAGAAAATAATTTCAATTACGATTGTTTTATATTAAGATTTTAATGAATTTTAAACAAACTAAAAGCGAATCTTTAATAAAAAAAATTTGTTTTATCCCTCCATTCTATTAAAAAAAAGTGTTTAAGGAAATTAAATTGAAGAAAGGCACTGGAAATAAACAATCTATGGAGAAACAAGTTGAAGAGAACTGGTTTGGACGTCTAGCCTGATGGAGATCAAGCTGACAAATGCAGAAGATCGAGGGTAAGGAAGCCAGCATTGCTCAAAGCAAGACATCAAAAATCTGCATTAATGCATTGATGTGAGAACTTCAAATATCGTTTGTTTTCATATAAATTTATCTTCTAAATATTCTTGGGAGTATTCAAAAGAACCGTGTGGGGAAAAACCACGTGTGGGGAGAAAATCATCATGCCCTTTCTCATCATCATCTCTCAAATTTAATTGAGAACCAACGAAAACAATAAAAATAAAATGTATTAAAAGCAAGAACAGGGTCAACAGAGGGAAAATGTTGTTTAAAAATCAAGGGTCGTAATTGCTGTTCGAGCGAATTTTTGCCATTTTGCGTTAAATCTTTCAAATAAACACATACATCACGAAAACAGAAAATCCATTTCAATTTGAATTGCTTCTGTTTTTATATTGTTGGCAACCGCAGAAACTTCAGCAATATGAAATTCCTCATTATTGCTTTTGGTTTACTTATATTTTTATTACTTTTTTTTCTTGTTTATCATTTATTTAAATGGACTTTTAGAACCTTTTCATATTCGTAAAGGATAATACAAAAATAAATAATCCAGTAAAGAGACAAAGAAAACAAGCAATAAATGATCATTGGGAGTAAGAAAAAAAATTACTAACCAAATATGTAAAAATCAATTTAAGGGAAGCAAAAGAAACCGATTAAAATTGGATTGAAAAGAAGATGGAGGTAGAGAAGAAGTTGCTGCGGCTGACAGAGGAAATTGCAAATGAAAGAAGGAAGAAAGTAAAGGACAAGAGAAGACAAAGGTCCTGTACGTGCCAGGAAATTTGCGGTGTGAAGTCGCCAGCAGGCATCAATGATTGATCAGCGGTTGGCCAATCAACCGATGTTTTGTTGGCTACTCCTGTTAGTTCGTTTCTTCTGATGGTGACTGATGACTGATTGCCGTCTGGTTAATGATTATGGTTTGCTGATTATCAGTTGGTTGTTATCTTTGTTGTTTCTCTTGTTTTTTTCGCTGTGGTATTGTTTCTTTAGTTGTCATTGCTAAATCAGCTCTTAGTGAAATTGTTTTCTGCGGTTTGATTATCAATCGAATATCCTTGCTTTTTTGTAGTTAATGATGGTGCTAATGATAATATGCTCTCCTTCTACATCGTCTTTAATATCCGCCTTACCTCACCACCTTACCACCTTTAATATCTGCGATAAACCGCGTACGACAAAATAAAAAAATATATAAAAAATTGTATACACTTTAATTATTTTAACTATAATTATTTATTATATTTAGATTTTTGCGTTTTTAAAAGCTTCTTAGCAAATTTTTTATAACAAAAATCACTTAAAATCATTGGAGCATGTTATCAGCATTCAGATAGTTTAAAGAAAAAAATTAATAACATTTCCAAATATTATTGAATAAATTAGTTTTTTATCACTGGAAAATATTTTAATGATGTTCATAAATTTTTTGATTAATTATCGATAATTTTTTTAACGATAAAAACCACAGTAAATAAAATTAATACAGCAATTATTAAAACCATAACAACAACCGCGAGAACAGACACAACAACAATAGCATCAACTAATTGGAAATATTAAAATTTATTACACTAAATATAACGAATAAGTAATAAATTAACTACAAAAATTTTAGATTCGGTTTTTTAATGAAGTCGATAAAAATATTTGGAAAACACTGCGAGAAAAAAGTTTAACAGAGAACGTTAGGAAAAATGAAGATATTTCAAGGAGCTCGTTGTAGAACTTTTCAATAAGAACATAACATAACATAATTATAAGAGAGTTTAGTCTAGGAGAAATTCAAACGGCTTTTTCTACTGAAGGCAGGGCATTGTCATGATGCAGAGTAATGTGTGGTGAATATTTTGTCTCGATTTTTTTTAATATCTTAACATATACTGCCGTTTTATGTGGCGATTATTTTAAACAACGATTTCGGTTCTGTTGTAAGTACGTAGTCTTAAAATTGGTATGAGTTTCTAATAATAGTTAAACGTCTCTTATAAACGTTTTTGATGCACAAAAAACACGGGCTTAAGCATATATTTTACCGCTGCCAGGTGGGGAGAAAGATGTGAATTATGCACTCCGGTTAAAACACGAAATTGTTACGTGCGTGCTGGAAAGCTGTTTGTTTTTTTTTGTTCTAAAAAGACTAGATAGGAAATTAAAAAACTTAGTTAAACATAAAGACATATACGCTCCAAATAATGTATGATTTTGCAAAAGGAAATAAACGATTATCATTTAAAAAGTGGTTATTGTTTTATTTTAAATTTGGGGTGTTTTAAAAGGCTTTTCATTGAAAAGATAAAAATAAGGAAGCATAATTAGGAATAAGGCGTTTAGTCATCTAAAAATATCATAATTAATTTTAACAGCTTAACATTAATTTACAACAAATGCGATAAATATAGTTTTTTAAAAAAAATCATTAAAACTAGCTGAAAATTTTATTAATATTTCCGTAAAATTTATCATTAATTTTTTAAGTGTATTTCCTGATAATACTATTTACAGTTGCCTGATCATTAGGTTTGTCAGCGGCAAAAGTTGGAAGATATTTATTGCAATTTAAAAATTATGTTTATTAAAATATACTACAAAACGCGGTCTTCCTTTTGGTTGTGCCGGTCTCGATCTTTGACTCGGACTCGATGTTTTTTCACTGAGCTCTTCCCAAACTTTTTGCCTGATTCAAATGTTCGTAAATATTTTTTGATGATTGTTGGTGGGTTTTCTTGGTATTTGTTTTGTTTTTTCCCCTCTTGGTAGCTTTTCGCTACTGCAGTGACTGTTTTCGCAGCTTCGGCAATCGGCGACCGTTCTGCGATTTATGATATTTTTTAATGCGAAAATGCAATTAAAAACTGATAACCGTAAGAAAAAATTATGTAAATTAAATAGTTTTTGTTGTTGTTATTGGTTCTGCTGCTGCTGTTGTTGCTGTTGTTGTTGTTTGTAACTAACTAAGTGAGGATTTTTTGTATTTTATCGTTGCATTCGTAGCATTTCATAGATCGTCCATTCAGCTTCATTTCGTTGGTTTGTTTAAAAAAGAAGTTTTTTTCTTGTCCTTTCATTTTGATTTCTATATCTATTTCTTAACTATTACGTTCGTTAAAATTTACGTGCAATTTATTCCTTTCAATTCTCCTCTTCTTCTTCCGCTGCTTCTGCCTCTTCTGCTTCGGCTTCTACTTAATTCAACTGTCAAGAGCGGTCATAAAACGAGTAAGGAATAAAGAGTTAAATCTTCTGAAAAAACTTGTTATTAATTTGCTTAGCTTTCGTTTAATTTTAATTTTGAATTCGTCGTTGTGTAGAGTTCATTAGTTAAATGATAATGGGAGACAACAACAACAACAACAACGGAATGTAATGATAAGAGATATAACAACAGCAACGAAAACAACAATAATAGCAATCAATTTACTAATTTAGAGCGACATAACTTTTCTAATAAATACAGAAGCTGCAACAACAATAAATAAATAAAGTTTTCATTAACTAAACTATCAACAACTACAACAACAACAGCACGAAAATGTAATACGTTTCAAGAGAACTGTTGGATTTGTCTCAGAACAGAAAAATATCAAACTAAACTTTTTTCGTTTTTTAACGTTGTTGTAATTATTGCTTGTAGTTATTTAACTTAATCGAAATATGCAAATTAAACAAAAATGCTCATATTGAAATTGCGAAATTTAGTGCTGGTATTTTTTCGTATACGCGGTCGTTAATGCGTTAATCATTAATTGTGATTTCTTCATGCTTGTCGCATTCTTTAAAACTAAAACCCGCTGAAAATGCGCGTTTAATGTTATTTAATCGACAGTCTTCGACTGCTAAAATTTCTGCTGCTCCTTTTTCGTGGTCTGAAATTCCTTTTCCTGTTGGTTACTACGGTGACAGTTTTTTTATTGGGTGTTTCACGAATTCTTAACGTAATTTTCTTTTAATTAACTTAGAGAAAAATTTAAATGCACGCGTAAAATCAGACGCGTACATTCATGAATTTCTTGTTGAATATTTGGTTTCTTTTTTATGTGTGGACTTATTGTTGTTTCTTTCGCGATGGTTTTCTTTAAATTTTTTTAGTTTGAATTTAATTTAAGAAACGGCTTTTTGTTCTGTTTTTGTCTCAGTTCGTCGCTATGTCGTTTCGAAACAAACTCATCCAAATTTGGTCTAATTGACTTCGTTTACATGGAATGCGTTAGAATTTTTTGCGAAAACTTTTTTAGGAAAAATGCTAAAATCTTGTTTGGTTTTTCTCTGCAAGTTCATGTGAGTGTGTGTGTACATGTATTTGCTTATGTGTGCATTTGCGTATGCACGTTTGTGTGTGCGGATGTGCACGCGTGTGTTTCGTCATTTTTAATTTCTGTTAATGCTTTTACAGCATTTTCCTAAAATAATAACAAACTAGTTTTTCAAAGTTTTCAATTTTTAAGTATTTTTTCAATTAAATTATTTTAGAAAAATTCCATTTTTTATAAATATTTTAAAAAATGAAGAAAACTTCATAACAAATAAGAATACTCCATAAATAATAAAACTCTTAGTATGTAATGAATAAAGAGAAATTGATGAGAATAAATTTTAGTTGAGTTTACTTTCTTGCACGGAGTAAAACTGATCGCAAAAAATTTCAAAAGTTAGTAGTATAAAAGTCTTTTCAATGCTCGATCATCCATTTAAAATTTTTAAATATAAAGATGTTTATTATTTCTTATTAATTTGATTTTATTTTTGTTAATTTCAAACATCAGTTTCGTTAAAATCGTACTAATTATTGATAAATTTATGGGAAATGCTTTTAACATTAATGAAAATTAATGAAACTTTCAAGAGGGTTTTAGTTATTGAATATTATTATTACTGAATATTATTAATTAGGACTCATAATTAGTGAATATTAGTTTTTGATTTTTGGTTACTTTTGAATGATATTGCTTGTTCGTAAAATCAATAATGTTGCTGAAATTCTAAAAAGAAAATTCAACAACGATATGGTGAAATGTTCGTTTTATATCTGCGGCAAATAATGTCCAAATATAAACAACAACAACAATAACAGTAAACAGAAATTTAAGATGTGACTCCAAGCATGTTTTTATTGCATCCTGCGTTACTTCTCAAGGGTCAGCAACGGTATTACGTTATGCCTTTGGGTCTATGTGTTTGTTCATGTCTGTTTACCCATCTGTTTGCCTATCTGCCTGTCTATCTGTCTGCCTATCTCTCTGTCTATCTCTCTGTTATTATCTATTTGTCTATTTGTCCGCTTGCTTCTATGTTCATTATGACATTTTCTTTATTGATATTCATGTTTCATCTGACACTGATGAAAAGTTATTAACGTTTTATCGCTACTACTTAAAAATTTTATTGTCTCTTAATGTTGTCAGGATTGTGCAATGACAATTGCAATTTATTTGTGAGATTTTTTATTTCGCGAACGACAAAGAGAATAACAACAACAACGGCCACAGGAACGACAACAATGGCTGCAACGATAACAGTAACGAAAAATTAACAATGGCATTAACAATTAATAACAAACGACTCCAAAAGCCATCAAGATGAGGATGAGGATGATGATGATGACGAAGATCATGATTACAAAAGAGTTCGAAAGAAAAACTTGGAAAAACGAAGGAGCGAAGAGAAAAGGACCGATTCCTTAAAAAAGTTTGGTTTGATTTTTCTAAAGTGCTTAATTTCGTTGTTTTACAATCGCTGGACCCTACTATTAAAGCATCAACAGCAACAACAACAACAATAACAACAATGATAGCTTGCAATAAGTCCAAAAAGAAAAAAGGATGAAAAGGATGAAAAACAGAAATGTTATCAAATGAACAATCAGGAGATGCCGCGTACATTTTCTCTAAAGATGAGAAAATATTTGAGGAATTCTTAAAGGAAAAATAACTACAACAACTAAAGAAGATCGTATGAAAATTGGTTACGACTGGCTGCTCGTTTTTGTTATTCTATCTATTCAATTGTAGTCTTTTCTCTATCCCTTCGTTAACTCGCTCGTTTCGTTATACGGGCGTTATTGCTTCTAGTGATTGCTTTCAATGTTTACTCTTCTTTTTCGTCGTCTTCTTCTTCTTTTTTTACGGTTCCTACATGGCTTTAGCTATAAAGCTATTATTAATGTGCATGTCCCTTTTTTTCGTTGTAGTAATTGTGTTTGCTTTGTTGTTGTCTGCTGTTGTTTTGTTGCTTTCGTTGGCAATTTTCATTGCCGACATAATTAGCCGATAAGCTGTCAATTTGAAGGCTAGAAATAGTTTGTTAAACATATTTATGTTCGTTCAAAGTCAGAAACAGCAGCATCTGCTGCTACCGTAGTTAATGTCGGTTCCTAAATATTGTTATTGTTTTTGATTATTTTGTTTTAGCTGAATCTTTTGTGCGTGTTCTTTCACGGGCTCTTTTGTTGCCTCTGCGCGTGTGATATTGTTGCATTTTTGTGCTGATAATAATCGTAATATAGTGCGGTTGTAACAATCGTGATAATCATTATCATTATCATCATGATCATATCAAGATTTCTCCTCCTTCCGTAAAAATGCAAGCAATTTTGGGCTTTATGGCGTCTCAGTGATTGGTCTGGTCCACAGAAATACGTGTAGATGTGTCCGCTCCCGCTTTCTAAAACGGCGCCACATAGTATCATGAAAAAAACTGACAAGGTAAGAAATCCATCTTATGACCCACCCTGTGAAAAATATAATTCTTGCCCTATTAAACGGCCTTCAAGCAGATGGTGTTATTTTTAATTATGAGAAATCTGTAACACTTTGAAGCAAAGGTTGACATTTCTTTATTTTGCTTTATTTATATATTTTTATTCTGTTTTGTTATATTATTTATACATTTTTAGGATTAGAGCGCGCTTTGTAATACAATATTTTTATTAAATTCTTTAACTTTTTCACTAATTTTCATAATTTCGATTTGGCTTCTTCTTTTGTTATCGCTTTTGTAATTTAACTTCCGTACCTCATTCGGTCCATCATTCATTCATTCACCCATTGATTCATTTACTCATTCATTCATTCGTTATTATTCTTCCCTTCGTTTTAAAAAATGTGCAACTATAAATTGGTTTGATATCACGTGTTGAGAAAGAATTTATAGCAATTTATTGATTACACGCCTCTTTTCTATAGACGCGAAAAAAATGAAAAAACAACAAACAATAAGCAAGTAAAAATATTTCTTCTTTCTCATCAACAGAAAATTATTTCTACTGTGTGTGCAAGCGTTATTCCTTCGAGTTGTTTTGGCTGTTGTTTTTGTTATAGTTGTTTTAATGGGTTTTTGTGAAATTATTGGCAATTGCTGTTGTGGTTGGTGTTGTGTCCTGGCGTTTCTCTTATTAGAATAGTCATTTTTGTTGTCTATCGTTGCCGCCGCTGTTGCTCCTGATTCTGTTGATGGCAATATATTTTATAGTTTGACGAACGATATAATTAAAATCAGCGCGCCAGATGTTTCTCGATTCCGAACATGTTGAGATATCACAAAGAGATAACAAAGTACTAATAAAAAATAATTTCAAACAACAACAACAAAACCGGCAACGATTGAATAGAAAAAAATTAAAAATAAATTTCGCAAAAAATTACCAAAGGAAAAATAAATTGAAAACAGCAAAAAACCTGTAAAATTATTACAGACCAATTAAGAGAAGAAATTGAATTAAGAATTTAGAAGCAGACGATCTTTAGCGTTAAAATAATCGCAATAAAATAAAAATTGATAAACTAAAAAACGAAAAAGACAAATAAGTATTGAAAGAAAACTGGATAGGAAAAAAGATGAATAGAAATTAAGAGAAATAAAGTTACGAGAAGATGGAGAAAATAAGACTAAAAGAGTACTGCGTGTATAATCGAGAGTTTATGAAATTAACGAGTGAGAAATAACTTAATAAATATTTCCAAAACAAAAGACACGGAAATCCAACGAGTTTCAACTATTTTATACTATTTTATACTCTTAATTAAAAATATTATCATAAGAAGTAACTAATTGAGAATGAACGAAATATCTCTGATATAAATGAAGAGTAACGATTGTGAAGGTTTTAATTTTTGATGATTTTTTTAAGATAGAACAGAGAGCGAGAGAGGGAAGAAATGCGAAAGAAATCACTAGAAGAATTTGGCTAAGGATGCAATTAAAGAGTGCTTTCCGGTAACTCAATTCCAAATTATTTACTGAAAATGAGCGAGTATAATTTGCACTACATGGACATAGAACCAAACCCGGCACAAAATGCAAATGAATACATGGAGCACAAAATGAATGCGACCATTTTAACACAAAACTAATGGGATTAGTCACTAACGATTATCAATGAAAGGACGAACGATCAATAACGAGTGTATTTATTTCAAGTCAAATAGCAAATAAGAATAATATTAATAAATTAATTTTCATTTCATCCTTCGTAATGACAAATTAAATGTGATCATGAAATTTTAATGAAAATATAAAGCAATTTTAAATATTAAGAGATTTCCGAACATCCGAACGAACATGTAACGAGTACCAGACTCTATCGCGAACATCGGATGAATGTACCAGCAAATTCATTTACTACAATCATTATAATAACAATAACAACAACAGCAGCATATAGTACAACCCTAAAAAAGATCACAACCACGTAAACAAGGATATTATCTTCCTTAAGAAATCGCATTTTCATTTATATTTTTAAATTATTTTCTGGCTTCTGCGTTTTTATTATTTTTTTATTATTTTTATTACCAAGGTAATACTCATAGAAGAACCGAGGTAAGTGCTTAGAGTCGTCTGAGATGCAGGGATGCCAAGGAATGCAAAGGAAATGCATTCGCGAATTGCCAGAGTTTGCGAATCGCGTCTTTCTTCGTTTCACCAAAAAGATAAGCGATCAAATAATGAAAAATATGATGATGGAGAGCAATGTATAGATCACACGCGGGGGGAAGGGGGCGAGCGGTGTGTGCGCATGGATGGTGACTGTAGAACAGTTGAGTGCTGGGGAGTGGCAGCGCGCTACGATGGGCCACAGAAAAGGTGTGTATTTGCCATAATTTGCCAAACTAAACGCACAGCAACGCAATGCAGCCACGTTACTTGATTGGTCTAAGGGAAAGACAGAAGGGATGGAAAGAGCGAAACAGGTACCCGTAGTCACTTATGTGAAATGGTTATGTGGTTGCTGGTTAGCTCGTTGATTGCCAGCACGGTTGGAAGCCAGGTTGACAGATTGGTTGGCCGCTGCGATGGATTGAATGACTCTTTGGTTCGTTGTTTGGTTGTTGTGACGGTTCGTTGGAGGGTTGGCTTGTTGGTGGATCGGTTGTTTGTAGGGTCGGTGAGTAAGTTGATGCTGGTTGGGAGAAAATTCGGTCTGTTTCTGATTTAGGAAGCAGGGCCTGCCTAGACATAGCCTTTATGCGTTGTTTGCCTGGATTGCTTAAAATTGACATCGATCAATTTGATGGATTGACTGACCGTATTGAACGCACTAAAAACACGACCGACAAAATGACTGACGAATGATGATTAGTTGTTTTTTTTCTCATTTTCCAATAACGAGCCATCCATTTGAGCCTGCCATTGTTTAAGCCATTGGTTTTTATTTTAACTTAATCTCATTCAAAGCAACGAGTCGAAGAGACGAGAGAAGTGATTGTTTCGATAAATAAAACGAGCTACACCGATTGCAATCAATACAAAACCAACAAATAAGAACGAAAGTAAAACAAGGAAAAATAATTGAAAAACAATTTCAGCTTATGTTGGTTTCAGTGTTCTGCGCATCATCAGAAATGATCGACATTTTATCCAAGTTAATAACAAAGCTATAACCAACACATAATATCACAAAAAACCCGACATGAAATCAAAACAACAAAATTATTACTAATAATAATAATGCTAACAACAACAACAACAACAACAATGACAACAATAACATAGAAGAAGAGCGCACCAAAAACGAATTGCAGAAAAAAATTACAGAAAAGAAATTGCACCAAAAAATAAAAAAAAATTAAGGAGATCAAAGCAAAGTAATTCAAGGCTTCAAAATTTTGATGATTTTGCTTCTTCGTTGTTTGTTGGTGTTGTTGTTGTAGCTGCCACTTCTGTCAATGATGAGAATGACGGCGTCGCGATGATGGCAATGGCGATGACGATGACGATGATGAGAATAAAATGTTAAAAGAGAAATGATTTTTAATAAACGATAAAGAAAACTATTAAAAAATATATAAGAGTTGAATGAAAATAAAAAAGAACAAGAGGAAGTAAACTTCCCACTCCGTATGGACATTAAAAAAGAGATGACAAAAAAATTCTTATTATAAAAGGACATACCGAGAAAGTGCAAGACGCAGAGATTGTGAGAGATAGAAAGGGAAGCATAGAGAAAGCAAAAAATGAGTAACGAAAAAATATGTGTGCGAGAAAGAGAGAGAGTGAGGGAGGGAAGAGGAAGAGAAGTTAGGATGGGCGCAACATTGTTGAAATTACTTTCAACACCAGCAACTCGCTGCTTATCCTTTCTGACGAGTACAACGCTCTTCATTCTCTTCATCGACAAATTCATCCCCGAATTGTATGCCGTTTATGGTTTAAGATTGATTTGATTGTGGTTATTGTTGGTGTAATGCTCTCCGTTTTCATCAGCATCAGCATCAACCACACCACAATCATCATCATCATTATCATCATCAGCGTCAGCATGATTATAATGATTCGATGGCGCGTATGCGAACATAATTTTTATTTATATTTGATTTCATGGCACATTTTTTCGGGGTATCCATGAAATAGTTCTACTTGTTTACGTTGTTTTAGTGTTTTAGTTTTTGTGAATGTTGTTGTTGTTGCGGTTGTTGTTGTTGTTATTGTTTCGGTCCTTGTTAGTGTTATTGCAGTTGTTGTTTTTCCCACTGCGATCGCTTGATATAGCTCCAGCTGAGTTCACCCTTTGCCACATTAACGTGCGGTAAGTATTGTTATTTTCCTCTCATTTCCTCATGTTTTTTGTTTGTTGCTCTTAAGGATCAACCTTTCCTTTCTTAGCTCATTTTGACAGAAGTGCTTAAGTTCTTTTAAACGACGGTTGTTCTTGTATTTTTGTTTTGTGTTGTTGTGTTTTCGTACTTTATCAATAACACAATGACGATATATTTTGAGAGGTTTTTATAAGTTTTGACTGCGCCAGCGATAATCACAAACCATCACAATAAGGTTTTACTTGCAATTTTGTCTTCCGTCTTTTTTCTTGTGCTTCTATTCAATTAAAAAAATCTTTCGAGTATTATCAAAATAAAAGAGGAAAGATTTTGTTGATGGAATCAGTTAATCGAAGCAATTTTTTTGGAGATAATTTAGAAAAGTATTGTATAAAATACCATAATTAATTTAATGCACGGAACAAAATTTATATAAGAGCTTTTTTGTTATTAATTTTTGTTATTAATTCTTCAAAATGAAAATTTTCATGGCAAAACAAATAATTTTAAAACGAAATTTTAGAAATAAAATTTCAATATTTACGTTTTTCTCTTGAAGTATTTTTAATACAATCGTGGGGATGTATTTATTTTTGTTAAAATATATTTAATATTTCATTATTAACTTTTTAGTGATCGTATCTTTTTCACAAATTTTATAAATTTTCACAAATTTATTATTTTTTAAATAAAGTATTTATTTCTGATATCTTAACTTTTTAAACATAATAAATAATAATTTATTTTTCCTGAGAATATTAAACCAAAATGTTTGAAAATTGCCTTTCATCTTTATTCCCTTCAATACTATTTGAATGAATATTAAATTAAAAGCATTTTTTCTGTTCAATTTAACAGTTAGTTTCATCCCGAAGCGAATAGCAGGAAGAAAAAAAATTTATAACAAAGAGACTTAATTGAAGATGAAAAGCTGAAATTGTATGAGAAATTATTTCATGGATTTTCGATGTTACTTAGCTTCACAAGGAATAATTATGGCCTTTTGAACTTTTCATTTAAATGTGGTAAAAGCAGAACCAGCAACAACAACAACAACATTGAGCAACATTCACACCATTTACTTGCTTGCTTTTTTATTCTGAAACGGGATTTAGGTGTAAATTCCAATGCAACATTTTTCTATTAATATACTTTCATTCGTTTATTCCTCCCCTCGTCCGCCCATTACTTTATTTAACTTTTTTAATATTGAAATCGACCTAAAAAAATCTAATCTAATAAACGTTTCAATATTACGCACGCAGCGGGATATCGTATCCATGCAGACACACACAGACATAGAAACACACTTACACATACACACACATGGAAACTCACATGTAGACAGATACAAATACATACCTATCAGCAATTTATTTAGACTTTACTTAACGCACGATTACTCGACGATTTAATACCAGATTTTCCTTCTCTCGTAGCTTCGTAAATGCCAGGAATTTTTCCGTTGTTATTGTTGTTGGTTTTTATTGTCTTTTATCTTCGAACTTTGATCGTTTTTATGCTCTTCTCCTTGGCCTCTATTAATTTTTAAATTTTATATAAATCGTTTTGTGTAAAAATGATATGGTCTAATTTCTTAGAGAAAGTCACGATTTGTTCCGATTTACTTTGATTTGCTTCAATTTTTCAAAATCATTTTTATTAAGATTTAAGATACGAAACAAATCCGATTCGATTGAATCGTTTATAATGAACGGAATGTAACGAAAGCGACTTGGTTTTTTTTCTAAAGGGAAACAAATCTAAGACAAAAATCACCAGGAATTATACAATTGCTTTTAACGGGTTTTAGTTTATGGTTCAATACATAAAAGTTTTTATTTTTCCACAGAATTAGAATCTTTGAAATCGGTTATCACGAAAGTGCTTTTTGTGATCAATCGAAACGTTATCAGCCAAAGGAACACAAATTAATCAAACGTCAAATGGATCAATAAGGAAACGAAGCAAACAAAAAACAAAATTTAAAGAATTACTAATAAAACAATCGTACAAATAGAAGAAGATTCACAATAAACAAACAAACCAACAAACAAAAAATAAACTAAACATATATGATATTTGTAAACAGCGAATCATTTCGAATTAAACAAACCCTAGCGTTCATTAATTGATCGTGTAAATAGATAACCCAAAAATTATTCATAACATTTAACAAACAAATAACAAATAACTGAATAGACACAAAATTAAACGACCAAATATCGAATCCGTCAAACAAATGAATAATCATATGAAGTGATTTTCAATAAAGGCATAACATAATTATCAAAGATTTCAGTGGGATAAGCTTCGAGGATTTAACATACAAAGAAGACTTATGTTTTTTGCTTAGTGTTATATTTCAATAGTGCGTGCAAGGGATTTTATATAACATTCGCTAAAAATATAGCTCAATGGGGTCTCGGTTCTTGAGAACGCCATGCAACCTAATGGCTTGGTTCATTTTAAAACAAAGCTCTAGAGTCTGCAGTATTTTTGACAGTTCGACAACTAGTAAGACACTGAGACAGTGACTGCAAGACGAATATGTCACCGTTAATATTTTGTATAATATTTAATTATTGCAACACACACAATCTCTCAGACGTAATATTTCCATTCACCGACCTATAAAAGCAGTTATAACTTTTTTTAAATTTATTCCTCCCTCCCTTCCTGAGACTTCAACCCAGACGTACTGTCGATATTGAATGACGCACTGGCTGTTCTGAATCATGAAGAGATATAAGACTACGTTTGCATTAAAGTCTGAAATTGTTATGTGCTTATTGCAAAAGCTCGATACATATTCGTCAGTACGAATTTCAAGCGTAGAAAGATTAAGTTCACCTTACCATAATTTTATCTCTCTTGCCAAAATTTTGTTAATAAATATCTCTTAAAGAGTCGAAACGTGTTTCCTTTTAAATTACCTGCAATTAGAAAAAGAAGAAGAAGAAAATATTAGATATTTGAAAGTCATAAAAGTGGAAATTGTATATAATGAGAAATTATTTTGTTTCTAATTAAGTAATGTAATTTTTGGTGAAATTATATATAATTACGAAAAATTACTGTAAAGATCATTTAAGTGCAACTACAAAAACAACAACAATAATAGCGAAACAACAATAATATGCGGTAACATGAATTATTAGTAGCCAGAAATGCCGCAATTCATTAGGCCAAGAGTTCAATTTTCAGTTGCGAACGAAACGAAGCGAGAAAGATACAATGCAACGAGAATAAAAACAAGAACAACAACAACGTAAATAGATGAATAGAAAAGCGAACGTACATCACATTCCTTTTAATGCGCACATATACACGCACACACACGCACGCACACACAGACACACACACGCAGCCACACAGTCATGCACATACATGCACATATACACACACATGCTCGTAGTCGAAGTTATTTAAAACACTCGAACCCACCCTGTAGGAAATAACATTACGTATGCTTTTCGCAGCCAGACATCATAATCATTGTAAATACATTCATAATCAGCACAATTATTTACCCGATCACAAGTGTTACAAAAGGGAAGGACAAATAGAAATAGCGTTCAATCATAGAGTAAGAAATAACTCTACTATTTATATAACTCTAACTATTTCTTACTCTATGGTTCAATTTAGGGCAAAGAATGAGTTAGGAGAAGAATATGTTGAAGAAGGAACCAAGCAAAAAGAAGATGAACAATTAAGAAATCGAGAACAACCAAAAGTGTAAAAAATCAATAGAGTCGTGAGGAATGAAAAGTAAGGAATGACCAAATTAAGAAGAAGAAGAATAATAAGAAGAAGTTAATAAATATGTGGATGTATCGATTGAGATCTTATATAATTTCAACATTTAGGATTAAACGTCAGCGTGTCTTGTTCTCGCATGATTAAGCCGGAGGGAACTGGAGAGCAACATTACCATCCATATGAGCTATATACTGACGTTACAATATATTAACTAAGCAGATATTTCACATGTATGGCCCATAATTCGTTATTTATTGCAAGCCAGACGTCACCAAACTAAAAGGCAAAGCAACAAAACAACTCTTCCTCGCCTGCCCAAAACCAAAAGCCAAACATCATTGTTGAAAAGCTATTTGAAATGAAGGAAACCAAAATAATGCATCAATTCATATTTTATGTCTTCGAATTTTGCCATTTAACGCTAAGCCGTTTTATTACTCGTGAGTACTTAATGTGGCCAAGACAACGTTTTCTTACAAGCGATTGCAAAAACAAATGTTGTAAACTTTTGATTTCGAACATATTTACTGGTAATACGGATGTTATTATTAATGTTGCTTTTCTTGCAGTTGTTGTTTGTTGCCTTCGTTATTGGCAATTTTTTCCTAAGCCATTTTCAAAGTTCGCCGCCAGATTGAGTCATCAAAATCTTCTGCAATGAAGTTATCTGCGTTAGCGTAGGTCTATTGATGTAACGGTACTTAATAAACAAATTATTCTTCCCATTAAAATGATCAAAAGGAAATCCGCAAAAGGTTGCCAGTAGTATTATTTCAAGAGTTTCTTTTGAATCTTGTTGCGTTGCGTATTGTAGAGTGGAACATCGTGTGGTTTCCTTTTTACATTTTTGGACTTCTTTGGCGTATCGGGGTTGAAATCAAGGTTGAAAACATTTGAATGTCTCTGAAATATCGATTTGACTAGTTGGAGGGGTGGAGTACCAGATTGAGTAGCCGCTGCATATTTTGAATCAATTTGTGTTGTTTCTCAGTAAATCTCTGGCACACACTTTGGCTTTGGTCCCCAATCATGCTATTCGAGACGGGCTATTTCTTCAAAGACTACTTTCGAAGGGCAGGAATATGCGGCGAATTCAGGAAGAGACAACTGGTTTTGGGATTGGTGTTTAAGCATTCAGTAGGCAAATTCGGATCAAATTGCACCTAATCCACCATTAAAAATAATGCTAATATCACCATGACTAACTAAGAATATTTGAGCTCGAAGAGGAGACGAAACAAAAATCGTATTATTGCCGGCGAGCTAAGAATGGAATAGAGCCAAAAACGAACAAAGGCAAGAAAACATTATAAATCAATACACAAAGGAAAAACAACAACAATAATCAAAGTAGTAGTGTTAAGTTGGAAAGAGATAGGAAGAGATCAAGAACTAAACTCAAGGCAGTTCAACAATAACAACGTACATAAATTGCAACAAAAGCGACAACAACAACAGCGACAGTAACAATACGAGCACCAGAAAGATTAACAGATAAATAAATAATAAAGTGGTAGGCAAAGCGAGAGAGAGCGATAGAGAAAGAGAGGGAGAGATATCATCACACATACCATAGAATGGCGGCTTTTTGCGCGCTTAAGCCAAAGCAATGAATTCATCGTTGACAGATCTCGTTAATTTAATTTCTTATCGCCAGGATAGCATCGGATTGAGGCAGTAGCGGCAGCAGCAATAATGGCAGTCACAGCAGCGGTAGAAGCAGTAGAAAGAAGTAAAGCAAAATAACAACAACATATCAGTCGAAGCCATGAAAAGGGCAACAAAATAAAAGGCGACAGCAAGCAACAGAAGCAGGTGACAGAATCATGGCAAAACGAAGAAACGAGTAAATAGAGTATGAAAGCGGCAAAGGGTTCGTCGGGTTACGGGAGGGAATAAAAGGGGAGGAAGGAGATAAAAACTGTCCATAGGTTTAATAAAATTTTTAGAGCTCGCATACAATTGACGACGCGAGCACAAGCAACGTATGCAAATAGTTAGTAGCCTCTTATGATGTTGTTGTTGTTGTTGCTTTCGTTAAACATTGTTGCTGTAGTAACTGAAGCAGTGGTGGTAATTGTCTCATGATCCCAGGCATTGTCAACGACCGAAGGATCTTTTTTGCTTGAAATCGTATAACGAAGCCATTTTAAGGTACTCGTACTTGGAATTTGTTGATCGTGTTGTTGTTGCTGTCATTCGGTTGACGGTGAGCAAGTTTTCGATTTGGCGACTATAAATTTTGTCAACGATTTGTTTTTATTTATGATATTTTTCTTTTGTGATTTTATTATAATCCAATTTTATTTTAATTTTTTTCCATTTAGATTCGCAAAAGGATTTTTAGGGCTATGCCAAGTAGTTCGGTTCCCTTTTTTGCTGTTCGCTGTCGCTTGTCTTTTGACTCTTTCAGCAAAACATAAAGAAAAAGAGAATTCTCTGAATTGTTTTAAAGATTTTGCCTGCCAATGAAAATTTAAGGACATTTATTTAACATTTGCAGACAGTTAGACAGTTGAAAGAAAGAGGAGAAACAACAATAACAACAACAACGATAACAGCAACGCTAAGAATTAAAACGAATAGAATCAAAGGAGGACACAAATAAAGGAATCTAAATGATTGAGAATGAACTGAAAGAATAGAAGAGACGAAATAAAAGGAAACAGATCAAATAAAACCATAACTTCGACCTGGTCGAAGCTCAAATGACCTACAGCTCTATTTTAGATATTTGGTTTTAATCCATTAATCAATGGGCGGGGCATGTTCCCGTTTTTCAGTGAGCGGGACATGTTTCCTTTTCTTGAGCAATTTCAATCCACTAATTCATTTTCAACACTTTTCTCAAAAAAGTCTACAGATGGTGTATTAGAATAGTGGGCGTGCCAGGCATATATTTTGTGAATTTAGAGAGCCAAATTTCAGCGTCAAAATCTCAATAGATACTGAGAAATCGATCTTTATAATTATATTCCATACAAAAATTGGAGTAATACCAGGTCCATTTTCAATCCCAAACAACCTATAATGGCAGTGAGTATTTACGTTTATGTAAACGTTTGATTGTAATCGTGATTACTTCAGACAGACGGACAGACCACTAAACTGAGGGACGGATATGGCTAAATCACCTCTGGAGCACTGTGGATTCTGGCCAAAAACACTTTTCTAAACCTACCACGTATAATTTATTGCATTACAAAAGGAAAGGCTAATTGAATGCACCCTGTCCCTTTAGGTGTAGGGTATAAAAATAGCAAGAGATAGAACGAGAGGACATAGCGAAGAATTGGCAGCGGACTGGCAGGCCAGCCAGGTAAAGGATCGCGAGGACGAATGATATAAATGAAAACGTATGCAGATGTTGTTCGAATTATGGTCTTTTGTCTGTGCGTCTCTTTGTCTTTTGCATAAGAAGGACGCAATTTTTTTAAATGTCAATCAATTCTTTCGCTCTGACAGCCGCCGCTGCAGCTTGACAATTCGAATTGGTAAATGATGTAAGCGACGTAACAAGCCATCGTTGTAACCGTGGTCATTGCCGTCGCTATTGCTTCGTTTCATCTTATTATTGTAGAGCATCCTATGCTTATTGTTGGATGGCTAAACGCTATTAGTTGCTGTCGCTGATTCTGTCAACGCCGTCTTTGGTTCTTTACCGATTACTCGTTGACAATTTCTCAACATCGTTAAGGATCGACTCAAACTTAGTAAGAAAAGTGCTCGAACTAATGCACATTTCTTTTCAGTCAATAACAATATTAATCATCATCGTTTTAGTAAGTCAATCATTAGATGAGCAATGGATGAAAAATAGGACAAGACTTAAAAGAATTATATAATAGAACTTTCCATAAATTTATGATAGATGTCAGGCGAATCATCTTCGTGACCATCATGTTGCAGATGACACGCTAACCATCACCAATCATCCGAAGACAGCCATTACTAATACTAACATCACTACTAACATTTTTACTCTTCTTTTCTCGTTTATATTATTTTTTAATCTGACAAAAAATAATTCGTTTGGATTAGCGTTAATAATTTGATTAATCAAAAGATTATCGGATTATCCGAACCATTATCCAAGCTATTTTTGATTATGTGGAATGACTTGAAGTCTTATGCATGTTAAATAAATGTCATTTCATATTTTATTGAAATATTATTTTAATTTATATTTTTATTACTATTATTACTAGAATTTCTAAACATTTCTTTTTTTCCATCTCATATTTTAATTTATTCCTCTCGTAGCTCGTTATTATCACTCGTTACTTATATAGTGTGTACTTATTGTTCTCGTCGACACGAAATCGTTGACAATTGAATTAGTTTTGTGTCATCCATATCCCTAACAACGAGTTACCACCAAACTCGTTATCTTGTACGATTAATTTTGTACATATCTTTATTATTCTCCAATTCTTTTGTACCTTCCTAATTTAATTTTGATTGTTTTAAAAATCCTTTATCTCGTTATCAGCTTATGATAAATTGACATTATTCTTGTGCTCTTCCAAAAAATGTATACATATTTCTGATAGTTTTAAGATCGTTTGTTTGTTTGTGTGTCTATGATTGCTTGCTTGTTCTCCCTGGACTCGGTTGTCGACTTGGGTAATACTTTAAAATTTAATTTTAATTGGCTAATACTTTAAAATTTAATGCTGCCAAAACTAAAAATTTTCCTATTGTTCAAATTTTCATAATAAACAGAAGAAATAAATCCATTTTGACTGCAAAAATTAATTATAATATATTGCAAACAATCGATCGGTTGGCGGATGAAGAGCTCGAACGGTTTATATTTTATAGTAATTTATTATTAAATTTCCTTTTAGAAAAATAGACAGCCAACAACGAGAAACGGATTCATAAAATGAATAAAGCAATCCTTAAGCAATCGATCAATCAAATGAGCCGAAATCCAGCGGGCATCGCAAAAACATTGGCTTTCGGCATATTGATCAAGTAGTAGTTCTTCGATCAATTACATTTTAATTATTCAATTAAATTTAGTTCAATTAATATCAGAACAAAAGTAAATAATAAAGAAAATAAAGAGAAAGAGCTGAAAGGAGAGGAATAGGGATGAGAGGGTCGATGTGGTTCACTGAAATATAACGGGAAATTAGACATGATTTGTTTAGTTATAGGAATTAAAAAAACCACCCAATATCATAAAAAGCAAGCAGCGGATAGATCGGCAAACAATCAACTAACTGTTCGACTGATTACAATCAATCAATCAAAACTAACGATTTGAACACTGGCGAACTTTTTGAAGAAAAGAAAAACCGAATTGGAAGAAACGAATTTCAAGAAAAATTGAATTGAATTGTCTCGAATTGAAGTGAAGTGAACAGTGAATTGCAATACTGAATGAATACTGAATGAATTCAATACGAATTTAAGCGAACTGAAAACAATATCGTTAACAGAGGCGGTTTTCCCTTGCTCCCTATCTCTCTCTCTCTATTTTGCCCAATCACTAATCACAATCACCTTTGATTTTCTTTGATTAGAAAAAATTGTTAAAATATTATTAAATTTTTATGATTTTCTTTTCGTTGCTCACTGTGAGAGTTATAAGTAGTTGCGGCGTTTTATGCACTCTTTACAGTAGCTTCCTCAAATGTTAGTACTTGGTAACATTTTTTGTAATTTTAATAATTTCTTATAGAATTTATTATTTTAAATTTTCATTATAAATTATTTTTGAATTTTATTTTTACATATTTAATTATTTTTTTATTATTGGCGAATATAACATATTCATGAACCCTAAATTTTTTCTGGCCTCTGCCTGCAATAATACTGACGTCTTAGGGAAAGCTCTTGGGAGACTGAACTTTTATTGAACTTAGTATGCTTTTGTTTTTTTTTTATTTTTAATTTTTGCGCAATTGATTGCTCGCTGGTATTATTTATTGCCGTCTCACTATGATTGTTGTTATAGCTCTAACTAATGTAGTTGTAAATTTATTTCTTAAGCCAAATTTGTTCTTGTTATTGTCGTCGTTATTGCTTTCGTTGTTATTTATTTTATTTTTCGCCTGCTGTTTTTATTTCTCACTACTTGTTTCTAGTAAAACATCATCAAAAGGAAAATGTTTATGATTTTTTGTTACGGCTAAACTTCAGTTTCTAACAGCGAGATACCATCCTCTTGATGCATGCTTGAAAAGCTGCTGTTGTTTATGGTTGTTGTTGTTGTTCTTATCTTATTGTTATAATAATAGTTAGTATTGCTGGTGCTGCTGCTGTTGCTGTTATTGCCAGTGATTTGTAGTGTTTGTTGTGAAAATGTGAAATTATCCAAAAACAAAAACAAAACCAGAGAAAAAAATGTTTTCTTTTTTTGTTATGCTTCCCTTTTCCTATTCTATTCTTTTCTATAAATATTAAGTAATAAAAAATGAAATGAAAATTGCCTTCCTGTTATTATTATTGCTATTATTATTATTGTTCTTATCGCCGCTATTGTTATTGTTGTTATTGCTATTAATAATAGCTTCTGCTATTGATGCATTCATTTCTGTGCTTTCATTACTCGCTTGTTTGAAATTGTATTTCTGCTAGTTTTTATTGTCATTGATATTATTGTTGCTGTTGCTATTGTTGTTGTTTTTGTTATAATTTGATCCACTTTGACATTCTGATTACTGTGAAAAATATTTTTAATTAACATTAGAACTATTATATTACTATCGTAATCCTATCGTATCCTTTTAATATTGAAAAAATCGGAAAGTAGTCACCATTGCATCAGCAGCAGGAAAAGCGATAGCAATATTAACAGCAGTGCCAGCATTAACAACGAGAACAACATTTACGAATAGTCTTAATCTAAACAAAGCCTTCAACATCTCGTTGTCGTTATGTGATGATTTCCGCCACTCTGCAAGTGAGCAACAGACGTTGATTTTCACTGTTGTTGTTGTTGTTCATTGTTTGTTCTTATTCTTTTTCTTGGTAGCTGTTTGTTATTGTTTTAATACTACATAACAGTATTGAGCTGCAACTGACATTCACTTCCTTGTCCATTTCAGTTACGCCTCGTTGAAAAATTATAAAAAAATGTACATAAATAATAACGAGAACAATACCACCCTGTTGTAGCGCTGTAATGCCGACAGTAACGGCTTTAAATTTTTTTTAAAATTTAGTTATGCGTTTTTTTTATACGCCTAAAAGCAATTAATATATCAAATTTATTTTCTTAATTGATTTTTTGCAAGTTGACCATTTATACTTAATTAAAAAGGTTAAGTCTACCAATAAAGAAATTTTGGTTAAATTTTGCCTTCCGCTTTATACAATTCGTCATGTAAAATATCGAGTAGAAAACGAGTTAATTTTCATAAGAAAATTGCTATAGAAAAATCTACGAGAACAACATCGTGAAAGCCGATGGGAATATCTCGGTAGTATAACAACGAGTGCGATAAAGGGTGTCTCAAGGAATAGAATTTAATTTCTTCTTCTTAACTTCGATGTCATTATGAGAATGAAAATTACGAATATTTAGCAAAAACTGTAAAATACATGAAAAATATTTGATGAAAACGGTTATGGTGGGAGAAATGAGCTTGATAATATAAACAACAACAAATTTCTCGTTCAAATATATAACGAAAAGAGGATATAGAGCCAAATAAAACAACACCAGCAAAAAGCAAGAAAACAGACTCATGCTTTGGTTCGCTAACAGAAAAGATTCAATGTATGAGTGATAACATACGAGTGGTAACGTGTAGAACTATGAATTATTAGCAGAACGGCAACGAAAATTATAACTAGTTCTGCAATGAATTCAAACGAGAACGAGGATACTATCAAAAGACAACGACAACGATATAGAATTGAATAACGAGACTTAGAATACGTTTAACGAGTTAAATAAGAGCGAGAACAGCCATGCGCGCAACAACAAAAAGAAATATGAAGAACAATGATAAGAAGGACAACACAATCGAGAGCTAATTAGTGAATAAGAAGAAGAGTTCAATAAAATAAAAATTGTTTTTTTTATTTCGCATAACTGTTATATTGAATTGCTGGTCTATGTATAATAATTATCTCATCTTTCGTTCAACCAATTATTTCTAAATACTCGTCTTTTCCTGGCTTATGCCTTCTCATCCTCACTCCCAATCACACTGCTGCTGCTGTCCTTCACGCCTTCTAACAATCTGTAGAAAATAGTGGTGGCAAAATTCTTGTATTTTTTATATTTTCAAGTGAAATAACTGGGAAATCTGTGAGTACGGCGACTCCGAAGACAACTAACAAACCAACCGGTTCATTTAAATTTATTTCAAATTAATTTTTAGTAAAAAAAATAATAAGAAACAAAGAAAAACCAGCATTATTAATGATAAAATGACGTGTGAGGATGCAGAAAGATTTCTTTCCTAACTTGAAAGAGAAACGGTTAATAACAAGAACAACGCGATCAGAAATAAAAAAAAGAAACAAGGAGTTAAACGTAGGCAAGTTACAAATGAGGCTCACAAGGCGAGCAAGAGTGAGACGAATCAAAAAGTGGGAAAAAATAGTTAAACAGTAGCTCCGTTTCAGTTGCCGTTTAGATAAAGCAAATCCTGAATCTGGAAACGGGAGGAATAAAGTGTAGGTTGGAAATAAGAGAGAGAGAGAGGGAGCGAGAGCGAGAGAGATTAAAAAAGAAAGAATATTATTAAAATTAAATTCTTGCCATTTTCAATATTTGTCGATAGGCGTGTAAACAAGTTAGGGTTATCACTAAAACTACTTAGAAATTGTAAAAAGGCATTTTTAATAAGCAACGATATCACTGGCCTCCTAGAAAGTCTTTCTTCATCGCTTTTTAAAGCATTTTTCGAAAGGTTTTGATCGAAGCGAAATTTTTAGAAGGCTTCCTTCGAAACTTCTTAGAGACAATGAACATTTTTAAGAATTGCTCTTTCTTGAGGGGTCTCTTGATGGAAATATACCCTTTAAAAGGCATTTGAGTGGATTCCATAGATGTTAAAGCTTTCTAGAAAATACAATTTTAAAGGAAATTTGCAATCCGCAAATTTAAAATTGAAATTTTAACATTAATTTGATAATTAAATAAAATTCAAGAAATTTTTAATAAAATAAAAAGAATTTATTTAGATTTTTAAATTTTGTTGATTCTGTTCATTTAATTAGAATAAAATTATAATAAACTCGCCATTGCGATTGATGATCTGCAAAAATTTACAAGCCCGAAACAAAATGGCTTCCAAAGTCAAATATTTTTACTTTTACTTTTTTTGTCTTTTCTTTTTAATTCACTCTTGTTTTCGGACCTTTTATCGTTATTTTTTTGTGTAATTTGTTTTTGATTTTTCTCCATTGTTGATTTTGTTATTGGTGCTACTGTTGCCATTGCCGTTGTTGTTGATGTTGTTGTTGCTAGTATTCATTACTTATTTGGATATTGTTGGTTTTTGTTGCTTTTGTTACGCTATTTTCCTGACCATCGATAGGATTGAATCGAACGACTTGCTCGGCGGGTTGACGGTCAGTGTTGGGTTCAGTTTGTTCATGTTTTCTTAATTTCATATATGCGTATATTGTTGCTGTTGCTGGTGTTGGCGCTGTTGTTGGTGCTGTTGATTTTGTTTAGTTAATTTCTTCACCTGTATTAACCCTGCTATTGTCCCCAATGAAAGAACTCACACGCACACAGAACAATGTTTCATATAAGAATTTATCAAATATTTATACCATTTCTAAATGGTTTATACATATTTTCGGAGATGTTGGCAAGTTCGTCAATCTGAAATCAGTTAGCAAAGCGATGAAACCGAATTGATCGTAAAACGTTTCAAACTATACTAAGCATTCAAGAAATAAATAATAACTTTATGTAATTTATTGGCTTTCAGTAATCAGAAATGATCGATATTTGCCACTTAAGACTTGAATTATTGGCTCCATGGCTAAATTAAGAAGACATGGTAAAGTTTTTTTTAAAAATAATCTAAACAAATAGACAGTCGTTTTCACAACAGCAAACAACCTTAATAATATAGTATTTTGCCCCAAGATTTATGCACATATTGTTTGTAAAATAAATACAATTTGTTTCCAATTGTTCATCTTAATTTTATTAAATTTAAATAAATTCAAAAAATCGAATCGAATTTTTTGAAATTTTTAAATTTCTTTGAAAATATTTTGTTTCGTTGGTCGCATAAGGGTTAAGCAAATTCCAGCAGCAGCAGCGGTATAAACTTTAGCTAGAACAAGAACAACAAGTTAGGAATTTAATGTAATCACATTTTGTTGTGGTTGTTGTTGTTGCAAATATTCTTATAAGCCAATATTAATATGTACTCCCTACCCCTCCCCCTACTCCTTAGTTCCAGAGCTATCCTAAGCGTTTGTTACCACAGTATTGTTTTCTGTGTTGTCGTTGTTGTTGTTCTTTTATTATTATTTCGCTTGTGGTTATATCTTTATGCATGTTTTTGTAGTTGGCATGTCTCCGGGTAATTATGATTTGTGGTGATATAATATAATTGCAAGTGCCTAAATAAATGTGAATGCGTGTGTATGCGAGTGAATGCATGTATAAGTGTTACTCGTTATTTTTACCTTCTTTCATTTTGTATTTCTTTAATGAGTTTCACATGCTCACAATCACCACGATCAGCCAACCAACACTGAATACGTTTTCTCACTCCTTTCCTCACTTCTAGCTCTATCTCTCTTTCTCTCTCCTTTGTTCACCTTACCCTCACTCTCTTTACAATAGTCCTAACCAACAATTGATCATATGATAGGCGCCCTCTTAAGTCCATCCTCTACCATCCATAACCATTACCAGCAACTTTCAACCGAGTCGTCAATGAACGAATAAAGTAATAATAAAAAAATCTCCTCCTTAAAAATGCAAAAAAGGGGCATCGATGTTGATGAATTCCTTGATGAGATAGATCGTCATCGCCTTCGCCATCGTCATCGTCATGGATGTCGTTGTCGTTTTCGTCATCATCACCGTCAGCGTCAATTTATAATATTTAAAGAAAGAAATGCCAAAGGAAGCCAGAAGGAGAAAAAATTTAACAACCTGCTCGCTTGCGTTGACTGGTGCTTGACTGCCACGCCAAGAAGCAGACGAAGTGGAAGGAGTAAGTTATAAAAAAAAGATTATAATGAAGATGAAGTAGAAGATACTTAAGGTTGGAAGGTGTAGCACGCCATGAAAAGGGTTGGACTTAACAGAGAGAGGCCGTCACAATTAAAAAGGGTTGCTTGTAGAAGAAGGGTCACTTGTTGGTTGCTAAGGGGCAAGAAGCCTTCTGATGGATTTACCCGTAAATGGCGGCAATAGGGGACAATTTAACTTTTCTCTTCACGTCTCTTCCTTTCACTTCTCTTTAATTCTTACTACGGATCTGCTGGGATCTCTTTTTTTGTTGGCTAATTTGAGAGCGAGTACGCATATCAAATAAAATGGCGAAAAAACTGAAGTGAACAGCCTTCGCAAAGTGTGAAGTGTTCATGTAATGAAATCTCCTTCCATCATTCTTTCTCTCTTCCTCCTTCTTTCTTTGGGAGGGGAGAGAAAAAGAGAGATTACATTGCGATTTAAATATTACGAAAAAGACAATGAAAGTATTTAGTGTTGGAATTCATTCATAGGAAAAAAATATTTTTCTTTTGAAATATATTCTTTGTTTTTATGCAAATACAAATTCCCATACCATAGTATGTTTTAGTGTGTTCTGAAATTTACATGAATGGGCGTGGTTAGTATATAGATAATGATATTTAAGCTGAAGAATTTAAAAAAGTAATAAAAGCTTATTTAATTTTAAGCAAATGTAAATACTTTTCATATAATTTTCAGTTAGAGACAAATTTCATTTATTTTCAATTCCTTTTCAAAAAACATTCCCAAAAGAAAATCTCTCAAATTTCGTAAAAAAATATTCTCAAACATATTTCAAGATATAAATTGAATTGTGCGCAATTTTATTTTTAATGAAATGTTCGTTTATTCATATCGTTAATTAAAATCGTGTTTTATAGCTCGTTAAACGAAAACCATATCAGAAATTTTAATTTCTTTTTAAAAGGAATTAGGAAATATATTCAAAATAGATTTAGTTTTTAGAAACACTTTTTCCTATTGGTACTCTTTTGGTATTCTTTTCAATGTTACGATTTTTTTAACATTACCATTTTTCTTAACATTGCCGTTACCGAAAATGTCTTTTAGAACGCGCACGGTACTAACTTCGTTTCCTAGTTTTTATTTTTTTGGTTTTTCTTCATTGCATTTATCGTCGTTTTGTTAATCCTTTTCAACTAAAACATTTTATATTTATTAACCATTTAAGGATTTTCGTGCATGCCGTCATCGCATTTGCATTCGGTCACGGCAACTAATTCGCATGACCTTATCGCCTCTTTTAAGGAAAAAGGTAAACAATAGAAAGTCGAGAACGGATAAGAAATTGTACTTCGTAGGTAACCGAATTGAAAAGATAGAGATAGAAGAAAAGGGCGACGAAAGGAAAGAGAGGAAGGAAAAACAGAGTCAGGGATATGAAGCATAATAAGAAAATAAATACAAATAGTAATGATGCTATCTTCCTCTAAAATAAACAAGAATAAAAAAATTAAAAAAAAACAACAAAAAACCGAAACAATTAAACTATTGCCAAAGAAAGAAGCCAAGAAGAATAATATTATAAACAACACTTTAAATTCTGTGTTCATGTCCGTTGTTCTTGTTGTTGTCGTTGGTTATCGTCATTGTTTGTTTCGTAATGTGTCACTTCCTGATGTTGTATGGACTTTTTTACGTAATTTGTTAGCAGCAGTTGTTGTTGTTGCTTACGTTTTTTAGGTAGTTTTATAATTTGTTTGTTTTATTTCCTGAAAACATCCGTTTATCCAACGCTCTCACCGTTGTTGGGTGTTGTTAAGCCCAACAAGAGCAATTGAGATAACTTTGTTTATGTTGGGTCGAAGAGTAACTACATACAGTTTACGAGTAGCTAATACTAATACTCAATTAGAAATGAACTTCTGACCGAACGAAAAAAAATTGAAGATACGCCGGAGAAAAAGGTTGAATCCATTACCAATTCACCATTCGTCGTAACATTATGGACAAAAATACATAGGAGTGCGGTCCATTTGAGTAATCGCAGATTTTTGAAATCGTATTAAATATGTTGTTAAGAATTTTTTAAGAATTCTCGAAATATTCACACATATATCCGTTAGATTCAATTGCACAAATTTCAATTATGTTTATGTATTCTTTTACTTTTCACAATTTTTTTCGTTAATATCGAAAGAAATTAATATTCATGTTTCATGTCAGTTTACGAGATATTTCTCAGTGTTATCTCTTTGATTATTTCATTTAATTTTAAGAAAGGAAAAAATAATTTTATAGAAATTAAAAAGAAAAATTACAGAAAAAGTCTTCAACGAAAAAACGATCCGCTAAATTCATGATAAAATTCGAATAAAGAATTAAATATTTGAAAGGAAAAACTGAAAAATGGGAGAGATTAAAACATTCTTTTATGGCTTAAAAGGTAAAATGGAAATGTGTTCGAGTTATATTTCGAGGTCAAACACCGGATACACCGTGACATTATGATTTAGTTAATGAATATATATCTTCAGACACTAGAAAAGCTGCCAGGCAGCCATTTTCCCCGCTATAATTTTTCACAGGAAATAGGAAGAATTCGAAATCAAATAGAAAGTAAAAGAAAATAATGCTGCTCATCAACAAGTCGTCAAAGCAGACACAAATAACGAACAACACAAGAGGGCAACAAAGAAATGTCTTCGTTTCGTGCGTAATAACGCCCTAAATTTACATAAAGAACGAGAGAAAGAGCATACTATGTGAACGATCGTTGCTGGAAATAAAAATCATTACAAGAAGGAGTCCGAGATCATTGTCTGGCATCATATTTTATGAAATAACGATTAAATGATAGAGAAAAAGAGTGTAATAAGAGGAAATTATGGATAAGAAAAAGAAGGAAAATATAACAATTGCGATTACATCTAGCAAATTATACATAAAAAATAATGGCATTTCATATGAATATGAATGAGAAGAAAAAAACGCAATACTATTAGAAGAACTTTCTGTAATGATTATAATCATCATTATGATCACTAACGTCACCACCACTTACGACTTCATCATTAATGGCATTGCTTATATGCTTTTAGTTTATCTTTTCTTTTACGATTATATTATACATTTGTTTTTCTTTTCTTCAAATTTAATTTCTTTTAATGAAATTAAATGCACGATCATTAAATCATTTTTTCTTTATTATTTTTTGTATTTTGTGCAGCACCAGAGAGACCACCATCGATGACAGCTGAAGACAATATTAATGATTATATTAATGATAAAAAGTTATGGTAATTAAGATGCTGGGGATTATGATGATATTAATAATTTATGATTGGTTTGGCTGAGGGTTTTGCTAAGCTACCGATAATCTCATACATTTTTCCATTTGCTAAACATCATTAGTATGGCATCTATTCATTTAATCGAGGCTTTCCTCGTAGTTATATCATTATGATTTTTAGAGAATGATATCATAATGAATATTTTGAGAATGCCGTCAGTCTTTTAATCACTGCACTAATTTCAGATTTAGAATTTTTTAAAAACTCTGTACTAATCCCAAATTTTCATTTAATTAGAATTTCTAAACAGTTAGCTAATACTATCTTCCATCGTAATTCTAATTAAATCGTAATTTTAGCTAATTCTATTTAAATCGTAATTTTGGGTAAAAATAGGATACAAATACTGTTCGGAAAGTCGCATTTTAGGTTGGTGCAACTATTCATATAGGTTTGTGTCTATTGTGTATTGTGTACATAGTGTGTGTGTACTTGTGCCAACTTCACCGACCATTAAATCCTCCTGTTTCTTTTAAACATCCCTTAAAAATTGAACAATCGGTATAAGTTTGACCTCATTTTCTCAAGATCCACGCCCAGTATATTCCTATCAAGTTTTTTCTTCTTCCATAATTTTAATAACCTAATAAATTAGTTACATATGAGCCGAAATGGCAACCGTTGGCGCGGCTATTTCTGTTGTTGACAGCATCAAAATTGTTGGCAAGGAATCTAACAATTTAATATTCGCTCAATCGTTTATACATTTGTTAGTATTTATAAGCATTTATATTTTTTTTGTAAATAAATATGTGTGTGCGTGCTTTTTTTGTTTATATCTACAATTGTTTCTGCCTCCCAAGATGTTGAGAAAGCAGAAAAGAATCGAAACAGAACTTTATTAAAGAACACCAGCAGCAGCTACAACAATATTTACAACAACAACAAAAAACTACACTATAAAATGACAAACGGCCGCGGCAACAACAACAAAAGTCATGGCTGGAACAACAACAACAACAACAGCAACAACGTCAGAAGTATTGCTGCTTTAGCATTAAAATCAACCGCCGCGCCCCAACGGCTCCAACCTCAACATCTTTAAATCATTTTCTTTCTCTCTCCCACTCTATAGAAAAATCTATTTTTTGCGATATGTATACCATTTTGTTGTTGCTGTTGTTGTTGTTGTTGTTCCGATTGTATTAATCTTCGTTTTGTTTTGTTTTGTGTTTTGTTTCTTGGAATTCGTGTGTGCGTGTGTGTGTGTTGGTGAGGCAAAGATAAAAGCGCATAATTTGCACTATTTTACGAGCATTACTTCGGAAGCGTGTAATGAGGAAAATCAGCAAAACCTACAAATAAAATCAGTACGATCGCAAAAAATTCAAATCAGTAAATTTTCTTTTGCAGTCGTTTCCTTTTTGTTTTTTTTTTTTACTATTCTTCTGAGGACTTTTTTTTTATTTGTCTTTTGTGATAATTTTTTGTTTTTAGATTTTACGATATAAACGCCTAACAAAGCTGCCCGTCGATGAGAAAGAAATCAAAAGAAAAAAGGATGTGATTTGCAAATTGCAAATTGCTTTTGAATGATACATTGTATGGGGCGGGGGAGAGGGTTTCATTACAGTGTAAGGGAATGAAATTAATTTTGGTGGAGGAAAAAAATTGTTAAATTTATATTTTGTAAATAACGTCTTGCGCAAGACCAATATAGTAAGATTGACTATGCACATTGTAAGTTAACTACAAAAATGGTAGACAAAATATCCTGAATCGACGACAATGCCTCGAGTGACAAGGCCTTCATATGAGAAAATCCTGTGGTAAAATATTTTGAAATTACAAAATGTAATTTTCGGTGTTTCGGAGTCTGTATGGGCTAAAAGTATTCTGAATAAAAAATTTTTCTCGATAGTGGGGAATCTCTTAAACCCCCACCTTTTTTTCTAATGAAAAATTTAAAATTATTTATATTTTTATGAAAAATTAAATCTTATTTTTGTTCTTACTGTTCGAATTTGTAGGAATTATGTTGCAGCAACGTATTTAGATTCTTCTACATATTTATCTTGCAGACTTCTTTCAATAACTTTTTTCTTTTCACATTTCTCTATCATTTTAAGTATTTATTTACCTTTTTATTTTTTGCTCTTTTATTCACATCCTGTATATTCTCATGACTTTTCTTTCCCACAAAAGACTTGCGCTTTTTTGAAACTTCAACAAAATTCTTACAGAGTTCGTTTATAGCGTTGTTTGTTGTTCGTAATCTTTTTTCTGCATCGGTGGGCGTTTACGTATGTTGATGTAAACCAGATTATTACAAATGGGCTACTTGGAATTTTTCATTACAGCGATCGACGACGAACCGAAACAATTGAGACAACGCCATCATGAAACATTGCGAGACAACAACAACAACAGTAACAATTAAAGCAACAACAACAACAAGTTAACGATGGCGTCCGAAATAAGGGTAAAATTTATGAGCGAGTAAACTCCTTCTGCCTCTCCATTTCCTTTCGAACAAGAGAAGGAGGAGAACAAGAATGTCGGCCTGACCGAAGTTCATGTACCCTACACTCGTAATATAAATATATGGTTTATATCCAGTTAGTAGCGGGGGGAAACATAAACACGAATTATTTCATATGTACTATAAAAAGAAGGGGCGTGTCTCTATCTGATTTTGTTTATTTTCAATCTCAAACAGCCTATAATGGCAAAGAATATTCACGGCTATTTGCATGTAGATATTTCTTCGCCTTCGTTCGGCTGTAATCGCGATTTCAACGGACGGGCAGACAGAAAACCACACACACCGACACACAGAAAAACAGACAGGCGGCCATTGCTAAATCAACTTAGGTGATAATTCTGAGCAAGAATATATTTACATTTCTATACATGTCATTCCTTTCCTAATTCGTCACATGCGGAGGGAGTAAGTGATTATAGTCTTCCTTCTCGCATGTAGTGTATAAAATATTTGACCAACAATAACAAAAACAGCATAAAGCAGTTTAAGGTGGTAAAAATGGTCTTGAGAAGCACAAGTTTTTCATCACTTCATGAATTTACACTGCAATTGATGGCAGTAAATGCTGTTGCTGTTTTTATTCCTCTTCGTCTTCTTCTTGTTCTTGTTGTTGTTGTAGAAATATGAAATTACTTCCTAAAAATTAAGGGAATATCGTGCGCTGGGAGAAGTAAAGTGGTTCCTCAAGACGAATATTTTATAGAAATTAAGAACTTTAGTGGCCAATAAAAGGACTTCTTACACTGAGAGACTTGTAACTTTCTTTAAACGAGAATCTAAAAAAGTTTCATTGAAATAACTAAAATAAAATATTACACTGGAAGTTTTCTTTGAATGGAACTTTTTTTAGAAATATATGAGGATTTTATTCACTTATTATTATTTCTTCTAAATCGGAAGGATGGTGTGTCGGTTCGCCTCTGATCTTGATTAACGGTTTGATGGTATTTTTAAAAAAAATTCGAAAAACTTCAGATAATAAAAAATATTTTTATGATATTAAAAAGATCGATCAAGATCAAGATTATCTTACATAATTTCTTGAAACCTCAATATTATTAAATTTGCCAATTTTTGAGAACAGAAAAAATATAATGTGTATTTTTGTAGTATATGTAGATACTCCAATTGGAAATGTAATTCTTGTGGCAGAATGGGGTGCTCGATCAAGTTGAAAACCACCTGATTTTTTTCTATGTAAGAGACTATGGAAGGCCGTTTGAGCATTTATCTGTGTGTGTATGTGTATGCATGTTTTCATCTTTGTGTATGAGTTTCACGAACATGTGTAACCTTAAATATTATTAATCATTGTTTCTAATCAATTATCGCTACGATCTTTAATTAATTTTTTCAATACCGAGAAAAACGACAACAACAAAAAAGACCGAAACAGAGAAGCAATAATGAAAAACTCTGCTCTGATTAAAAACCACTTGTAATTGTTGTTGTTATTGTAACTTCTTGTAGTAGTTATTCCCCGAACTATCGTCATCTAAAATAATTTTATCATGTAATACGTTTTTATTCTTTTGATTGAAATTGTTAAAGAATTCTCTTAAAAATATAACAAAAAAATGAAAATTCCGTATTAAATAAAATAAAGGCAAAACAGAATGTAGGCGTGGCATTTCATCATGTGAATGTAACCAATTTACATCCACTCATTCATCCATCGAACGATCGATCCATCCAATCCAATTTCTTGTCAAGTTTCTCGATCACGTTGATAAAATGATTCCTTAATTAACAAATTCCATTGAAAGTACAAAAGAGGATACATGTATCCCTCTTCCTCACAATCTCTCTCCTTCTCTCTCTATCAGTCAATCTTCAATTAACTCAAGTAGTTTTTAGATTTCGAGAACTTTTGAACACAAAACTTTGTCATCGAGCTTTATGCGAAATAGTCTGAACAAAAGGCGTTGGCTATACCTTCAGCGGTTTTCCAATGGGCGTGGCGGAAAACATTTAGCTTCCAAATCTCTTTTGCATACATTTGAAACGATTAAAACTAAATAAATTCGTATAATATTGCGAATTATTTTATTATTTACTAAGTATATTCAAAGGCTTTTTTACTAAGTATTCTCTTAACTAATTCACGCATCTATCCGCTCATCAATCTAAGCATTCATCCAGCTATCCAACAACATTGCAATCTAATCCATTTCTATTCATCATTCCTTCGAACGCCTGCTTTCTCGTTTTTTTCTTTCATTCCATTAAAAGTTGCAAAGTTTTTTTAAAATTTACTTTCTAGATCTTTAGGAAAATCTGACTGGTTCTCCTCGTTGATTTTTTAGAAATCTTCATCGAGGTTTTTTTTTTTTTTTAATCTACACAAGTATTCGGAATATTCGTTCGTATTCAACACGTTCAACACGTTTTCAGAATTTATGCTCAATATTCTTTATGGAGAAGACATTAAATCAACTTTTGCTTGTACGATCATTGACTTCGGTGGTGGTGTGGTGCATTATATAGGGTGTATCATAATGGTACACGTTGTTTCGAAGATTGTAAGAAATAATTTGTAATTTCTTCTTATCGCTAGATTCTTTCTAGTTTCACACATACACACACATACGTACCCAAATAGCAAGAAGAACAATAACAAATCATACTGCACAACAACAATAATAACAATAGGAACACAAACAATAATAACGACGATAACTATAATAGCAATGAATGATAACAACAACTGCCTTAATAACAACAATCAAGTCCAACAATTGCAAAAACACCAGCAGGAGCAACAACAACATCAACATCAGCAATGACGAGGAGACGAAGAAGAAGAAGAAGAAGAAGAAGAGCCGGGAAGAACAACAACGGCAACAACAAGTTGCAATAACATCAAAATCATCTACAGGAAAGAGAGCAATCAAGTTCTATAGAAGCCAGGAAACAACGAAGCGCGCACATGCGCCAGGATTAGTTTTCTTCTTTTCTTCTTTTTGTTTTTCTTTTCTTATTTCTTTTGGAAGATATTAACTTTGCTGTGCTCAATAGCTAACTGCTGTCGTATTGTTGTTGCTTGTTTGTTTATTTGTTGGAATTCGTTGGTTAACGTTGACAGCTAGCCGGCCGGTCGTTCCGGCCGTCCTCCCTCCACTGTTAAAATAAAAATAAAGAAAAACTATATTCCATAAAACAAATTCATGGAATGAATTTAAGACAACATGGGCCATATGCCGCGTCGCATTTCTGCAGCATATTAATGTATTGGAAACAAACCCAGTAGGAATATCCGTCATGAGAGCATACAATGACTGTTTTCTCTAGCATGGAAGTGCGTTCATAAATTCTTTATGCAATTTGTGTTGCAAAACTGAAATAAATTAATTTTTTTTTATTTTCAGATTTTTCCGATGTGGAAGCAGATTCATAGTGTGTTAGCTTCTAAGAGAACCAACAGAAACGATTATCATGAGCGAAGAAAAGTGTGAACGAAAAGAGAATTGATATTATTTGAAATGATTTGAAAGATAGGGTTGACGAAATTATCATAAAAAATTCCCCGAAAATAAATTCTTTCAATAAACTTCTGGGTCGATTTAGCCATGTCTGCCATCTGTCTGTCTATCCACTTTACTGTCTGCTCGCGTGTCAGCCCACTGGGAACAGATATGATTGCAAAGTCACCGACAGTGTAATCGTGTTGTAATTTTGGGGAGATCAAGGGGGTTCCTTCTTCCTTCTTAATGGTTCCTTAATGGAAAAAGTTAAGAAAACTGACTCACGCCACGCCTACCTTTAGATAAAAACCCAAAATCTTGTTATTCTTAATTTTATTGTTTTTATTTGGAACCTTATTTGCTCCTCCCGAAATTTAATTATTTTATGTTTCAATTTTACTTTTCGTGTTCCGTAACATAAGTTATCATAAAAAATGATAAATTAATAATATGTTTTAAAGCAACACTATGGAGCTCGCGCTTTAAGTCTTAAGGGAGCAAGGAAAAGTTGGACTGTCCAAGATTTACATACGATTTTTATGAAAGCTCAACTCTTTGCTTAGACTCAAACCCATTATTCGCTATATCGAATTTAATTTTTCTCACAACGAGCTCATATTTTCTTCCCAAATTCAGGGATTCTATCTCACATTCTATTTCTTCCACACCGTTAAGTTTTATTCGGCCTTCTTATTTTCCATATTAGTTGACTTTCTTATAAGTATGCGTTTTTTAAACGTTCTAAAACCTTCCCACCATATTTTTCCCTGAGTTCATAAAACTAAACTGAAACAGAGTTAATTCTCTTAATGAAGGCGTTTAAACATTAACCCGTAACAAAAGATACATTATTTTCCTAGCGGGTTGTCTTTTATGGGATGTAAAATAATATCAGTAGACAAACAAACACATGTAAACACACATTCACACATACAGTCATACAAACTGTATGTATTTACAGATAATCAAATGAAACTGCAGACAAGAAGAAATTCCGTACCACGCAGCATCAACGGCAGCCGTTTCATCAGTACCAGATTTATTCCTTACTCTCTATTTCCTTCCATCTCAATTTCTACCCCTTCCCCCAACCATCCCTTTCTGTCTTGTCCTTTAGCTGTTGGTGTTAAGCCTCTACTCTGTCATTCTCATTCCTCTTCGGTTTCATCGCCATCATCATCATCATTATCGTCATGATCTTCTTGATTTTATTCTTTGCATTCATGGATGGTGCAGTAAAACGTCATTTTATAATTTTCAGCTTCGGTGCAAACTATTAAAGCTCATTAAAGTTGATTGGGTTTTGCATTTCGCGTAGAGATATTTTTTAATGATTAGCAGAAGCAGCGGCTGCGAGAGCAGGATCAGCATAAGCAATTTCAGTACCAGCAGCATCAGCATCAGTGGTTTTAGCATAAGAAGCTTCAGCGGGAGCATCAGCATGACCAGCATCAGCGGGAACAGTGGTAGCAATTTTTTTGCTTGAGCCTACTTGCAATGAATCGGCTGTCTGGCGCGGTTTTGTATGACTGAGCCGACTCAATTCAAACCTGGTCGCCTGGTTGGTTATTGGACCTTTTTAATTTTGTTTCTTTTTTTTTTTTTTGTTCTTGTGGCTTTTCCGAAAGCTCATCAATTCATGTTGGAGCGCACAAAATGTGGCAACGATTGAGGTATTTTCAGTCAGGATTAAGAGAACGATCTGAGTAGTTGTTGTAGCTGCCGAGGAGGATGAAAAAGATAGGGCTGATGTAGACGAATTAGTTGAGGAAGAGGGGAAATGCAACAACTCCACTTTTTTCTAAATATATTTGGTTTTCATTAAGATTGTAGTTGAAAATTAACTTTTTGAATTAGTGCTGTATTAAATCATTGAGTATTACTTTTTTATGGTCTTCATTTTGAAGCAGGAATACGATTTTTTCTCTATAGAAAGACAACGTTTTTAGGCTTATAGTATATAAATTACATTCTTCATTATTTGAAAATAAGTTAAAATTGTTTAGCTTGATTGATGTATGATTCTGCTTTCTGTTGAACTCTAAGCTACTGGGAGCTAATATAAATCTGGCTAATAAAATTTGATATCTACAGCTTGGGTTAATAATGTTTTAGCTGAACATATTCTGAATAGATTGCTCAGTTGAATTCAAAATATTAATTCGATTATAAGAAATGTAACAAAAATGCAAATAGCAGATTCTCCAAATTTAATCCATATTGAAAGGCTTAGCTGAACTAAGCTTAAATTGGTAGACACTATAACCACAATCAAAATTGCTGCAGCCTAAACTAACACTCTTCAATGCGATATAAATTCATACTATCAGGAGAACATTCAATATGGCCCGCACTAATAGAGCAAAGCTTTGCACAAAATAGTTCTAGATGCAAGAGTCGGCTATAAAAATTCATTGTTAACGGTTAACGGCTCCTAAGCGTCAGACGTTGAGCAAAAAATTATTGGGACGAAGAGGCGAGCATACCAATTTAATACTCTTCAAGCTGAAAGGAAAAATGCGATTAGTTCTTCTCGAGTCTGTTTTAGAATTTGGAAGAGGGACATTCTTTGCTTATTCTTATCAATTGCTTTTAAATATTTCGTATTTATTTCAATTAACATTTTTTTATTTCTTATTTCCTGAATTTGACCTTAAAAACTACTTTGAGATTCGCAATTTTGAGAATACGTTTTATTTTTCTATAAAAAAATGTTTTCGTGATTTATGACTTTTAACAATTTCTCAAAATATGCATGACTATTTCTGGTCTTGGCCTTTTCATTTCCAGTTTTTTCATTTATTTTATTTCGATTTTTTATTATTATGTAGAACCTGAAGAAAAATATATAAAGGAGAAATCCTGGACAAATGCATTTTACTACATTTCAATTGACATTGATTATTTCCTCTATGAAAACAATGAAATGTGTATTACATAAATATATTTCCAAAAAGTTCTGATATTATTAGTATTATTAGTATTGTCTACGATAAATATATATTGTGCCACATCGTTTTGGATTGGATCGGTTCGGATAGGGTCGCTCATTTCAATATGAGCGCTTGGATCATTAAAAAATTTTATTATTCATACCGACATTTAAATAATTTTACTACCTTCGTAATCAAAAGACTTAAGCAACAAACTTGCCTATTTGAAATTTTGTACAATCGGAAAAAAGAAGATGACGGCAAAAACAGAAGAAAAATCAATTCTTGTTAGAAGTTGCGCAGGCACAATATTTTAATTACTTTTTCTTTTTGTCTGTGTTTGTTGTTTTTTGTAGAGTTTCTTTTAGTTTTTGTGGGGTTTGTTTATTTTTAATGTTTATTTTGCTTTTGCTTTTTTCACTGTCTTCGATTTTAATTTGGTAGTAGTCAACATTTACTTAATGCAACCACCAACTGCTGTAGGTCTAGAGACTGAGTACGGGTTCGATTCCGCAAACGAGACCTAGAACACAACCGTGTTCGAGTCGGTATTGACGTTTGTGCTTTTGCTTATTCTTGTATCCGTGCCGGAAACTAAAAGCATTTGGTTACCAAGGGATTGCTTTCAACAAGTATATGTTAGTGTTTGTGCATGTTATTTAAACGATTTGTGTACGCGTGTATTTATCTTTGTGTGAGCGTGTGTACGTGTGTGTTTGAGTATTTGGTGGCAACTATGTTTTTACCATTTTATAGCTGCAACAATGAACAATTTATGGGTTATTAGAAAAGCGCAAAATGCGAAATACGGAATACGGAAAACGTTCAGTGAAAAACCATTTGAGCTTTTTATAGTTTTCTATAAGAAAAATAAACGACAGTATGCATTGAGGATAGTTCTAGTTGTTATTTATGTTGTTTCTGGCGATGCTGATGCTGCTGTCGCTGTTGCTGTTTTTTCTTTGCTGCAGCTGCTTTTTCTGCGGCGGCAGGATTTAATGTCGATCGTTTGATTATTGCTTGCCATTGAAAGAGACGTATGAAAGAGAAAAAACTTTAATAAAAATTGTATGACCGAAGAAAGTTTCGGTGGGAGGATTCTAATGATAGGAATCCAATGCGTAAGGGGTTGGTTGATGGTGGTTAAAATTTATGGAATACAAATAGAATTCTTCGGATATAATGGAAAGTAGTTCAGCAAATAAAAAAGAAGTCAAATAAATGGACATGGAAGAAGAAACGGAAACGAAAGAAATGTGATAACAACATCCACGTCAATCGCAACTACTTGAAATGCTTAAGCATCACTTTTCCAAAATCATCCTGAATATTTATTGCCCGATTTTATTAATTCCTCGAATGCATTGGTAATAATAATAACAACAACAAAACCAATATCATTTCCCATAACAATTCTACTAGTTTTTATTGCAATCGTGCCGAGAAACGAAGATGTTGTTAATGAGAAGTTTTTAGTATTTCAAGGCTGCAATCATACATTCATAAGTGAGTTCATGTGTGTGCGCATATGTGGGTGTGTGTACGATATTACTGGCTTTAGCAGTCTATGTCATCTAGCTAAAGCATTCCAGAAATTTTACGAATAGAAAAACAAGAAAACAAGCACAGCTACATAACCAATAGAACCGATAGAACGATAGAGGTCTTTCTCCGCCAATTTTTGTCGATTTTCCAGTATAATAAAAATTATTATCATCCACGATTCGTTAATTCGCTAAACATTACTTGGTTAATTGCCACAAAGCGGTATAAAGATAAACATTGATATTTTTTCCCGGTTTATTGCTTTTTTAATTCTGATTGCAATGATTTTAACGAGAGCAATAACAAAATAAATGAACAAAAATCCAGCAAAATTAAAGAGAAAATAGCGAGAATGTAGGAGAATTGCCTGACAGGAAAAACGACAAAGCAATCAAAGAAGCTTCAGTAAACCATAAATATATTTACCGGTAATGGAAAGTTCTAGAAAAAAGAGGGATACTCTTTAGCAGGGTATAGAGGGATACTATTTAGCAGAAATAACAACAATAACTTCACGCTTTTAAGAAGAATTGAACGAAATGAACGTAATATATTTATGATATTATCACAAGTTTTTAAAATAAAATGAGCATTAATCAATGTAAGAACGTAATGCACTCATATTGAACAAAAATTAAACTGCGAAATTATGTACTTATTGATGCAATCTCTTAGAGACTAATGTAAGAATTAAAATTTCGAGGAATATTGTTTGTGCAATATATTAATCCCTTACCATAATATTTCGCGATTATCACACCAAATTTATTAGTAATACAAAAATTGTGCTATTAAAATTAGCTTACAATTATTTTATTGCACAATAGATTGCTCACTACGGGACTTATGTATATAATCCTTGTAATACTTTGACAATTAGTCTAAGATTATTCCGAATATTTATAAAAAATATTGTTTTCTAGCACATGCGCATTGCACAATATATGTTGATTGCTATTCAATGATCCGCTGTTGAATGTTTCGCTGAACGACACTATAAATTAACAGTTATTGTAATATTGAGTAAACTAATGAACTAAATTGGAAAAAACAACGTTACAATTGCGCAATACTGGTTGTTAAATATATGTTGACCATTAGCATAAAACTAAGCACTATTTAATAAAACAACTCGGTTTTAACGCAGCTCTATCAGACGTTTATTGTTGAATATATTGATCACTAATTAACTAAACATGTTTTCCTCAATATCATTACCATAGACTTTTGGTTTTTCTTGTTTTTTCTCTTCAATATTTTTTCGTCATTATTGCTTACCGTTTATTTCCACCTGTTTTTCACATCAGTCTACTTCTTCAGCCATTTCATCCACTCATTTCTTTTTGCATTTGATTTTTTATACATTTGATGGAAATGCTCATTTTTCATTAAATCTTCGTCTCATTACACGCGTATTAAATTTTAAACGTTATTGAGAAAGCATCGACAATCTTCAATTTCATCGTCAATATTTCTTTCTATTTTTTCTTTGATTCATCCTCTCCTTAATGCCTTTCACGGTTTATTTTCTTATTTTTTGTTACTTAATTTTTTCAATCACAAGACATTGAGATGGTTGTCGCTGTGAATAATCATCATCGTCATCATCATTAATGATCGTCTCTCAACAGCATCGACACCACCATCACCGCCATCATCAGTTAGTTGCTTTTGGTCTTCACCATCTTTATTAATGGTTTCGTCCGATGTATGCGATATCGTAAAGACGCATCGATTCAAGCAAACCAACCAAACAACAAAGCAATAGACAACCGACAGACAGAAAGACAGAGCAACGAATATAAAATGATTTGAGATGCATCGAAGTGCATTTAGTAATTAAATCGATTTAATTTTCTGATTAGTTTACGAATATGTATTCCAACAACAACAACAACAACAGCAACAACAGCAAGAGCAACAACGGCAACATCATACATTTGCTGTTCTCCCAGGAAAGAAGAAATTAAAGATGACGATGATATAGAAGGAGATGGTGTAAAGAAGAGCAAGAAAGGAATACGAGTATGAAACGAATAAAATCGCAGAGGCAATTGTTGTTGTCGTTGAATAGATTGTGAATATCTAGTTGATTAAATATTAGGCAGTGATTCCTATCACAGACGACATTCACTAATATGGAATTCACTAAATCAATGACGCAAATTAACCTAATCAGCAAATATTTGTTCCAAATGAGATAATCGGGCAATAGTGAGCAATGATATATGTCATCAGCAAACAGTATATTGTGCAATATTAGTCTAAGTAAATTTGACATATTTTGAAAAATTTAATTGAGAATTAAAATATTACTTACAAACTATTTCTTTTATATTTATGTAAAAACATTGTTAATATTGTATTATTAATTATTCTGAACATTATTTCTTTAAATTACATCAGCATTTATAAATAGCATTTGTCACCCATATATCTGATTAGCAGTCAATATATTGCACGATATTATTGCACAATTTTACCATTTCATTGCTATTAAAAAAACCAACTGGAAAGACTTTTCAAAAAATTGTTTATTTTAGCGAAATGAAAGAAAAATCGCAAAAGAAAAATAAAATCGATTTTAAATAGCCTTTTTCATTCGATAATTTTGGCTGTCTGCCGTTGATGGCGCTGCTGTTCTTATTGTTCATATAATGGTTCCTGTTGTTGCTACCGAATGATGTTGTTGTTGTTGTTAATCCTATTGCTATTATACTCTCTACTCTTGTCGCACAACCCAAGTAACTACTGCAGTCATTAAATTAAAACCAATTTTGGTCATTTACACCGCAAGACATCACCAGAAACACCAGAAAAGTCACCGCAACAAAAATGAAAAAGTGAAAAAATAAGAAAACAAAAAAGAGCTGAGACGAAACAACATCAAAGTGTCCAAATTAATTCTGTAGCTCATTTAAAACAATTTCATTTAATTGAATTTGTAAAGACAATTGCGCAAAATCGAATAATACTAAAATGGTAAAAACAACCGACGAAAAACTAGTAAATTTCAAATGACTAAAATTATTTGAAACGTATGTAGCGAATTGTTCTTTAATGCCGGTGTGTGTGATTTTTAGTGTTTTGTGAACACCAAATAAATTTTTTCAATTTTCGCTTTGAATTTTATGAAGGAAATCTCTTCAAAAAATAATTGTGTGAATAAAAAAAGCAATGTTCATGCTTTAGCAGGAATTGGGAAAATATTTGGAGAATTCATATCGGTGTCTTACAATATTCAATCATTCTTAACTTTTCATATAATACATTCAGCCGTCCTAGGTACTAAAAATGTTCAATTTCATTAATTCAGAGCAATACATTCTAAGAGATGTTCCCTAAATCAAGCCGTGATTGTTAGATCAATAAAATATGCTTAAAATTTTATAAATATTTATAGTAAATTAGTCCCTTGAGATCTTGCATGTTCAATATTCGCTATAATATTGAACATAATAATTTTTTAAATATTAAATATTGGTAAATATTACAAATATGAACAATATTCGATAATAGTAGAACGTGACTCGGCAAACTGTTGTTTTGTTATTTTCACTATTTTCGCTGTGATAAATGCCGTATCCGTTTTTTTTCGCCGCGCTCTTAAATGCCTGTAAGTTATAGATTGATCAAACAGGTGTGAAAATATGCAAGGATTGTGTTGATCAATCGACGCGAATAAGCGATGAAAGATTGGCGTTCACAGCGAAAAGTAATAACCGCTAATAATCACGAAATTAATTAATTATTAAGAGTATTCCAGGAAAGAGATAAATTAAAAAGATTTTAAAATATTTACCCAACGTGAAACGATTATTTTTTTTCCTTTGTTATGTTGCCGTATCAAAACTAATTTTTAATCATAATCGTGTAGAGTTCGAGTTGCCGAAAAGCCAGACAAATATTGAAAAGTAAAATTAATTACAAAAAACTCCCCACAGAAGACACCCACAAAATAATTGGGGTTTCTAATGGTTGGCCGTTAGACGGCTTACCAAAGTATTAAAATTACAATACCAGAAAAACAACGACGACAACAACAACAACAAATCAACAGCAACAAACGCGACTTTTCAAAATGCACGCAACTAACAACAATAACAACAACAACGATAGCAAAGAAAAGCGCGTCTAATAGTTTAATTTTAGAAATAAATCTTCAAAGACGGCGAATTCACTTAGGTGAATTTTTCTTCTTTTTCTTTGATAAAAATTCCTTTTAGAGGTAGCTGATTGCTTTAACGCCCCCTTGAAGGAGCCAACTCAAGATTTTTTGATCATAGTTTTTCCTTCATCATTAAACGCTATTGCTTATTTTTACCAACCAGACATCCTCTCCACTTCGTGTGTACGATAAATGTTAGAGGAGGTGGGGTTAATTGTTTGATAGAAGAGATAGAGTTCAATTTCTTTAAAGAAAGATTCTTATAGAAACTATATTATAAATATTAAAGAAATAAAAGCCTCAGATACATACACTAATGCATACCCACACATGCACGTATTCACAAACATTTATAAAGGCAGTTCCACTCCGTTTAGTGGCTGCCTCTATGATCTCACCCTGTGGTGGGTTGTTCTATTATCGCAACATGTTGCTAAGTAACACCCCAACCATCATCAAGACGAGATGTGGCACTATCACCAGCAACAGCAGCAGTAGTAGGAACCGTATGATGGAAGTTGGAAAGGCAGAAGTCTATGAACAAAAAGTAGCAGCTGGTCATGAGCTGACGTATTTAAAAGAGATTTGGGGGCAATTTATATAAAAAACTATCGAAAATACTGATGTGAGTGTCGATATGTGTGTATGTGTGTGTATGTGTGTTGACATGTCAGCATCTATTAATTTTTAAATTGCATCAAGTTGAAAGACGCAACTGACGCGAGCAACGGTATCAATACATTGAACAGTTTTAATTAAACTTACTGTCGATTTATTTGTTATTCTACTCTTTACTAAAAAATTTTCTACCCTACCCATTTTCCTTTCTTCTCCTGGCTTCCTTTCTTTTCTTTCTCCCCCTTTTCTTCTCTCACTCCGGTGTTCCTTCCTTCGTGTCTTGTCGACACATTTTCAAATTTTAATTAATAATTGAAAAATAATAATGAATTATTATACGATTATGACATGACACATAACAAAATTAAAAACAAAGGCAATAAAATAAAAAAGTAAAAGCAAACACCGAAACAATCTCAGACTAACCGAAGACTAACTGTTATTACGGTGGCGGCTACAACGGTGTATAACAAAATTGTTAACCTCGCGAATTAATTTCATTTTTAATAAGTTATGAATTACAAAAACAAAAACAGAAACAACAACAATAACAACAACAAGAACAACATCATCATCGTCAAAAGTCTAACAAAAGTCACTCTAACCACAACTAACTAACTGCTAGCAGCTGTCGACTCTTGGTTTTATTTTTTTTTCTTTGTTTTTTAAAAAATTTTATTGATTTTTGTGAAAATGTCAACAATTAAGAATGACAGCAATGACAGCGGCAGTAGCACTGGCAGCAATAGGAGTCACAGCAGTGGTAGCAGTTACGTGCAGTCGCATATTTTTTGCTAAATTGAAATTAATTTCCTCAATAAATCAGAAGGAAAAAATTTAACAAAAATTACTATGAAGTTAATTATGATGTTTTAAGTCAATGTGGCAATATTGATAATTCAGAGAATTTATTAAAATTGTCTATAATTATTAATTACCTTGTCAATATTTGTATATATATTCTTGTCAACATTGTGTGTAATGTAATTCAATATATTGTGTTAATTGATAAGATTTTGTATTACAACATAATTTTGCATATTGGCGTTTATCATTATTGAAATAATTCATTAATCATTCACTTTCTATCAGAAATATTTTGTAATAAATATTGAATATTTCGTGGAAATTGAACATTTTGTATTTGATTGGGCAATTGATTGTCAAAAACGCTTAGAATATTGTCAGTGTTGTCCACATAATTCACTGCTAGTTTCGATACGCTGCGCAACACTATCAGATATAAGAGATTCTATGCAGTAATGATAGCTAAAATGGTGTTCATCATCATCAACATCCTTTCATATGCAATATATTGCACAAAAATATTACGTTTAAATTCAATAAATTCTATTTAAAGCTTGAAAAATATATCATTACATAAATTTATCTACTTACAGGATGCATGGTATATATATTGTGCATTATATTGTGCAATAATACTAAATAGTAAAGTCCATAAGCTTGCAACTAAAATATTACTATTGAAGAAGAAGAAGAAGGGGTAAAAAACGAAGAAAGGAGAAACTCTCAAGCAAAACGAAATTTTGTAACGACGGAATTAACAACGACGCCACTAAATACCGTTGGTTCAGTAAACTTTCAACAAAATTAAGATCGCCGGTTGGAGATTTTGAAGATATTTTCGAAAATTTTAATTAAATGGTTTCATTTAGCATCAGTTTAAGTGACAGTTGGCGGAAAAAAAACAACAAGCAAACACACAAATATTATCCAATCACTACTCCTTCAATCTCCGAAAATAAAGGTCTTAAGCTCAACAAGCAGATAAAAAATCAAAATGAAAAATTAAAGTAAAAAACTGAAAAACTGTCGAAAGTAATTTCAGTTGAAAATGGGAAAATATTTTGATATTTTTACTGTTTTAAAACGTTGGAGAGGGGGCGAGGAGATGAAGAATGAGGCAAGAAGAAGAAGGAGATAATAATGATGATGATAAAGTTAGGAAAGAGAAAGATATAAAAACGTTTTTGCAATCAAACTGTCAAACCTAGCTGTCAAATGTTCAGAAGAGATAATAATAATGAAAAAACGATAGCAAAAAACAAAATACAGATACACACATACCTTTAATTGTAGATAACAAAGACGTAAGTGTAAGTATACATATGTGCAATAGATTTCCTACCCACAAACAAATGGAATACCGATGGAAGATGGATGAAAAATTATACGCCTTAAACAATAATAAATACTTTAAAGCTATCAAATGGTGTTTAATGTCGTTAGAGATAATACGACAAAAACGCCAACAACAAAAGCAATAGAAACTATAACTCACAATAACAACAAATAAGAGCAAACTAAAGAACAACAATAACAACAACACTCACAGAAAAATAATAATAAAAATATTTGTGAAATATACGAAGAAATGTTCGAACGAAAATATATTTGAAGAAGAAATAAGACGAGCGACATGAAAGAGATGGCGATGTGACGAAGAGGAGGTTGAAGTAGAAGGAGAGAGAGAAAAATTGGGAACAAAATCAGAAGATGCGGTAGAAAATGATCGTTTTAATCAACAGAACGTTTTAATTAACTGTTAAATGTTTTTTACGACGGTTCATTGAAAGAGATAATGACTGAAACTAATGGAAATGATGATGATAAAAATGTTTATAATCGTAATAATGGCGCTTAAAATAATGATAATGATTGAGGTGTGTTTTTAGAAAGTCAATGGAAAAAGTATGTTGATGGTAATGATATAAACTATGATAATTATGCTGCTGATGATAATAGGAATAATAATAATGATAAACATATCAATGCTGTTGGTAATAACGAAGTGATTGAAATTGGCAATGACGATGACTATGAGGAAACCAACAATAATCCTAATAATTATAAATAATTATAATTCCGTTGGTGATTATTGTGTGATATCTTTATAATGATGATAATTGTAATAATAATACTGTCAATAGAGCTAATGCAAAATTGCTAATGATGATGGTTTTGAGAATGATGTCGCTGAATTGGTAACAGAGATATTTTTTGTGGCAATAATTACAAGAATTATGATGATGATAGAAGTGATGGTGATAACAAAAATATTATTTATTTTAATGATAAGAGTAATGATATTTACTATAATGGTGGCATAAATGACAATGGCAGTAACAATGAAAACGATGTGACTGACGTTAGTAATGACGATTATAATGATTAAAAATTGCTGCTGGTAATTATCCTGATGATATTGAAAATAATGGTGATGATACTAATAGTGATGATAATTAGATAAATTTTGAATGGAATTTAGTATTGCCGTGACGATCAAAATGACGATAGTGATTATGACGGTAATCGAAGCAATCAGACTAATAAGGACCACTAAACATAATTATGACCTAACTAAATCTGATTATTAATCGATCAGTACCGTTGAGTATAATGAGGTATAAATAAAACTGATCACAAGGAAATAAATTAATGATACCAAAATCAAGATGATTGTTCATTGATGATAATGTTAGTAGAAGCTATTATCGAGGTAACGGTACTTGTGGCGATCATGACAAGAGCAAATGTTATTTTATGACATCCCCTTAATCCTCTTCTTCTTATCTAAACAAACACTGCTTGCTGTCTTCAGCAATTTCGCTTTTATTATTGCTTTTGTTGTTATTGTCAAGGGACCATTTTTCTGTAATTGCTTGCCTTATCTTCTTGTTGTTATTGTTATTTTTTTACTGTTTCGCTTTGTTTCAGCTCTAAAAATGAAATAAATGTCCACCCACTCGGGATTATTGTTTTAGGGTTTCTCTCAATGACATTATTTACAGAGGCGTAGATGCCGATGAAATACGATTTCATAAAAGCATCTATGTACGTGTGTGTGAGTGTGGAGGGGTTGACGTGAAATTCAATAAATTGCTATAAACACTTTTTACTTTTGACACTTTTTTAATTTTTGTGACTGCATGTGATACCATATTCCAAGGTAAATAATATTATAAATACTTTTAAATAAGTAACCAAATAAATAGAATTGACAAAATAAAAAATGCATGCGGCGAAACAACAACAAATGCATGCAAAAATTAAAAATATTGTGAAAGCAAAAACTAACATATTTAGATAGAACGAATATATTTAAACAGACAAAGAGAAGATTTTAAAAATGTTTATTCAAATAATTAAAAAAAATCAATATAAACACTCATAAAAAACAAACACACATGAAGAACTATGTGCACTAGCGTGGAAATGCACACGTGGCTGAGACATACTTTTGAGCGTACACTTGCGTACATCGATAAAATTCTCTCATAAAAACTAAAAGCAAAACTCTCGTAAACCAACAGAAATCCTTCAGTCCTTACTTCTATCCTCACCTCTATAGCTTGCGCCTCCCGCGCCATCCTCTCTTTGTGTTGCTTTCCAACATTCTCTTTCTTGCTTAGACGAAATGCAAGAGATTTTATTACTTCTTAACATTTTCTTTATTGTCATCCTCTTCTATATTCTCTCGTTTGTCCATTTCATTCTATTGAAAATTCATAGACAGTTAACGGTGTTTGGATTTTTATCGCCTTCGCTACCGTTAAGTTCTAAAATGAAACGACAACTGACATGACGGTATGGTATCATTACGATATTGCTGAGCATCATTATCTCTAACCTTTACAAAATCGTAGCATTAGATCCATTAGAGCATCGTTATGGTGGTTACGTCACTGTTGCCAATGTTGCCATCATCATCATCGTCATTGTCAGCGGAGTTAATTTCGTTCGCACCGTTACCAACAACCTCACCGCCATCATCACCATCAACGTCACTGTCTTCATAGTTGTCACCATTTTCATCATTAAAACATCGTTCTCGCAGCACAGTCATCACTATCATCATTATTATCATATTCATCACAATCATTTACGATCAGCCTTGCAAAACTATCACCTCACTCTTTTTTTGACAGTGTCAAAAAGCTTCAAAGTTTTGTCACGTCAAAAACACTGTTTTAGGATTCTTATGTGATGTAACGTTATTCGAGAAAAAAGATGACGTGATGTAACGTTATTCGAGTAGTGTTGTAGACGTCACAGAGCCGGTGAATATTGGACGTCTGTAGACGGGGTAAACACAATGTCGTCCGTCGGTCTAGCTGTCCAGCCGCCATCCTGTGTCAAAAATTCATAATGCGGTTCAGCGGTAAATTCATCAAATGTTCCAAATTACCGTCGAAGAAAATTGAAAACGTTTGAAATTTGACGGAGGCGTCTTCCGCAGGTTTCAAGACTTCAGACGAGGTCAAGTTAAAATCTCTTTTTTTTTAAAAAATTAAATGTGTTTTCAAATGAAATTTTAAAAACCATTTTAAAAAATAAAATAGTATTTGCCGAATTCATTTAATTTTAAAATTTGAATAGAATTTATTAAAAGATCTTTAATTTGCAAGTTTCGATTATTTGCGATTTTTATTTGGAATTGAGATTGCTTAACATTCAAATGATCGCATATGTATGAAATTAATAACATTTTTATTTAATATAACATATTAATTAAATATGTTTATAAACCAATTTAAATTTAAATTTTGGGTATTCAGTTGAATTTCAAATTTCTTTATTTTAGCAAAATTTTTTGGATTATTTTTTCTTCTCTCGTATTTTTGCTTTAATTTGATTTTTGTTTTGTATTTATTCCTTTCTTTCTCGCGAAATTTCTTTTGGAAAAAATTCCTTAACGTTCAGTCGGCTTTCTTCCTGTCCCTCTTCATCGAAACCATTCTCCCCCCCCCCACCCTGCGACGGGTAGTAAAGTATTGCGTCAAAAATAATGTAACGCAGCGTTAAAACTAGGTCAATCAAAACCAATTGAGAGAATCTGGCTTTAGCTATTTGTGGATTATATTGCATTCTTCTTGTGGTGATGATTGTTGTTAGTGTTATTTTTGTATTGTATTTATTTATGTTGCTATTGTTGTTGTTGATCTTGTGTATTATGGTGTTATTTGATTGATATTTGGATTTGTCGTTACTTGGTTTTTTTTTGTTTGTTTGTTATAACTTATAATTTCCAACTGTGCTGCTCCACCGATTGTTACCTGCTGTTTCTGATGACAGACTAAATCAAAATAAGTGACAGAAACAAAGTGTCATATGATACGATGTAAGACAAACGGTGCAATTTTCTGTCAAAATGATTTTCAGTGACGAATGAACGGTTAACAAAAACAACAAAAACATTATTAATAATAATAAGAAAATAAAAAAATCAAATATTACCTCAGCAATCGAAATGAGTCTCAGTTTCAACAGAAATAAATAAAAATTGATGAAATCTTAGCTGACGAAGAAGAGGAAGAAGAAGAGACAGAATCGTAGTGGAGTCAATGCTGCAATTTTCTTAAGTGAGTGACAATTTTTCGTCAACAAAATCAACGGCAACACCAACAATACAACAACAACAACAGCAGCAGCAGCGGTGCCAATTACCGCACGTAACAATAGAATAAGGAAAAACGAAGAAGAGAAGAATTAGGAGACGAAAGACTGCCAGCAAAACAGAAAAACGTACACAAGTTTTCGTCATCCATAAGAAGTCAACAAACATGGAAAACTTACTGAGAAAAAATGATGAAGAAAAGCAAAATAAATAAATAAATAAATTGTTGATTGTTAATATAATTAAAATACCACTACCTGCTATTGCAGTTGTTTGCATTTTTGTCTCTGTCCAAATAAAATACCGTCATTAAATCATGAAATCATCGAGAGGAAAAGTATAAAAAAATATAAAAAAACCATTCAACAAAATCAAAATTAAATAAAAAAGTAACAAAAAATTAAACAATTAAAAGCACAAAATATGTCGAATTTAATTACATTTAGGCTAAAAGATATATACGTATACGAAAATCTTTTTCGGTGGAAAAATACTACATTTACAAAAATGCAATAATAATTAATATAAAAAATATAAAAAAATAGAACAAAATGCATAAAATTAAAAACTTTTAAAATAAAATTTGAAAACATTTATATAGCTTTAAATATAAAAATAAAAAATTTAAAATAGTTTTAGAATGAAATTAAAAAATATAATTTTAAATATATAATTAATAATGCAATAATAATATAAATAAATAAATAACTAAAAAAATAAATAACCTTAAATAAATGAAAATCTGGAATTAAAACATCTAGAATTAAAAAGAATAAGAGAAGTCAAAAATTATGCTTTACATTGTATAAAGTTACAACAATTTTTGAACTAACATCAAAAGCAACAATTAAATTTTTAAAAAAAATGAATTCTAAAAATAAATTGAAAGTAAAAACTCAGTTGGAGAGTATTTTAAGAATAAAGAGGAAAATTAAAATTTTCTTTATGAAAATCAAAAATATATTATGTAAAATGCTTTGTTCTTCTTTTCTAGTTTTACTCCAGAGCTAAAATATTTTTTCCTTGACTCTTGGCAACTCTTTTTTAAAATTCATTATTAAATATTATTTTCAGCTATTGTTATTTTGGGTTGTAGTGAGTGTATAAGTGTTTGGCATTGATGATGCATATCATTGATGTCTAGATTACAGTGACAAAACATTATTATGAAGTGAGCTACCCCTCAAGTGCTCTAAAATTACAATTTCAACTGTCTTTACTTCTTCGTTAACAATTATTTTTACTGCTACTTTTGATTCATTTTTGTCGCCTGATCCCATAATTACGATAGTAAAACGCAACTTTTACCGCATAGAGTAAACTGATGCTTCACGCCTTCACGCCTTTCTAACCAAACAAATATTTCATACGCAAACAATTTTTTTCTTGATGTGGAGAAATATCGTATGGAACTATTTTGAAAATTGACATAATAATGATAATAATAATATTAATAACAATAATAATAATAATAATAATAATAATAATATTAATAACACTTTAATTTTTCAAAATTTGAAAAAAATATTTTTTTCAATTATCATTATATATGCGTTTCATGTATGTATGACTCATTTAGTAGCTCTTTCTGATAGGAAGAATTAATATGATATTCTGTTATTTTTTACGCTGTCAATGTTTCATTTGTCACTGTTGTTACTTTTACAATTTTCGCCTTTTTGGTTGTTGTTATTGTTGTTCGAATAGTGACTTGTTTTGGCCATTGCCACAACGTTCTTTATGGCCTGTTTGTTATCGATATTTTCGGCCGTGTTAGTTTCATAGACTTTGTCAGGGGCCTTATTTGGGTGGCCGGTTATTTTGTTGGTGCCTGGCAACTGCTACTGCACTGATTAACTATTCATAAATCAAATGCTAGATTAGTTTAAGCTAAATCAGATTTAAATCGGATTATTATTATCAAATGCTTGAATAAATGACAATTGAATTATTGAGCGTGACTACTGATTGTGTGCTCAATAGTCAATTCAGCTGCAATAATTTGCTCTTGATTTAGATTTTGTTTTATTTTTTAATTTAATTTGTTTGTTGTGATTGGATTAGAAAATGTCCTGGCTTCGTTTTGCTAATTAAAAAAGTGATTGAAAAGTTTAATAATATTTTAACTTTCAAATACATGTCTGAGTTAATAAGAATCAAATAAAGACACATAATATATTTCAAAGGCTTAAAAGGTTTAAATCTTGAATATCCAGTAAAAAACATATCGCAAAAAACACATTGCTTTATAAAAAATCCTTAAAATGAACAACACTTTTAGAAATCAATTGTCAGTGTTTAAGAATTGTAGCTAATATTTTTGAAATGCTTACCAAAAAATATTCAGGAATGATTTGTCAAGTTTTGCTTTAATTTTAATTTGCTGAATTCATGAATAAATAATATTTATTATTTCGATAAATTTATTTTTTTAAAAAAATATACTTATTGTTCTTTAATTCTTAATTTGTTTCTTATGTCTGTCCATTTGATTCCGTTTCTTTCTTAAAAATTTTCATGGCCATTTTCGTGAGAAAAAATTATGAAAAAAGATGTAGGAATTTCAATAATAAAAAATTGGTTCGAAAAAACCAGCTAGCGATTCAAGGATGTTGATATTTTTGATCGCTTTTCTCTTTTGTTTTTTGGATTTGATTAGTTTTAATTTTGTTTTTTTTAGGTTTTGCTCGAACATCATGTTCTTAGCTATCATTAGTTTGTGGTAACTTAAATAGTTATTGTTGTTGTTTGTTACTCTTTCATGTTACGTTGCCAAGACGGTAATTTAATAATTCTTCCTTTTCTTGTTTTAATCATTTCAACAGAATAAACCAAACCAAACCGAAACCCATTAAAATCATCACCAGCGTTCAAGGAAAAAATATAAAATATAAATTAAAAAAAAAACAAAGAAGAAATATGTATTTGCTTTTATACTTAGTCTGAAAGCAGTAATTATATGTCTCTGCTCTAGAACATGAACAACAATAACAACGACAAACACCATAAACAACCGACAGTAGAATAAACGAAACTAAAGAAAGGAACTGACTGCGATTGACAGAAGCAAGCTTTCAGACTTTCATATTAATACAGATAATTTTGATAATGTTGATGATGATGATTGTAATGATTGTAATGATGATGACTGGTGGCCGCGAATATTGTTTGTTTATTGTTGATTTTTTCACGTAATTTTTTCTGTTTTATTTATTATTATTATAATTATTATGTCGGTTGTTGTTGGTACTTCTATAGTTGTTGGCTGTATATATTATAGAAAAATTCAACTATCCTCGTCTTCATTTAAAATTTGATGATATGTTCTGAGACGAGCCCGTAGAAATGTACGAACCGTGCAACGTTAACGTTCGTGTCGTAATGACGTTAATGTATACGAGATGCTCAAATAGATCAGCCAGCCGGGCAATAAAAAGGACTGATATTCAACACAAGAAAAAAAATTGCGTGTCATTCGGAATCAATCTTGCTTTTATCTGTCTGCCGAATAACAAGCAAAGAAAAAATTTTAGAGGGTTCCTTTTCTCTTCTGTTAAATGCTCCTTCTTTTGGCTTTTGAAGACTTTTGTTTAGCGTCTTGATTGGGTTTCTATTAAAAGCGAATAACAAAATATTATAATGAAAATATAGACACACAGACATCCTCATTCACCCTCATCCACACCTGACACCCCTCTTCAAAATAATATCCGTTTTAATATTTGATTGTATTTTCAAGACAATTTTACTCAATGATGGAAATATTTCTCAGCACCATGAGGCTCATCACATCTCTCGCATCTGGCTTTAGACTTAAGAGAGCAAAAAAGAAAAGGAAGTAGGGGGAGTTAGTAATTAGCCTTTTCCTTTTCCTTTTTTCTGTAACTTCCCTCTATTTTTTATTGCTTTAGCCGTTACGTTTTCGTTTTGCAAAAGTCTATCCTGCAATTAATTTGTTACTAATCGTTACCGGTACGGCTGCTGCCAATGCTCTTGTTGCTGATGCTGCTGCTGATGATGATGTTGTTGCCTGAGGAAATCTCAGTTAGAAATTTGTTAGGAAATTTATTATTTTCTACCATCTATCGATTGATTACTAGGTTGTCAATGCAGTTGGTCTAAGCTGATTTTTCTCCGTTCATAAACAGAGCAAATAAAGCAATAATAACAATAACGAAACTAACGCATGACAACATCATACATTTTCATAAATCGCCATCGTTGAAAGGTTAAAATTAACAACCAAACTGTCAGCACTATCATAATAAATATTTATGAGGCAACAAAAGCAATAATTGCAACAAACATAGTAATTATGGGTTTTATCTGTGCCTTTCTCTCTTGCTCTCTCTCTCTCTTTTACTCTCCTTCTCCACATTGAATAATTAAAAAGTGCAAAATAAAAGAGATAAAAATGAACACTAACAACAATGACAACAATAATTATAATAGTAGAAACAATAGTCGGTAATAATATCAAAATATGAAAGGCAACAATAAGAAAAAGCAACAATTTATAAAAGCAATAATAATGAAAATTTGTCGACAATATATTACACTACCAACATTACACCGCAGAATGCTCTGCAGTTGAAAACACCCACGTCGGCAACAACCAAAGCAACGGAAAAGACGCAACAACATAGCAGGAAAAATATACCCTCAATGGTGGGAAAAATGAATTCAAGTGAGCAACAATAACAAACAGAAAAGCAAGAATAAATTTCAACAAATTGTAGCGGCATTAAAATAAGCATAATAACCGCAATAACCATAGCAATAACAACAATAGTGATAGTCGTTAAGAAGACTAACAACATTAGCAACCGCAGTTAAAATTTCGGAGAATTTCCATACGATACGATTTCTGTTTTTTTCTTTCCTTTCATTTTTATTTATTTTCCTGAGAATGCATATGTATTTTAATAAAAAATTGTTGTTGTTTACTAAAATCACATCCGTTTACAGCAGACCATCGATAAATACCTTAAAAATAAATGTTTTCACGTTTTTCGTCTATACGTGTGATTATTCAGGAAAATATTTAAGAACTGACAAAGTGGTGAACCTGTCAATTTTACAAAGCGCATTTGCAGCAGTGAAGATGCAATAAATTAATTGCAAAATACAAATCAATTTCAAATGAGAGTTGATGAAATAGCTTGCGCCATCAGATAAGTTTCTCAAGAAAGCATATTTCCAAAGAAAAGGTTTATTAGATGTAGCCTTGGCCTATACCACTGTAGTACTTTCTTATACATCATCCTACTCCTCTGTTATCTCTACTTCCCCATCATCATCTTTCTCCGAACCTATTTTTCTTCTTCTTCTTCGCATAATTAAAATATGTTTACAATTCTCGATATTGAAAACCGCATTATCACGATCTTCGCACTTACCACGCATGAGTAATTAATGATTTCTACATTTTAATAATGTTGACGATATGCATATGAAGAAAGCATTTGATTGACAATGTTTTGACAGCTCGTTTGACAGCGGTATTCATGTGTTCAACATGATTCCCTTTTTAATGCGAATTATTTTGTAAGGTTTCCCCAATAGGATACCAAAGTTCATTTAAACTTCAAATAAAATTGCGTACGTACCTGCAAATGGAAGAGAAAAAATATTAAAATTAATACAAAAATTATAGATTTTTAAATGAAAGCAATAATTACTATAAATTTTACACATAAATCCAAGACATGTTCATTACACATTTTTCAAATAATGTTCTGAAGAATGTCCAAAACTACTTGATTGTTCGTAAAGTAGCTTCGGATTTTTTTTAGTTTGGTTAAAATGATCAAATGCTCTAATGATCCGGTCGTAAATCGGTCGTAATTCGGTCAAAAACTCATGAAACGGCCGTATAAGAAAATGTTCTTATATAAGCGTTCCATGAGTTTGAAAGATGAGCAAATTTGTTCAGTTTCACCTTTCGACCTTCACCTTTTGCTTTTCACCTTTTTCTTTTCTAATGTGTAACCGATTTCGATTCGACATCAAAATGGTTTTGTCTACCAAATTTTCTTCTTCGCAATCTTTCACTGAACTATCGAGATTTCAGTAGACTAGTATGCTGAAAATACTGCATCGAATTTTCATTTTCGGCAGGGAGCCATGGAAAATAATTAGTGGTGTATAAAAATAAATTTTGAAAAAGAAGTCTTGCGTTTTTAAATATATTCAGGCAATGTGATTCAAATGTTATCTGGGGCAAAATATAGGAACGCATTTTAGAAGAAGTGTTGTAATGCTAATTAGAGCATGAGCGAGTGTAATGCTATGAGCTATGAGCGAGTTGTAATGCTAAGGTCGTATTAACATTTTTTTATTACACTAAAGGAATAACAAAGGGATAACCTGGCGTCTAGCAGAATCGGAGACAATTTTATCAAGGACATTTCAACTGAACATTTTAACGTGAGGCATAATGTTCAAATAAAGATATATTTGACGATCTTTTAGTATTAATATAGATTCACAAGACTTCGAGCATAATGCAGCCAGGCGTGATATCAGGGTAAATGTTTGAATGTGTTTTGCTACATGATTTGTTTCCCGACAAGTGGGGGTTTCCCGAGAAAGGTAGAATCTGATATCTAAGTAAAAATGATAGTTTGAGCGATTAAGCTTGGACAGGTTTCGCATATATTTTGAAATGGTTTCGATTTTACTTCAAATTACATTTTTATCATGTTGTATTCACCTCGGTTTTTATTTCCGTGACGCACATGTTCATTTCGCAGTTGTAGCGATTTATTAATTCTAACTAGAAACACACACAATCAATAATCAATTCCGATTAAAAATCTTCTCTATGACAAGAAACACGAGCGCGAAACATGCAAAAGGAATGTCTTTCTCTTATCCCTCTAATTCTCCTTTCATTTTCGTTCTTTTATTTTTTTATCTAATTGCCTGTCTCTAACATAAAACCTAAATCAATCAACTAGAAAATTAATGGAATTTTTATTTATTTCTTTATTTGTTTTTATGGTTTCTTTATATAATTTTTGTAAATGTCGTTTATATTTGTTTGATTTAGGATTTGGTCATAAATTAATTTTTGTAGCTTACAAAACTTCGCCATAAACAAAATCGCAATAACAGCGATAATGTTTGTCTCTTTCAATTTATATTAGATATAAACGCACTCAAGCGGCGACGCAACGAAATAAATTAAAATTCAACAGATGCATTTTTATCGTGTTTGACGCCGAGGAGAGAGCGAGAGAGGACGTTAGATCGCATGCTTTTATAAATGAACGCAGATATGAACGAGTAGAAGACACTGGCCCAAAATGACGACCACGAGGGTTACGTCGACGACCGGAGTTACGACGATGAAGAGACTAACGACTAGTCCGGAGAGATGGGCCTATCATCATCATCATCAACACCGTCATCAGCATCATCATGCATTCTCTATTGCGCGGTAATAAACTCTTGTTCAATCGCTGCTACGACGCAACAACAATACAACAGCGCAAGCGTAACAACAACAACAAGAAACGAACAGCAAGACAACCGAAGGAAAAAAAGAACATAGGCTACAAGAATATTTTGTTGTCGATGCATTTGAAGAAAGCTATTCATTGCTATGTTGGCTTTCCTAAGACATGCTTGAAATATGCTTGAACTGTGAAACTCTACGAATCCCCTTCAGAAAATGCAGATTCAATGTTGTTGTCATCGTGTTAGTTACTGAATGTGGTTATTGATTTGCCCCTTTTGATGCTGTTGTTGTATTGCCGTTAGATATTTCATACAGCGCTCGTTCGTTCACTGATCGTTTCTTGCTTTTAATACATCAAACAGAAAAGCGAAAATGCACAAAGGCAAAAGATATATCAAAACAAAAAGACAACTATCAAGAAGATATAGAATAAGAAGAAGAAAAAAGCATATAGAGAGGATGCGTTGCGAAGTGAGAGGCAGTAAAAAGTAAACAAGGCGGAAATACTACGAGAAGAGAAAAAGGCTTATACCGTGCAAAACATAAGTTTACTGCAATTCTTTGCCTGTGGCTTCAGTCTACTTTCCCCCTCGCGACCCCTTTTCAATTTAAAGGTGGAAGAACAAATTTGCAAACTAACAATCTATATCTAAATAAAAAATAAACATCCTTATAAAAAATTAGATAAAATATTTCATTGCTCCAAATTTTTTAATTAAAAAGTTACCTAATATAAACTTAGCATACCGTTTTTAATAAGCTTACAAACAAACGCAAATGGACGCAACCTTTAAAATAAATAAATAAAATTTATCTTTAAAATGTTTATTATTTGCAATATTTTGTTTTTGTTTTCTACGGGCTTAGTGAGCTACCGCACACAAAAGACTCAAGAAGCAAACTCGCTTTATTTTTTTAACGTATTGGTTAGATTTTATAAAATAAATTATTCATTCATTAAATATTTTCTTCTAAACAATAAACTGTTATAAATATTTATCATAGTCTTAAGACCATTAATAAGAAACGAAACCACAGAAACAAAAAAAACTTAATTAATAAAGCAAATGTGACAAAACTCAAGACGGAGGCAATAAACCCCGAATCTTTTCACTTTTTTTTCCTGGTGTTAGATAAATTTCCATTTAGTTAGACGAAACTTAAGGTCAACCACTTTTATGTTACTTCCTTCTTCTCTTAATTTTCATCTTTCAAAATTTATTTGTTTTTTCTTCAAAATATTTATTATTTATAACCATTAAAATTAGTCGTAAATATAGTAAGTCAGACATTAATGCGAAAGCAAAAAAATTAAAACAAAGAAAAAATACGAAACACAAACTATAAGAGCTTTTTAAAATGTGTAGGATTCAAGTAGCACTAAGTGTTATTTATTTGTTAGCTTTTTTCTATGCAAAAACTTTAGAACGCGGTAGGTTGATTGCTGCTCTTTAAGAGTAATTAATTAAATTCTGGTACAAAAACTATCACTGCATTCTATTATTTCCGTCAAATTTTTTAATGGAAGACAGAAATTCATTTTGATAAATGAATTTTTGTCTTCCATTAAAAAATTTGACGGGAATAATCGAATGCAATAATGGAGCAATTTTTTAAATATTTGGCCCTACTTTCGTTATTTTGTACCTTTTAAATTACTATATCGCCCGTTGCTTAAAGTGTCAAAATTCTTATCTATTAGGAAAACCCTTAATCTTTTTTTTCAAAATCATTGAATCATTAGAGAAACCACACAATTGAAAAATCCTTGTGCCACGTGCCATCACAAGCTTATGAAGTCATACTCATTTCAACATTTTTCCAACCAGAAAATCATCAGTTATTCTGTGATTTTTTTAGGGCATACCAATTATAATCTATATGCTCGTGGTCTTACAAAAATTCATCTAGAAAATTAGAAGAAAACAAGAAAATTTAAAAAACGTCCATGACTTTTCTTAATTTATGATTTCTTCGTTCCAGAACTCGACCAATGAACCAATGAATCCGACTAATAAATTATTGGTGATATTCACATTTGCAAAAATAGAAGAAACCCCAGAATTACCAAAAGCCGGTGTCAATATACGAGCTAATTTAACGACTTAATTAGTTAATTTTGCAGATATCTCGACTATTTATTTTTTCCGCGAGGAAGCCGCGGAAAAGTTGGTCACGAAACGCGACTGCTGTTTAAATTAATGGATTGACATCCACTGTATTCATTGTGTTGTCAACAACTACCAACCACGATGGCTTCGTTGAAGAAATGAATGGATGGACGGACGTAAAATATTCGTAGTTGCCGAGAATACTTGATGAGAATTTATGTGTGGTGTATTTCAACAAATAGAGATTTTCTAGTAATTTCATATAAAATTTATAAAGAATGCTCCAACAAAAGTATGAAAGATTTAAACCGATTATGAGTTCAAAATTTGAAATTTATAACCATAAGAAAATTTGAAAGACGTAAATATATTTAAGCAGAAGCGATATTATCTAAGAACCGATATTTATTAAAAGTATGGTTTTATTTTTTTTTTTTAAGAATGCCCAAGTAATAGATTGAATATCATATAAAACAATCACAGTTTTTTCGTTTTTAAATCATTGTTGTTTGGAGATTGACAAACTATTATGCATATTTTTTCGATTAATTATTTTAGAACCGAAGGGAAATTTTAGTTATGAAATTTAGTTAAAAATAATTTCGCATTACCATTATTATCATCAACAGTAATCAGTATTAATTGATCTACAAAATAGATAAAAGCAAAAACCTACATAAAAATTTTTTTCTAAATTTAAAAAAAGTATTCCCTACCATTAATTTCTGAAAAAGTTATATTAAAAAATAGAGAAAAAGGTAATTTCAGCTGAGTTCAAATATTATGAATAAAATTTGTCACATTTCAAACTGTTAAAATATTTTTGTGTATTCCCAAAATAAAAAAACACTAAAATTATCTTAACTTTTAATGGATTTTGGTAATAAAATTGTATCCCTTTTTTCTAAAATGGCATTTATTTAGATCTTATGGTTGGTTAAATTCATTTTGTAAAATTATTTAATGTTACATGATCGAGCATTTATTCTGCTTTTATTGCTTTTTTATTAGATTATACGTCTCTTTTTAAAAAACTTTTATAGCTTTCTTCTGTTTCAGGTTGTTGGCTCTCTACTTTAATGACGGCACCTTTCTCACTATTGTTCTCTCGATCGATCATTTTCATTTTTTATACATTTATTTCCATTTTATTTGTTTTAGTTTTTTGTGTTATTTTTTATTATACCTAAAATTAAAAATAAGCATGTAAAATTTTAAACCAACAAAATTTCGTTTCTCTTCTCAATATATTTTTGTATAATTTTCAAATTAAATACAAAAAAATATATTATTAAAAAAAATTCTGGTTACAACAAAACAGAAAGCATAACTATTAGCTTTCTAATTCCTTTTGTTTGCTAACATCAAAGAAAATTTAAATGACATTGAAGGACTAAATAAATAGAAATGGAAGTTATCCAGGATCTTCCAAGTAATACTTGAAGGCTGGTCGACACTGGTCGCTTCGCAAACAGAATCTAAGTACATTTTTGTTTTGTTTTTGTCCTTTTTTATTTTTGTTCTTTCTCTAGCCACTCATTTTCGCATACACATCAATAAATTCTTAAGAAAATGTAAATTTATACGCCTGCTCTCCAGTTAAATATAAATTATTTATGTTCTAGAAGGTTCGTGTCTTAAATCTTTTGATTTCGAACAAACCAACAAGTAAACAAAACAACTTCGACGTAAAAGAATAACTACGGGTAATGAACGCGTAAATGAATAACGAAAGTGGAAATATAACCACAAAAGCCATCAATACTTTGTTGATGGATTGATCGGCTCATCAATTGAAAGCAGAGTAACAACGACGAAAAGAAAGGGAGAATTTTCCTTAAAATAACAAGAATCAGTTGCAAAAGAGAGAGCGCTTTTGTGGTAAGCAGTCATTCTTCTTCCTTCCCTTTATCTCTGCCATCGTCCTTTCCCCGATTTCTACAGATATCAACAGCAAACGACAATAACCACAACCACAAGAATAACGCTGTGCATTTATTTACTAAGAGCGAAGTTACGCGTATTATTGCATGCTATTTGCATGCGCTAGTAAATATATAAATACACAGCAAAATGAGTGAAGATATGGAAAAATTTCGCACATGAGAAAGAAGAAAAGAACGAATGAAAGAATGAAGGAACGTCATGCATGCCTGCCAAGGAGTAGTCGGTTGGCTTGTTGACTCGCTGACTCGTTCATTGATTAAACTGAATGGAATAAGTATATAATAATAATAATGACACTTTGTGGTTCTGGTCATAATTTATGTCAATATTTATTATGACAATCTTGCGCATAAAAGATTTTTCAACATTTAAACATTTATCACATTAAAGTAATAAAGAATAAAATAAAACAACAAAGAAGTTACGAATCAAAAGAAAGGTGAAGCAAATTGAAAGACGTAAGTGAAACGGGTGGATATAGGTATTATATGGGTTAAAAGAATGTCAGGAGTTAGTCATTGATTTTTAATGGAACCCCCCTGCAATCGAAATGTGATAAAGGAGTGGTAAATAAAAAAAGAAGCCACGGAGATATATTCAAAATAAATTCAGAATTACTGCAAATGGAAATATAGCCAAAGCCACAAATAGACTTAACACTGATAAAATTCCTGCAACTCCCTCCCTCACCCGCCACCAATAAGATATTGTAAAAAGTCAGTAGAATAAGATATATTCTGCATAAATGAACATGCATAAATAAAGAATATTTTCCTAGGGGAAACCTACGAAAAATCTTCAAAAATATGTGAAGAATTTGAATCATGGGAATATTCGTTATATAAAATTCGAGGCGGCGAAGAAGCATCTAAACCTTTTTAGAACCATGGATATATTACACGCACATCTTGGCCAGATACCAAAATTAACGAGGCATAAAATAAAGTTAAGCAGGATATTACATTCTAATTACATAAGTAATAAAAGGATAATAGTTGCAAAAACAAGATCGATTACAAAAAACAACAATAACAAACGCAAAACATAGATCGAAAGAAAAAACCAAGAATTTAAATTGAATCGTTTCAAGATCATCCTCATCATCCAACATCACAATTATCATCGTCATCATAATCATCACTATCATGCTGTATCAGCAATCAACATTAATATATATTGCTGCGACAAATACTAGGACAAACAATAATAACAATAACAACAATGACAGCAGCAACAACAACGACATCTTCTAAAAATAACTTTATCATAGAAAAGGACTCTCCCATCTGCATGGAAAAAAAACGATCAAGATTTAACATTTTTCAATTTTATTTGATTGCAATGTTGTCGATTATTGTCTTTGTGGTTGTTTAGGCTGATTGTTCATCGTTGCTGTTGTGCGTATCGTGTTGCTTGACAAGAGGGTGATGGAATTTTAATGCGAACACAAGGGAGAGAGAGAGAGAGAGTGAGATAGAGCCTCTCCCAACCTTCATTCCCTTTTCTTACGTCATTATCTTTCCATCTCAGTCGCACTTTCTCAATGCTTCGAGTGAATGATGCGTTCGCATTAAGTGAAGCTTACGATCGCGCTGCTTTCCATTTACTTTATGTCATTTTATGTTGTCCATTTAATGGTATTTTTGTTTTTCTTGTGTTGTTATTGTCGTTGTTGTTCTTGTTGTTATTGTAATGATGTTCCTCTGTATTTGATTCTTTTTTTGTGCTTTTATTTTAATTGTTAGCAATGTTTCTCGCATTCTCAGCATTTTTCTTGGTTTTGCTCGGTACTTTTTGTTGTTGCTGTTGTTATTACTTTGTCGTTGACGTTCGTACTATTATTGCAGTCATTTTTTTCTGTTTTTGTTGTTGCTTCTATACACGTCCCTGTGCTCCCTAAACGATTACGATTTTCATTTTGCTTTCAATTGATTTAATTCGCTTGTTTTTTATTTGTTCTTGTCCTTTCCTTTGTTGTACAATTTGTTTTTTAGATTTGATGTTTTCCATTATTGTCGTACCTTCTCTCATTTGTGTTTTCTTGTTGTTAATCTTTAGTTTTTTTTTTTTTTTTTTTGAAAGTCGCGTCGCATCAAGTCGAGTGCACGAATAAGCGTTAATTTGATTGTTGGGCGAACGTGGTCTTTGAGTAAGGTATTACTAATATTCTTAAATGGATATGCCTTTGCAAGTGTGTGTGTGTATACGAGTAAGATTGTGTGTCTGTGTCTGTGTTTGGGGCGGTTGGTCGATCTTTGTATCACAAGCTGTCAAAATGACGTACATGAACTGAAATGAAATTAAATAAAAGAAATTACATTCGATGATATTGAGAGAGAAAAAAAAACACCAGCGACGTCGCGACGCAATGCAACGTGACGTGTCCTCGAAATAATTCATTAACACTTGCATTGATTCTGCACGTTTCCATTTTCTTAAGTGTTTTCTTCATGTTTTTGTTTTTGTTCCTTTTCCTTTAAATCTTTATTTATCGATTCGTTGATTATCGTTGTTTTTGTTGTTGTTGGTAGTGTTTGTGTTTCATTGCTTTTATTTGTAGTTGTTTTTATTTGCAGTAGTTTTTATTGATAGTTGTTATTATTGGTACTTATTGTTGTTGTTCTTGTTATTGTTAGTTATTTTTCGTTGTTGGCTTGTCATGTTTTGTCTACGTTGGTTGTCGTCTCGTCGGTTGTTGATTTTGTTTGATGGTGGCAAAATCTTGGTTGTTTCGGTGTTTTTGCGTCTGCTATTTTTCCAGACATAAATAATGTTCAATGTATTCTTATTGTTATTGTTGTTGTTGCTATCGTTATTGTCGTTTCCCTACTGCCGTTGTTGTTTTTTTATGCCTGATGTAAACACTATAAAACCTTGTTCACAACAAACCCATTTTTATCGAATTTATAGAAAATTCATTATTTTCCTTTTGTATATTTTTCTTTTGTTATCGTCGAACGAGACAATGAGAAGACAATGCATCATTCATGCATGCGTTCGTGCAATGCGTACATTCCTCGGTATGAAGTTTAGAGAAACAAAAGAGAATAAAATCAAAAAAGAGATGAATAAATAACGATTGCGATGATGGCGGTGAAATATTGAGAGGAAAGAATAATAAGTAGAACAAGAATTGTAATCATTTTAATTAATTTAATTAATTAATTTTTTATTACTTTTTTCTTGCTTTATTTCATTTCTTTAAAGCAAACCGTTTATAACAGACAAAACAACAAAGAAGTCAGTAAAAAATACTTGGCAAAGCTTTTATGGTTTTTCTAAAGAAATCTTTTGTGAAATCTTATGAGCTCCCTCGTTAATGAATTGCCGCGCAACAATTTATCAAAGTTTGTAACTTCGACACCGCCCAAAAAAGAAATATTTTTAAAAACTAAAAAAAACGGAATCAAAAAAGGAACAGTTTGAAAATAATAAATTGAATTTAATTAAATTCTGAGAGGCGTTAATTTAAAAAAGAAGCACAAGCAGCCACGAGCAAACAATCGACCAGCAGCAATAATGGTAACAATAAAGGCAATGACAATCGCCGCAGCCAACGTTAACCCATGAATGAATACATCTCAAAAAAAAAAACAACTAACACCCCAGAAGGTGCGGAACAAAATGAGAGCCAAAGTCGTAAAATGCATTTTGCAGAATGAAATCGACGAAAATAACAACAACACCGGCAACAGCAATACCAAACAACAACAGCAAATCAAACGAAATAAAAGCTCGAAGTGAACAGAAAATGAAAAAGAAGAGAAAACCATAATTTTTTATATCACAAAATTACGCCACAAAAAAATAAGGTGTGCAACAATAACACCAACAACAACAATAACAAAATAAACACCAATAAGGAAACCAACAAATAACAAAAACCTTCCGCCCGAAACTCACTCAGAATCGTAACGAAGAAATGAACAACAATTGCCCTCCCCAAAAATTGTCGCACCGACAGTGCCAATCTCAATTATTACCACCATCTCCACACCCATCCTCCACTCCGTATCGTCTTTTGAACCATTACCATTCGGAGCAGCATCGGTGGTAGCGCAAACATCGAGTGGGGCGTTTTCATTCTAAACGATTTTAAATTTATTAAATGTTTTCTTTTATTTCGGAGCGTCCAACAATCTTAAGGTTTATGTTGCAAATAAATATGGTAACAACAATAACAACAACAACATCAGCAGCAGCAACAACAACAGCAACAAACACTAAGGAATAAGCGAAAGCAACTCGAAGTTGGGGACGAGCAAAAGGAAAACAACAAAAACAGCTGAAATATTTATAAATTAGTGAACAATTCGATTCGATCGATCGGGGAAAAATATACGAAAATTGCTGCAGTTTATGTTGTTGTTTCCATTGCTCTTATTGTTGTTGTTGTGGCATTGCATTGGTGGTGTTTATTACACGTTGTTGCCTTTTTTGTTGTTTTGATATTTATAAAAAACTCGCAAATGCTTTTAGTTTGACACTCTCAAAATACGTCTTCTATATGTATGTCCATATCATTAACCCTTTATAACCCTACAAAAAATTATTAAATTATATAATTATTTAATTACAGAATAAATTTTTATAGAATTTTAATTTTTAAATGAAGTTGTTTAATATTTTACTAAAATTTTTTTACTAAAATTCACGTTCCTTGGTCCTTAGTTCTACTCCGTTTTCTTCATACAATTTCAAAAAGGAATTTTTTAAAATTTTAGCCCATTTTGTTTGGAATTCTTTAGCAGTTTACCTTTTTTTAAGTTTGTACATTTATCAAATAATATGTTTTTTTAAACGCAATCTACAGATTATAGTGCATATGATTTGCTTTACTTTTGTTTTTTTATTTTTTGGATTCGTATTAGAGGTAACCTTCTCTTACTGCTATTGCTTTTAAGTGTTTTCCTGATATATTGAATCTCCTTCCCAGCTTGGTCATTTTCTTGTTGGTAATTAGTTGTATTTGTAGCAGTAAAAGTGATAGTAGTAGTACCAGTAGTAATAGTAGAAGAAGCCGTAGTAGTAGTGAAAATAGTAGTAGTACTATTAGAATAAATAGTAGTAGTATTGGTAGTGGTAGCATTAGTAGAAATAAAATTAGTGGTGACAATGGGGGCAGTAGTGACACTGGTAATAGCAGTAGTAGTATTAGTAGTAGTAGTAATAGTAATAATAATAATAATAATATTAATGGTGATTGTTGTTATTGATCGTGAATTATTGAATCTGTTGCTATTGGTGTTATCCACTCAAATGACGTGACAAGTATTCTTTGTAACCTTCCTGCAATAAAATAAAGCCAATAAAAAATCAACAACAGATAAAGTTAATAAAGGATGGGTCGACCAACCAACCAACCGACCAGCAAACATCAAGTGATCATTTGTTATTTACTGCTCAATAACAACCACAACTACAACAACAACAACAACAACAACAAGACCAACGCTAACCCCAGCAATGCGCAATAGCAGTAAAGAAAAGTATCAACGGCTTTCAATATCAATGAATGCGAACATTGGTGTTCTTGACGCTGCTGCTGCTGCTGCTGCTCTTTTGGCTGCCATTGCTCCTGCGTTTTCTCTCGCTTGCCGATTCAATTTATTGCCAAAAGTTCGTAGTTGAAAGAACATTTTAATTTGGAGTTACTTTATGTGGCATCGCTTCGAGTGACCGTAAAATAAAATAACGTAATGCAACAGAATGCGATGGAAAGCCAGAAACGCTTACGGCGTTTATTGACTAAAATGCCCTTACATGCCTTTAATAAAAACAACAACAACAACATCGCTCTCTTTCACTTTTTCCCCTTCTGTCTCTTTCTCTCTCTCTTCCTTCTACCTCTTAATATTTTTGTTATTGGTTTTCTTGTCAATTTCACAGAATTAAAACATACTCGCGCACGTAAATGCAACAAGATTAAAAGTGATAATTGCATGTTGCTGGGTGTTGCCAGCAATATATTTGAGGATTTCGGTGTTGCTGTTGTTGTTATTGTTGTTCTTGTTGGGGCTATTGGTGTCGTTTTTATTGTTGTTTTTTGCTTTGTATCCGTACGGTAAAGGTTTATTCTGAACTTTCTTCTTCTTCTCTTAGTTGCGATGTTTTAAATATTTTCATTTTCGTTATCTATTTGTCCCCTTCTATTTCTTTCTTTTGATTTTTTCAAAAGTCATTTTGGATTTTTTTATATTTAAAATTTTAGCTTTAATTGTTAATTTCCGGAATTAAAATTTAAGGTAGCAATTTTTTCTGAAATTGTGCCAAAAAACGTTTTACCCAAAAATCGTCAATTCAGAGAAATATAAATATATTTTATGATTAAAAATCCTGCATTTTACAAAATTTCCATAAGTAATTTTTTTAAACTCCTAAAGGAATCGAAAAGCAATTTTAAATAAAACAGAAAAAAATAAAATTAATAAAGTCCACTTGAAAAAATTAAGCTAATTTGTTCACGTGTTTCATTAAGCAATCAGTCAGCTTAAACTGATGCTAAGGAGCGTTGCTTGCTCGCCTTCGTATTTGGTTACCGTCAAACAATCCAGCGAATTTCTCTTATACTCCCTTCACCCACATACTCCATCCTCGCCGCGAAGAACAAATTTACTTTGAGAATACTTTTTATTTTCTTCATAAATTTCTTTTTCTTTTCGTTTCTGATTATCTTTTGTTTTTCTTCATAATTATTTGTTGTTATTGCTGTTGTAGGAAATTCAAAACTTGATGGACATATAAAAAAGAGAAATAGGTAAAAAAAATAATAAAATGAAATAAAATACTCTCGTGTATGACCCTCCACGAAAGGACTTGGTCTGCGATGCGAGCAGAATGCGGAAGATGCGAAGAGACCGATACCGAGAATCAAAACAATAAGTTCTTATTCTTTTTCTTGTTGTCATTCTTTGCCATTCTTTTCATTGGCTTTCGTTGAAGGTCTAGTGGGTTTCTACAACGACCTTTAGTAATCATTATTTGATCGTAATCATCATCATATTTGTTTGTGAATATCGAAACGTTCTCTCTTTAATTCGTAACCGTTGTATCGTATGTTTTAAAATTTTATACGAATTCTTTACTACGATCCTTGTTATTACGATTTCTTTCATTGATTTTCTTATCAGTTTTTGCATCACCGTCACACATTATTATAACGTCATTTATTACTTTCGTTATGACCTTCAAGCTTTCTCATAGGAATTTTGCTTAATTTTATTTAAATTCTTACTTAATTTATTTAATGGCTTTTATCATGTTTGAGACTGTGAAACGCTACCCTAATTTTTATTACTTCAGTTTTTATAATCTTTACGTAATGGTTCTTCATAATATTGATTATGATTATGATACAGAGATATTGTTCTCTGAGAAACGTTTTAGTTTCCTGACCCAATAATATGATACTTATCTTAGTTCTTCTCAAGCTCTTTCTCGTAGTTCTTAATCATTATGTAATCCTCTGATTTCGATTTCTTTTATGAACTTTATCACAGGTTTCTATTACAATCTTCCACATGATCGGTATAATGATCTCTATCAGCTCGTTATGATCATTATCATCGACTTTCTCATTACAAATAATCTCTTCTATGACCTTCAACTTGACCTAGGAGTTCTTACTTTTATTCCTTCAGTGGTTATAACAATCCCTCACATTAATTTCTATCACAGGCTTTTCATAACCTATTCAGGATCTCCTGTGAAAGCCCTCTTTTCCCTTCATTATATAATTAACTATAATCATCTCTATGATTCGTTTACGAAAATAATTTTCTATCATTATTATTTGATTTTCCGGTGGAAAAGTAATTATTACAAACAATATTAAAAAAAGTTTATATGATGATTATAATAATACTGATGATAATAATAATATATATCGACAACTTCTAAATTTTTACAGCTAGTTCGTTTCAAAAACGGGTTTCTTGGAAAATAAATGAAATTTTTATACATATTTCCTATCTTTGATGATGATGACGATGATCGGGCAAATTGGAGCACAAAAGCAATTATGACTATAACTATTATTTATAATAGAAACGATATGGAGTTCCATAAAATTATAAGAAAACTTATTTTTAATAGAAATTATGATAATTCCCGAGATGATGATTGAAATTGATATCGGAGCGTCAGTTGAAAGGGACCAACTCTTTCATTTTATTACTATCGTTATCTCTACTTATTGTTGGTATTGTTGCTGCTGTTGCTATGGTTGTAACTGTTGTTGTTGTTGCTGTCGTTAACCATGTTGCTGATTTTTAATATCCTTTAAAGAAATAACGATAAAAAAAGAACGAGGGGAAACTGGCAAAAAGCATCTGTTTCTCATCGCCTTTTCTCTCCGCTCCTTCTCCCGTTACCCCATCAACTATCCCCTCCCCCACTATCGTCGTTTTTTCTTGTCTACGATTTCACTTCTGTTTGAATTTTATGACTATCATAATAAAACCATTCGTTCGCATTCGTTGGCAATACCGAAGCATTCTTCGGTTGTCAATTTGACTGTCATTTTTGCAATTACTGTTCGATAAGAAACGGTTATGGTTATGAAGGCCGATGATGGCGGTACAGGAAAAAGCGTAGAAGAAAAAAGAACCAACTTAAGAATCTTTAAAACTTGATTTTTATATTTTATTGATTGAAGCAATGAATTGTTAAAGGCTTTTATCTCAAACGTTTGGTGAAAAAGAAATTGTTTTTTCTTTTGAAAAAAATAAATGTTTTTTATGTTTTTACTACTATATATCTTCATTTCTAGATAAAATTGAATTCAGTATGAAGAATTCGTAAGATAAAAAAGAAGAGATTAAGATGAAACTCAATGGAATGAATGGTAGATAAATCTGGTAAAGATATTTAAATTGAGAGAAAATCACTGAATGAATCCAATGACGGAGTTCTGAACCTAGTTCAGGTTGAAGAAGGTTTGCTGCAAAAAAAGTTTGATCTAAATTTTTGCATAAACATTGACGAGCTGAACAACCTTAGTGGCCACTAAGAAAATTAATCAAAGGAACACGCTTAAGCAAGCATCTTAAAAAATTATTATGGAACTAAAATGAAGCAACATCTATAGACTAAAGAGTTAAAGCGATAAACCAAAGAGTCTACTAGAATGTTTTCGGTGATTCAGAATTCTTGCTTCACAAGATAAACATAAATTTAGGAATACATTTCTCGTGTTTCTTTTATGGGATTTTTATTTTATGAGTTCGAATAATAATTTCAGATCATTCCATAAATTCATGAAATTATTAGAGTCTCGTCATAATTGAATGTTTTTTCTTTTTTCTTTTTTGTTTTTTTTTTTTTTTTTTTTTTTTTTTGAATTTTGTTATTGCTATTTTATCCATTTAATTTGTTATTTTGCTATCGAGTGGTGACAATATCAATCGACTTTTAATTTAAAAATTATCATATCAAAATTATCATTTTAACAGTTTAAAAGTTTTTTACTTCAGAATTAATTTAGAAATCATTAAAATCAATCACTTAAAATGCAGAAAAAATTGTAACGCTAGCAACAAAGCGGACAAAGAATCATAATTAAAAATTTTTTTTAATTTTATCGATTTGTTTCTACCTAAAAATGGAAAATACCATCAATAGCCATCACTCCGAGTTAGAAGTTTACAAAAAAATTTAATTGATTAATATTTTACATAACTGAAGCACAAAATGAATTTCACATAACCTTGGTAAAGGACATTAGTAAGGGGAAAACAAAAAAAATTAACTAATGTAAACGGATATAAATAAGGAAAAAAATTGACTGCAGAATAAAAGCAGAATTAAAAAGCTTAAGAAACAATATGAACAAATACGAAACTATGGAAGGTATAATTCTTTATTAATAATTTTTTTATAAATAACAAGTTCTTTATTAATAAAAAATTATAAATAAATTATATTATTAATAAGTAGAAATATGTAAATAAAAATATTATTAAATAAATTCATAACGAACATAATTCTTTCAATATTAATGTAATACTTTTTTATTAATAAATCTTATCAAGGCAAATTGAATGCTAGAAAAGAAAATATCATAAGCAATATTTTTTAAATGAAATCAGCAATAAGTAATCAGTATTTTTTATTAAAACACCGACCTTTTTAAATAATAGATAAAATGTTTAGTAAACTTAACTAATTATTGTTTTATAGCCATTGCTTTTTACTCATTTAAAACATATTTTGTTTTAATCATTATTTTTAACCAACGACCAACCAACCAGCGAATACTTTTCAAGAAGTCGTATTTTATATTTTTTCACATAAAAATTTTTTGTCATTTTTTTTTTATTTTTTATGTTACTTTGTCGGTAAATAGAATCTGGAACCTGAAAGAATCGTGTAAGAAGCAAAAACGGGAAGAGCTTGGTGCAAATCAGACAGACACCCTTTCCCAAGATCCGGTGGTAATGATTTGCATACCGAGTTCTCTCGAAAAACGTGCACCAGGCTGCAAATCAGCAGCCGTCGAACAAAAACAACAAACAACAAACAAACAATAAGCAGATGTGATGAAGAAGCAACAGGAATGATCGCGCCTCAAAAACAACCAACACGAACAAACAAGAAAAGAATGAAAACCAAATCAAACTCCTTTGCCTAAAAGTTATTACAAAAGAAAAAAAAAGAAAAAGACGAAATAGACAAGAACAAAACTAACAAGTAACAACAGCAGAAACTGCTAAACTAACAATCAAAACACCTTGAAGAAATAGCAACAATCACAGCCGGAGCAACACGTTTCTAACCTTCTATTTTAGCGTATCCTTTCACCCTCCTCTGACTATCCCCTCTCCCCATGCATTTCTCTCGCTCTCTCGCCTTTTTCCTTTTTCGACTTTTGCTTTTCTTTTTTCGTGGCATTGTTGCTTTTGTCGTTGCGTTGTTGTGAAGCAAAACAATGCAAAACAACGAGCGTATGATATTCAAACGTTGTTGCGTTTAACCAAAAAAGGTAACAATATTAAGCTAAATTCAGCTAAATAAGAATGTATTACGTATGTACGTATTGACAATAATATGAGAACAACAAAATAATAACGACAACAAAAACTACAACAACAACAACAGCAACAAAAGCGACTACAACAGTCAAAAACAGAGCTGTAGAGTAGAAGAAAGCTGCAGCAAAAATAAACAAACAAAATAGACACAGTAGCGTAACCAAATAGCCGATCATCAGAATTGCACGAAGAAAAAAATTGCAGAGAAATACCAACAGCCAAAACAACAACGGCAGCGGCTCCAACAGCCAACAACCAGCAACGTCCAACGATGCTGCCACGAAATAGTAACCAACGAGTAAGCACAACAACAACAACAACAACAACAACAACAAGCAACAATCACAAATATCAACGGCAACCATGTTAACAACAAAAGCAACAACGCAAACAACAACAACAACTACAACAAGAACAACACCGCCCGGAACGACACCAACGATGATGATAAACAAACTAGGTTTGCTTCATTAAACTTGTTTTTGTTATTGTTGTTTTTGTTATCATTCTCATTGTTGTATTTCTCATAGTTGTTGTAGTCGTTATTGTTGTTGTTGCGGTCGCTGGTATTTTTATTTCTCAAGAATTCGTTGCCGGCTGAATTTGGTTTTCTGCTCCTTAGTCACTAATTTTGTTGTCAATGTTGTTGTTGTTGTTATTGTTGGTCTTTTCAAAAAAAAAAGAATTTTGTTTACTCCTTTCGGTTTTTTAATTAGTTAATTATTTACAAAAGGATGAAGGTAAATTGAACTGAAACTAAAATTGAAGAGGATGCAGCTGAGGCTCTAAGGATTTTGCATTTTCAACTGGTTGGTATTTTTTCTTACATAATTTGTATTTTTGTTTGTTTGTTGGTTCTTTTCTGATTTCTTACTTTGATTTGACAAAAAGATTTTCAAGGTTTACCGGTGCCGGAGACGGAGCGCGAATGAGCAGCAGTTAACAAATCCAAAATTGAAATGAAACGGTTTTAAATGAAGCGAAACTATATGAAGTGTATGAAATACGCCAAGATCACCGACCAAAGAAATCAGCGTCCGTGCATCTTTTTTAAGCAAATGATTTTTGTACTTTTTTTTCCTTTCCTTTTTTTTTGCCTCTATTTTTATATTGCACACGAATAGCGAGTTCTTGGAAAATTGTTCCCATTTTGACATCCTTTTCAATCCGTTCTCTCGAGAGCCCTCCCACCTTTCCCTTCTAGTCATTTTTCCAAATTGATCTTTATGCAGCTTTCTTCCTTCTTACCATCTTTTTCTACCGCTGACATTCTTTTCTAAGCCCGCGAGGAATTCCTACAATTTATTTGGACTATTTTCTCCAGCTCATACAAATCTGTTTTCCTTGAGTCTTTGGGAGCTTAAGCCTCTTCTTACTAGAACCTCCTTAAAAGCCTTCTTACCACCCTTCACTTTTATCTCTTTTTTAATCTCAAAGAGACCATGTAATTAAGTCAATGTTTTTAGATCTTTAAATTTTTACCACTCGACTGCTTTTGCTTCCTTCAACTCTAGCAGTTTAAGGCTGAAGGTTTTAGACCACTGTGGGGTCCTAATTACAATCAACTATTTCTTAGTGTCTTGCTATTCTTATAGGCCTTTAATCTAACACAATCCTACCCCCACCCCCAGCCAACCCCTATTCCTTTAAGCCTTTTCAAAAAAAACCTCTTGTCATTCTTAAATTATTCCTTCATCAGGGGCTCTAACATCCCCTCCCCCTCCCTCCCTTTCACTATTCCACTCTAATCTCAAACCACGAACGGCTTGAACTAATTTTTTAATTTTTTTACCTTTAATTGTATCACGCTGAGTTCTTTAATTTAAAAAGTTTTTTGTGAAGTATCGGTTAAGATTTTATTAGAACTATTTCTTTCATTTTTGTTCTTACAATTTTTTACGCTCATCTAATTTATTTGCTTCGCATTATTTATTAATAATTTTATTTCATTATTTTTCCTTCCAATTTAATTTTAATTAGTTCAACTATATAAGTTATTTTTTCTAAATGCAAATTTCTTCGTGTGTTTGTGTGTGTGTGTGTTTGTAAAATGAATAAGAGCTAAAGGGAAACAACAGTTTGAGTGGAGTAACGTGTTTTGTTAAAATGAACGCTTTGTATGGATTAGCATAAATTAATTTTTACAAATTTTGAAATCTCAAAATCTCGTTTTTTCCCCTTCACGTTACAAATGAAGAATTTCTAAGAACCTAAGAGGTTGCCAAAAACAAAAAATTGTTTATCGTATAAAAAGGAATTATTAAACATTTGGCACGCCCACCCAAAACGCAAAAACATCTTTTAACGGCTAAACGCTAATTAAATTTTTGTTTTCTATGAAACCAAGAAAACAGGAGACAAGAAAAATGATCAACAATCAAAAAATCCAAGAGATGTTTTAGATAAAAAATTTTAAATGCTAGAACTTAAAATATATTCAAAAAGAGATTAATTTCAAATATTAAAATAAATGGTTGGGCCAACTAATGATTCTCATTGACCGTTCGGTTTGTTTTTTGCCTATACAACAATGTAATTTTAGCTACCCGGATTTTTTCGTTGGCTTTATTGTCGAAGTAGAGGCCGATAACATTGGCATGGTTTACAAACCATTCAATGGGCATTCAAATAAGGATTATAACCATATTTAAATTCATATCTAATGATTTGGTTCATAATTAATTGCAAAGACTAAAACAATCTTTTGAAAATAAATCATAATATTATTAAAAGGCATTGACGTTTTCTGCAGAGAGTTTTAAGCAGAAATCAGACGATGGTCTACTACCCATTATTTATAAATTTTTTAATGTTTCCCTTTTGCCCTTCAGAGAATGAACACAGAAACAAATTTCTGTTTCGATTGTGTCAACCCGTTATTTTCCATCATCCCACCAGCAACAGGTAATAATTAGGGGATTTTTCTCGCTATGAGAGCAATTTGTTTGTGTTTTACAAAATTGCAACGAATTGCAATTTTTTCTACTGAGAATTTTTGGTGTTCTATAGATTTTGTTTGTACTCTGCGATAGATTATTCTTATGCAAAGACTTATACTCACGATCAATATCTTTCTATCTTTTTCTCTAAATACTTCGATTAAAATGGTCCATCTTAAAACATAAAAAGTGAAAGAAAGGGGAAGGGGGCGAGATAGCGCGTAAACAACAGAGAAAATGTTGGAAGGAGAAGGGGCTAATGTATTTTCTTCCTTATTCATTAGAATATTATTCATACATTCCAAATTTGCATCTGTTGTTGGTGTTGTTGTAGTTACTCATCATCATCATCATCATAATCATATCCTTCTTTGAATTAAGATAGATCTGTGATAAGCAAAAGCAAAAGCAGATGAAACATAAAATTTAAGAAAAAAAGGAACGAAGAAGGGAGCGAGAGGGATGATAAGAAAGAGGAGAAATAACGATCTAAAAGGATTGAGGGTTGGTTCACAGCACGCACGAGAATAGTGGGTTAACTCGAACGGGTTCCATTTTCTTTCTTCCTTTCTCTCTATTGCTCTCCCTTTAATTTTATCTCTATATCTCTCTCCCTTTCTCCCTTGTAGCAATTTTTCCATTATAATACATGCGTGACGTAAACGTGGGCTCATCCCGTTCACAGCAATAACATCAACAATACCAACAATTCCAGTCGCCGTGGCAACAACAACAACAGATCGCAAACAACCCCAAAGGCACTGGCTACTGCATTTACATGCGATGATCGTTACGTGAACGAACGACCGTTCGAACGATACCGTTTTGTTTGTTTCTTCGATTAATTCTTGTTTTTATTGATTCAATTGTTGTTGTTGTTGTTGGCGTTGTTGGTGTTGTTGGCGTTGTTGGTTTTGTTGTTGTCGTTGTCGATGTTGCAGTGGATTGCATGTTATTTTATCCTTGTTATTGTTGTTGGAGCGGCATCGTTTCAGAAAATTGCTCGATGATAATGTTGTTGTTGTTACAATCTAGTTGACTGAAAATTATTGAAGAGAGAAAACACCAATAGCAATAACGACATCAACACAAACAATCGAAAAAGGCAGGGAGTAATAATAACGATAATTATATTAATAATGAAAATTACGATCTCTACAATTGAGTAGAAATTATCGTATTGTTGCTGTTGTTGTTCTTTGTAACTAAACAATTATTTTGATCTGTTTATCAGAATTCTATCCATCCTATACTTCTGCCTTGCCCTATACTATCATTGTCGTTTCCTTCTTCCCAACATTCCTCACTTCTTCTTCTTCCTCTTCCTCTGCTTTTTCCTTTTATGCTATTTCTGAAGTTGTATTTCCTTGGGCAACTTTTCTCGCCGCTAATCGCATTTCTCTTTTAATTTTCTTCTTCATTCCGGAGACGAAACTTTTAATCTCGCTCTCTAGGAATGTCTTTACCAGAATGTAATGCTGGAAGGCTGGAGAAAGCGATAAAAAAGCAACAACATAACTTGCAGATACAAACTTGACCCGAACGAATAACGATGACGCACGATTGCGTGTCGTTGTTCGTCGTCATATTCAATGAAATTCCTTTCCCGTTGCTAGGCGCAGTCGATGAGAACAGCGACGCCAACATCCATACCAACGTCAATGCTAACGCAAGCGCCGATGCCCTTCACGGAATCAAATCTTTTACAATTTGAAAACTATCTGCTTGTTTTCCATGATAACAAAAAAAAACAACAACAACAACACCAACTAACAAGTTCTCTATTTATTTCTAATGCGAGAAAAGAAAGCTAAAAACCGGCTTCATTCTCGATATTCCTTTCTTTTCCTTTATTTTGTTTTCTCTAGCGAGAGTACGGTGAGATCACAAGGAGAGCGTGTGAGAGAGAGACGGAGAGAGTAAGCGAGGGATAAACTATCAAGAAATGAAAATGTAGGTTTATCAAATAGTTTTCCAGAAAAATAAAAATAAGCATGAATAACAACAAATGAAATGCGATAGTAATAGAAAAAGAAAAATAGAATGAGAAAGAGATATAAAGTGGAAAATTAGGTACCGTTTGTTTACAGAAATTCTCTGTGATATATGTGTAATATCTTCTGTTTATTATAAGAGTGTAGGTGTGAGTCTCCCCATGTGTTCGTGTTTATTTGTGTTTATGTATATGGATATATGTATGTTGCATGTTTGTGTGTTTGAGTGTAAGTGCGGGTGACTGCTCTTGTGTGTGTGCTTTTGCGTGTATGTGTATGTGTATGGGTGTGTGGTATTCAGGATTGGTGACAAGTGTGCGTAAAAGTATCGTTCCGGAAATCGTGCATGCATCATTTACGAAAAGTTATAAACGCTTTAATATCCGAGAAATACTTTACTGAGATATATTTCCTAAACAAAATGAAAGAATGAAAATCACCCAATGAAAGATCTTACATTTCGAATTTCACGAGGAAAACTAAGCAGATATAATCAATGAAAAAGTTTGTTCAAAATTTTGAAAATCTTTTAAAATTGTCTAAGAATTCAATGAATTGTTTTGAAGAAATGAATGAATCCATTCTTTCTAAATTTTTTCTATTTTAAATTTTTTATAATTTTATTCATAATTTTACGCTCAACAACAATTAATCTTAATTTGCTTGCTCTTTTCTCCTTCTTTTCTCCACCCACTATTCTCCTCAGACAATTATCGTTCTGTTCTTGTAGTAGTAGTAGTGGTTGTTGTTGTTGTTATTATTGCTTTTCATGTGTTTACTTTTGTTATTATTAAACTTTATTGTGTTTTCATTTGTTGTCAAAATTTTCTCAAGTTATTTTTGTTTTCTTAATAGATTTTTAAAAGATTTTGTTGTTTCTCTTCCCCTTCTACTTCTCTTTATCACCCTCTTGCGGTCTGTTAATGCTTTTGTTGAAATCCTTGAACTTGAAGAATACTTCAAAATTTAAAATATATTTGAAGACTCTTAAAAAGTGTCTTCTTAAGATTATCACACTTAAATTATTTTTTGGTTTTGTGTTTCGTATTTTTGTGTTTCTTTTATTTTGAAGTTTTTGTTTGATTTTAAAACACGCTGCAAAATTTCGTGATATGAAAGGGAGAAAAAAAATAACGAATTTTAAGCAAGAGGTTAAGCAATGCTTATCCAAACCTCCGGATGAAATCCAAAAAAGACTGAAGTATAAAATTGTCAGTTTACGGTTTGCGAATTTGCCTTTGCGTGAATTGAACAAATAGAATCTAGAATTCAGAGTTTAAACAACAAAATGTAAAAGTAATGTAATGTAAAATAATAATGAATTTAAATAGTTATGTAGTGTAGCGAGAAACTAAATATATTCAAATTTGAATTTCTTCATTACCGAAAGTCAATACTTCTTCGACCTCTTTACAATTTTTTTACGGACTTTATACAGATCCAAATGCAATCGCAATCACAATCGTATTGCAAATTGTTGTACATGTCCAGAGGAAACTTCCGTCATACACTTAGAGAAACTGTAGACAAAAATTGCCCAAAATAAATAAAGAAAATTAGAAAATTTCGAATGATTTTAGAATAGTTCAATTTTTACTTTCCTTTTTGAACGCTTCAGTGGGTGTAACTGAGGATAATGATTGGCTGACTATCTCAAAAAAGCTCACGAGCTGACTGACCGTCCCGACTACTCTGACTGTTCTGACTGGTCTGACTGACCTGACACTAGTCTTGCATTGCCAGCAAAATTCTTCATGATCATTGGGGTTGTCTAAAGCAACCAATGCGGCGAATGCGGTAAATACGGCATCACAAAGCAATGGCCACAGAGATACCGACCAGCATTGGCAGATTAACGAATTAACTTGTCCGCCGAAATGGCAACAGTAATCGGTAAATAGTAAATGGCAAGTATCGCATTTTTTCTTTCGTTACGGAGGACAAACGAAGCCAAGATAATTTGCATAATGACTCTTTAATGACGGTCTCGTACGTCGATGTAACGCGCATGGAGAAAAATTCGCATGAAAATAGTTTGCCTCGCATGAAAATAGCTAAACGAGTAGGATCTTCTATCTCATTTACTCGTTGTTAAGCATCTTCTGCCTTGGGCTTTGACGATCATGCAATCATTCTGTCGTTTCATCTCAAGGCTTGCGTCTCGTCTTAATTGTGCATTAAGTCATTTTGTATGAAATCGTGAAGGAAACCTCTTAAAACGCTTTGATATTCAAAGCATTTCGTGTAAGAATAATGGCTCAATAAATATGGAAATAAATATATTTAAATATTTGAGTGTAATACTAAAACTTAAAAAGGCTTAAGCGCTTTGCCCAAATGTTAATTTAAGCTTTAATATTAATCAAATCATAGAAATATGTAATAAGAAACGATTTCTAAGAATTATAAAATACGTTAAAAAAATTGTAAGCAATTTGAATAATTTAAACAAAATAGAGTAAAACACAAAATTAAAAATTATATGAATAAAGTGAGTGAATGCAAGTATAAAATTAAATATTAAATCTATTTTTACTGAAGGTCTATTTTTTAAAATATTTAAAATATTCAAATATTCCAAGGATTAAGTAAAAATATTTATAAAAGCATACTTGGAAAAATACAATTCACAAAAAATACAGCATTCTTTTAAAAGGAATCAAACTTTTTAACGCAATCGAACTAAAATATTAACTAAAATAAATTTTATTTTCATAAAATAATTAAACATAGTCAATTTTATTTTTAATCTTTAAGATTCTTCTCATATAAAGTAGGCGCAGTAAATACGAGTAGTACAAATTATACAAATTACATCAGTATTATTAAGTATTTATAAGGAATTTATATTTAAAAAATAATTACCTATAAAAATTAACACCGAATAAATGGATTACAACTTAATAAACAAATTACATTTTCATGATTAAAAAATCAAAAAAATTGGAGTTTCTCTTTATTAAAATTATGTTTGAAAATATTATTGTTAATATAATTATTAATAAGTATAATAGCAAATTCGAAATAACATAATTATTAGTATTAGTAAATTTGCTAATATTTCACTATAGGGAAATCTTGCTTACACGAATATTACAATAATTTACACCACAAAACCGCAAAATAAAAAATAAAATATATTTTTTCAATTTTTATATTGTTTATTTCTTCAAAAGATATTATTGAAATATAATACGTTACATTTATTGAAAGATATTGTAGAGATTGATGCAGCAAATATAATATTTATATAAAAATAATTTTTTAATTTTTTATTAAATTTTAATTACTAAAATTTTTACATAGAAAACTAAAATTAAAAGTGCATAAATATATTAAATATCATGGCATGTAGGAGTTGTAAAACAATTTAATAAAATCTAAAAATTATAATGACTTCAATATATATTAAAATTTTTATAAATTAATTCATTCCAAAAACTTGCAATTGCAATAACACAAATGACAAAATGCAGAAAAATCAGAAGAGAAAGCTAAACAAGTAAGAACGCTACCTCCAATCTGGTCGAAATACGTACACACTACACCGATAATTTAAATGTATGGTCTACATCTGATAAGCAGCGGGCGTGGTATGCCACTATTTGTATTACATTTCGCGTTTTTTTTTTTTTTTGTTAATTAAGATAATTTTTTTGGTTAAGTTAATTAAGATAAGAAACATACTGTTAAGCAGACAGCAAATGGGGGAGCGTCACTAAATCTGGCCCTGAGGTAATTCTGAGTAAGAATATATATACTTTTCTATACCTACTACGCCTCCTTTAATGTGTTGCAAACGCAAGTACAAAACGATATAAACCATTCCTTCGGTGTAGGGTATAAAAACCACGAGACCAACCAGAACGGATACAACAACAACAACAGCATAAGTAACAAAGTCATATAAAAAACAAAACAAAAACAAAAATTATCCACAACGTCCGACAATTAAAAAGCAGAAGATAAAAGAGAATAAGAATAAACGTATAAGAAAAAACCAAAAATATAAGAACAAGACCTTAAGAAGGGTATGAAAAAGAAGTAGGAAATCATTTCAAGTATGTCGACAGCTTTCAATCAAACACATTCGAAGGCAACAAAATTTCATTTTGTATCGCCTTCGATTCATTCGATTGTTGAAATTATTTTCTGCTAAAGTCGGTGCTCTCGAATTTATATTCTTTTTTCCTTTAGCAGCCAAAACTACAAAACACAAACATAAACACAAAAACAACAACAACTAGATTAATAAACCCGCCAAAAAATGGCACGCACACACGCGGAAATAAAGAGAACGAACGGAAAAAAGCCAAAAAATACTCTGATTGAAATGATACAAAAACCTTTGGAAAATTTTGAAGAAAGATCAGCAAATGATGATTCCAACAAAGGATTCCCAAAGGGACGGGGAGAGGAAGAAACGCCGAGGAATGGTCAAAACTCTCAAAGTCTCAAAAAATTGCAGACTTATTTTTTGGCAAGAAAAAAGAGATGCCAAAAGAAACGTAATCACAAGAAGAGCTCGCTCGAGTTAAAAAAAGACAAATTAAAAAATGAGGAAAGAATCGAGAAAAAGAAGCAGAAACCTGATGGGAGTTAAGGATAAGAAAAAGGACGAATGAGAGCGAGAAAATAACAGAAGGAAACATTTGCAGAAAAACGTTAACCGACAGAAAAAAAATTAAGTGTGATTCGGAATTCGTCGTTGAAATATTTGGCAAGTTCTGGATGTAGAATCGTTGGATGCGATCGCTTTTGGTGTTCTGTTTTGTTTTTGTTTCATTTCTTTTTGGCGATTTTTTTCAGTAGAATGTTGAAGGATAAATTGAATGAGAACAGAACAGTAAAAGAAAAACAATCAACAACTTTTTTGCTTCAAAAAGTTAGTTTTTTGGGGGATGGTTAACATCTTCTCATCCATCAAAATGCACCAACATCAAAAAGAAATTTTCATTCTTCGAGCAATTGCTAAAGAATGGCATACGCGCTGATGCCTCATAAATGTATGCCAAAAAACCATAATATGATGATAATGACGATGGCAATGGTAAGGACGTTTAATGACGGTGATGGTAATGATGTTCATTATGGAGATGCTGATGATTGAAATTGAACCAAGTGAGAATTTAACATACTCGTTAACCGAAAACATTTTAAACCAAATAAATTTAATGACAAAAGGAGTGGACGAAACAAAGAAATTAAGTACAAAAACATTTTCCTTCGCAAAAAAAAGAAGGACATTTTTGAAGGCGATCAATATCAAAGAAAGAGCAACCCGACAATTCATTGGATAACCACTGCTCAGTTACTCACCTTGTGCTACAGTTAAGACTAAATAAAATTCAATTTTCTTGGCGCAAAAGACACATCGTTTTCTTTCACAGAAATTTTTGTATGAAACGTTTTTGTACGTTTCTTTCACCGCAAGGGAAACACTTTTTGTGACGATGAAAAATGACAACTTTCTTGCATTCAATCAGTTTTTGGTATTTAAAAATTTTGGATTCCTTAATCACTTACTGTACGAGTTCCGATCAGAAAATTCGCGGAATATTTGTTGTCATTTTTAGTATTATTTATTCACCTACTTTTAATTCATTATTTCTTAAAATTATGTAGATTAAAATGTGTTAAAGAAATTTTAATCGTAAGATTTTTAATCGCAAGAAACCTTGAGATTTTTTTAAAAATATTGAATTGCTAAAGGGCTAAAATAAAGCAGAGTCCTTGAAACTTAATGATTCAAGGATGAGGATGAAAGTGAGTTCATTTAATCAAGAGAAGCAAATATTAAGACGTTTAATGAGTTTGTGTGCACAAATTGAAAAATAATATTTCAAATATTATCAAAGTTCCCGGGAGTTTCTGATCAAGCCTAATATTAATTGCCAAATATTATATATTAATTTACTACGGATACATCTATTGTTTCTCCATATAGTCAATATTCTTAAATTGCTTATATTCATTTTCAACCGTTAGTAAACTTTTGCATTAATCTTTTTTTTCTCGAGTTGAAATTTAATTCCATTTTTTCTCGTTAAAAAACAACTTTCATTGAAGTGAAAAGGTTCCTTTGGGGCAAATACTTCACTTCCGAGAAAAGCATAATCATAAAAATTTTAACCGCTAAAAAATAATGACTTCCTTTCAGTGATAAAAAAGAATTTACTTTTAAAAAACCTCCACTTTTCAAGTTTTTAATCCCGTTATAGAGAATTATTTGAAAAAATTAAAAATTCTCATCATTAAGTATAACTTTCTCTTTAAGTAAATCACATTAAGATGGAACGAAGGGGAGGAGAAATAACATTTTTCATAAAAATTTAAAAAGCAATTAAAAAATAGATGGCTGGTAATCATTTACAAAGAAATAGCATTAAAAACATGCAGAAACCGTCTGACGGCTATGGCTATAGTTGAACAATAGCAGCAGCAACAACAACAACAACAACAATGACAACAACAACAAGAACGCCAAAACCAAAGATATCAACAGCAGCCAAACATCGATCTTTCCAACGAACGCACGAAGCGACCGTTTGCAGCAATCAACTATTGGGCTAACCATTCGTACATTCATTCATTCATTCAGTCCACTACCAGCCAGCCATCCCCCTTATGAACCCTGCCTTGCACTACCTCACCATCACCTCATCATCAGACCACCCCTCGCCATCGTCTTCATGCATTCATCCATCAAATTATTTATGATTATTATTATTTCTCTTCAATTAGTTCTTTTTGAGCGCAATTTATCTTGTGTATTTCACACGAAAACATCTCCGCCTTCATCACTGGCACGCCCTTAATGGCCACACCCACTGCCATATATACGTATATAAATATTTCTTAATTTTTAAGAAGATAACAAGTAATTGTTTTAAACAAAAAAAGCAATTTCGATAACACCAGAATTCTGTTATGACCTTAAATAATTATTTTTATAGAACTCGTTAACACTAAAATGGCGAAGGAGAAAAACCAACAGAAAAAAATGAAATTAAGGAATACAGTAAAACATTCATAAAAGAAAAAACAAGAAAATAAATACAATATGTCTGATTTTCAAAGAATGCTAACAAGTGTTTTTTTGTGTCAGCTAAATTGCAACAACAACTACTCTATCACCACAACAACAAATTATTGCCTAATGACCCTTTTTTATTTTGAAAGTTTGGCTTCTTTAAGGAATTTTTATATAAACTCGTTATTCCTTAGTTTTGTATGTCATACCTCTAATTTATCTTTCTCTTCTTCTTCTCCTCCCCCTTATTCTTCTTGTTCTTCATTTTATGAGTCTTGTTATTTTATTAAATTTTTTATAAATATAATTGAACAAAAAGTTTTACATGATTTTAAGAGTAATTCATTCAGACAAAATAAACACGAATAATTACTTAAAGAATAAAACAAAATACCACCGACAACAACAACAACAATAACAACAACAGAAGCTAGATAATAAACGTTTTATTAAAACACTTAACGGCGGACGGACAACATCTGAAAAAATAACACCAATGAGAGAGTAACGAGCTGCCAAAAACCGTTAAGTGTCTTTGGGGTCAAATGAAATGAAGAATGATTTCAATGAATTTCAATGAAGCGAACCAATAATGAAGCAAAAAGAGAAGGAGCAGAATGATGACGCGATATGGGAAGAAGAAGAAGTGGCGTGAATAAGCCCTATAAAATCTTTTAAAAGCATTCGATAAAACTCAGATTATGAGATAAAAACACTTTGGGCGATTAGTCTATCCGGACACCATCCCGGTGGTCTAGAATTGGAAGGGAAATAAAGAGGGGAGGGGAGAAAGAAAAAGTTATGTGAGAATTTTTGAAACAGTTTGTCGGAATTCTTTAAAAAGAAAACCTACAGAGGCCTAAACCTAAAAAGATCAAACATCCCTAAATTACTTCGCTAAATTATATGATTTCAAATAAAACCCGTTCGAAGATCTAGCTTCTGAAACATATTTTTTCATCCTAACAAAATATCAATCGTTCTCGAGTTATCCTTTGACTCATCAAACCTATTTCGTTTTTATTTTAGATGCAAAAACGTTAATCCAACAAGTCTTATTTAGTTTCAGATTCTGTTTTAACGTAAAAAATTTGCCTATGTCAAAAATGTTTCATCAATTGTTAAAATACGATCCCTAGCCCTCCCGTCTCGGATCTTTCACTCCGAAAAATATCGTAACAATCTCGGTGCAATATCGGGACTGCATCAAGAAATTATTCAGAAAATATCGACATGATATCGAGGTTATATTAAGAATATATTGAAATCATAAAAATAAATTATTGAGACTACATTAAAAAAATTGAAGAAAGATCGACAAAATTTTGAAATTTTGCTAAGCAAATATCAAAGCAGTTCATATCCAGTTAATATCGAGACTATAATATCGAGACTATGTTAAGGAGATACCGGCAAAAATAACGAGATCGTACCTGTAAAGTGTTAAGAAAGTGTCAGCATAATAGCAAAACTTATCGACTGAGGCAATATCGAAAAAATATCGAAACAAAATCAACAAATTATCCGGGCAATATCTATGCAATATCAAGATGATATCAAGAGAATATTAAGGCTCTATGCGCGCAATATGGAAATTATATTGAAATAATACCGAGATAATATCGAGACATAAATACTAATTGCGTAGTCACAGCTTACTGGGAGGAGATTATCGTTCCTTGAACTTCTGACACAAATATTCTCTCTGAACACGAAGAGAATTTTTTTCTCTGAATGCAAAATCAACTTTTTTCTATAATTGTTTCTAAAGCCTTTTAGGAGGTAGTGACGAAGAGATGAGTGGATGCAACTGTTTGTATTGCAAGAGGCAAAGTATCGTCGTGCATCTGCCAGAGTTCCCTCCTGAAGAACCGTTCGCGGTGCTAAGATCTTTCCTAAGATGAACCCATTATTGAAAAATTACGTAAGGCACAAAAAATGAACACACGTTAATAAACGAACACCTTCGTTCAATCGATGTTTCGATCATTTCTACAATTTCGAGGCAGACACAAATCAATTACGTTCCAGAATCTTACTCTGAGGCTTCTCTTCCTCTATCATTACGATTGCGTAACCCGGTATTAGGCAGCTGATAGCGTAAACCAACCAAGCCAAAGTCGGGGATGAAAGAATGAAATGGCAGTAATGGAAGAAGAGCACGCGGCACCGCGACAGACATTAATCGCATCTGCTTACTTCATGCAAATATTGTACCGCCCGCACCCCCAGCGATTGATATTCATTGACTAACTGGTTAACCGTGTGACTGACCGGACTGACTAACTGTCTGATAAACGAACTATACTAACCTTTAATATACACCTTCCCACCGGCTCGTTCTCCGCCACCGAGACGTTATAGAAACTCTGATCGAAAATCGGCTCGTTGTCGTTGACGTCGTGTATGGTCACTAGAACCGTGGCCGAGGAGGAGAGCGGCGGATGTCCATTGTCCTTGGCAATGACGGTGAGCTGCGGAACCGGTTCCGTTTCACAGTCGATATGCGCGCGCGTCGTAATCAAGCCCGTACGTGTGTCGACTTGGAACCATTGCGAATGCGTTTCGGGTGTATCGGCCAACGAGTAGATTACGGCCGAATTGTTACCTTCGTCGCGATCGACAGCCACAACCTGGAGCACGGAAGTGCCCGGATCGGCAACTTCCATAACGTTCGCATGATAGACGTCGCGTTCAAATTCGGGTGCGTTGTCGTTGATGTCGGTGACGCGCAAGTGGATAGTCTTCGAGGCATGCAACGGCGGATTGCCATTATCGGTAGCCACAACACTTAGCGTGTAGTTCGGCTGCGATTCGCGATCCAACGGTAGCGACACGATCACGAGATAGATAATATTATCGCGAGTGGTCAAACCGAAGTGACCATCACCACCATTGAGAGTCACATTTACATTCGAGTATTCCGTCTTTGAATCGGGATCATTGACAGAAATGCGCGCTACAAATTCGCCCGCCTTGGCCGATTCCGAAATTTTCGGTGTCGCATCATCGCTCAGGAAGATCACGTTGATCGTCGGCTGATTGTCATTAACGTCGGTAACGCGTATTGACACGAACGCAGTGGTTTCCAACGGTTGTTCACCGTGATCCTTCGCAACTACGACCAACTCATGCAACTCTTTCGTCTCGAAGTCGAGCGGTTTATTGACAGAAATCAGCCCCGATGCCGGATCGATTCGAAATATTTGTTCCTTGTCGCTCTGACGTCTATTGATGGCATATTCAACGAGTCCATTCTCATCGGCATCAGTATCCGATGCGTAGACTTGCAGGACGCTGGTACCGAGGGTTGCATTCTCCGGAACGGTTGCAAAGTACCGACTCTGATTAAATATTGGCTGATTGTCGTTGACGTCTTGAATGGTTATATTCACAATCATCTGTCCTCGTAACGGCGGACTGCCCCCATCGAGAGCCTCAATCAACAGACTGTATGACGGCGTGGTTTCGCGATCGAGAAATCCATTAATCTGCAAATCCAAATACAGAACATCATCGCGCTCACGATGCGATGATAACCGAAACGCATTATCCACATTACCCGATACGATGTTATAACGTTGTGTATTATACTGACCGAGATCGAGATCTCGAGCTGGATGCAATGTGCGTTTGACATCACGCGGTGTATTCTCTGGGAATTCAATATGCATTACCGGCTGCGTGAACGTCGGCGCATTATCATTTTCATCCAATACTCGCACCAGTACCCGCACGTTCTCACCGCTTAGCGGTATGGCCACCAGACTATAAGAAGCCCGCGTTTCGCGATCGAGTCGCACTTTAGTCTTAATCTCCCCGGTAGTCTGATCAATGGCGAGATCGCTATCGACGCTACTGCCGGGCACCGGAACGATTAGGTATGGCGGCCCACTGTCCACACCATGTATAAGTTCACCAATATAACCAATCTGATGACCAATCGGCACACCCTCCGAAACATTCAATTCACGCATATGCTCGGCGCTAGTGAGTGGTACGAGGGATGTAAATAGTATCAGAAAGAGACAACCGCTCGCTAAATATTTCAGAAGACAGGCGGCGGGCTGTGACAAAATTGACAATTGTCCGATATTGGGGTTAAAGTCATGGGCTCTGATTAACGTCCGCCGCCGGCAACGATGATAATGCGTATATTCAACATGACGTCGATAATCATGCGTCCTTTTATGCGTCAATCTAAGGCTGTGGGATATTTGTGTTTCACTTTGATAATGTTCACGCGCGGGAGACGCCATTTTAATAGGCGTCGCAGCACAGCTTCTTCTCTGATTTGACATGATTGGCAGGGTTTAATTGCAGTTTTTTAGTTCTAATTCTGGCCTAGCTCCCTTAGTGATTCCTATACTTTTGGAGCGTTGAAGCCAGTGAGAACTCGATATTAATACTTTTCTCAAAAGTGGATTTTGCTCATTTTTCCTAAACAATAAATTCAAACCGATTCCATCCTGTGGCGTTCAAAAGTAAATCTGTAAGGGTGAAAAGAAAAAGCTTTAGTCATGATTTGTTGCGTCTTTAAAGTAAGGTAAAGTTATTTTAAATTTTCAGGCTAGTAAATACCTAAAACTGAAATACAATATGAGAATGTCCTCTACAAGAATTCAAGTGATTTGACAATATGTGACCTTCCATAACATTCTGCTAAAAATATTCACTCTTTTTAAAATTGAATTTTTTTGCTTTGACTTATATCATTCATGAATTCTTGATCTGATGAAACTAAAAATAATTTTCCGGAATGAATTATAAACTAATAAACAGCCATTCAAAAATCAGAAATAAATCACATTTCATTTTCATTTTTTTAAATGACTAATAATTAAAATCACATCGAAAATTAACTTCAGAATACGTCTTGTATTTCACCTTGACTTAATTAAAAGATTTACGAGTATTACAATACTTCAAAAGTATTTACGACTATTATAATTTACTATTGTTGATTTTTCCTTCCCTTCGTTTGCAAAATAAAAAAATTAACTTTCCTTAATTTTAATGCATTTTTATGTTTCCTATGGTTTTTATTAGGCAAATTTGTTTTATATTCGTCGATCGTGAGACAGAGTGGCAATGTTAAACGACAGTGGCAAATAATTTTAATTTATAGTTTATAGCTTCCTGCAAAATCTTCTTGAATTAACAATAACCCGAGTTCGAATAGAAAATATCCGGAAATCGAAATATCCATCGCAGATGCATGCCTCTTCTAATGAAAATAAAATATCGATTATGTGGGAGCCAAGTCTGCTTCTGTGAATTTTGTAAAAGAGGTGTTTGCGAAAAGGTAAATTTGAATCCAGCCCTTGATAGAACATCTTATTATGAAGACTAAGTATTTACTTTTAGAATTCTACTATAATTGTGACACCTTGCATAAAGTATTGAATATACTTATTAAAAAATATGCAAGCAAACATTTCACATATTTATTATTCCTTTTAAAAAAACGCTCCAGTACTCCACTATCTTTTAAATATAGATATAATTAACTTCATAATTCTTTCAGGTCTGGTTAAGAACCTTGGGGACCTTGATGTCCTTAACTGCGACGGCAAGGCGGTTTTGAAAAACAAATTCAACGCCTATAGTCATTCGTCTCGCACAAACTAACGATTAACCAACCAACCAATCCAGTTATCAGGACAACCGACATGGAGGCAGACGAACAAACAATCAAACAAGCAGACAAGTAAACAACCACGCAACCAACAAGCAAACAAGCAACCAAGAAAACAAGCAAACAAGCGAACAAGCGAACAAGCAAACAATCAAACAAGCAAACAATCAAACAAGCAAACAAGCAAACAAGCAAACAAGCAAACAAGCAAACAAGCAAACAAGCAAACAAGCAAACAAGCAAACAAGCAAACAAGCAAACAAGCAAACAAGCAAACAAGCAAACAAGCAAACAAGCAAACAAGCAAACAAGCAAACAAGCAAACAAGCAAACAAGCAAACAAGCAAACAAGCAAACAAGCAAACAAGCAAACAAGCAAACAAGCAAACAAGCAAACAAGCAAACAAGCAAACAAGCAAACAAGCAAACAAGCAAACAAGCAAACAAGCAAACAAGCAAACAAGCAAACAAGCAAACAAGCAAACAAGCAAACAAGCAAACGAGCAAACAAGCAAACAAGCAAACAAGCAAACAAGCAAACAAGCAAACAAGCAAACAAGCAAACAAGCAATCAAGCAAACAAGCAAACAAGCAAACAAGCAAACAAGCAAACAAGCAAACAAGCAAACAAGCAAACAAGCAAACAAGCAAACAAGCAAACAAGCAAACAAGCAAACAAGCAAACAAGCAAACAAGCACACAAGCAAACAAGCAAACAAGCAAACAAGCAAACAAGCAAACAAGCAAACCAGCAAACAAGCAAACAAGCAAACAAGCAAACAAGCAAACAAGCAAACAAGCAAACAAGCAAACAAGAAAACAAGCAAAAAAGCAAATACGCAAACAAGCATACAAGCAAAAACCAACAAACAATGAAATAAACGTTCACTTTTATTATCGCAATTAGATTTAATTTTCCTATTTAGTGAAGGGGAGAAGGGAGGCGTGCTCTTTTCCCTTAATGTCAAAACACATTTTTATCGTTTAACCACCACCCCACCGCCAACCCCCACGAAGCACACAGCTCCCATATTCATTTTGCTTATCATGATAAAATCATTATACTCATTTAACTTCGTCCTCGGCTACCAAACAAACAACGAAACAAGTAATGAAACAGACAAACAAACAAGCGATCAAACAGACTAAAAGAAACTATTTTGCGATTCAATTTAATTTCTTTAGCACGAATTTCCACTTAACTCAACTACACAGAGTTTATCAACAGAAGAACAAGAAAAGGAAGAAGGGGAAGAAAGAAAAAGAGGCACTGAAACCAAGTTTTAACAACTTAAAGATAAAATAAACGTGTAAGTAAAAGGAATTAGAAACGTAATGCGTTTAAAAAACCGAAAAACAAAAGCTTTTGTTTTTTGTTAGCAGTTGTAAAACTGAATTTAAATGCTCGGTGATTTTTAGTCTTCTTGTAGCCTTTTCTTTTTCTTCCTGCTCTCCTTCTTCTTGCGTAATAAGTTGTCATAGAAGAGAAAGAGGAACAAAAAGAACAATGGACCAAATTATGTGAATTAAATTATCAACAAAAACAACAACAATAACAACATAACAAAAAAAGTAGCAACAAATAATGTTAGCGTAAATAAAGCCGTTGGAGAATTTTTGGAGCATTTATAAAAGGCTAGAAAGCTTGAGCAGACAAACAGATTTCTTGAAGCTGCGCTGAAAAATCTCAATAAAATCCTAAAGATAACTCCTTGCTTGATGGACAATTAAAAACGTTCGCTGATTCGCAATTCTATGCCACGAAATGATCGTACACGGACGTGATCGTGCTAACATCATTTATTCATCAAGCGCAAAGTTACACAATTAGAATACAAGATGAAAAGGAACAACAAAATAATTGAAAATTCAAACTCAGCAGAAAAACCAGATAAAATTGAAAAATAAACAATGTTTCCGCCCAAAACACCCAAATCAGAAACGTTTAAAATAAACGCGGGGAATGCCTTTGTATAATTGAATTTTATTATTCCTTTTTGCAGTTCTTAGTGAAGAAGGCAAAGTCGTTTTATAGTCACAAAGACTCTCTAATACCAGATGATAACACCCACATGTTACGGGACGATGCCCCTCATGCTAAAAGCACACACATTCGACACTCACACCCATTCTCACTTTCATTATAATTTCTCAAGCATTGTTGCCGATCATTGTGCACTGCAGTACTGATTGCACTTTTCCATTTGATTTTACTGTTATTGTTATTGTAACTGCTTTTTTAGCATTGGTGTTATTGTTATTGTTATTTTTATTATTATTATTATATGCTAGTTTGCGATAATTCTTTTAACAGGAGAAAACCACTTGCAATTTCATTTTACGCCGCGTTTAGCAGCATGTACTATAGATTTTGTGGTCATCAAAGCAGCACGACCAACACCATTACCATAAATATATTTTGCTTTTGGCTTTCGCTACTGAAAAATAATTAGAACGAAACATTTCTTCTTACGTTTAAACCTATTTTGTTGTAAACTAATAATACAATGCAATGATGATAATGCTGTTTTTCAAGAAAAAATACTTAAAAAATTTACCATAACAAGCGAAAGTCATGCCTTTTAAGCAATAAATTAATTTTAAAAAATTTCATGATTATTTAAAATTTTCGAAAGTAATAGTTAAATATATTAAAATATAAGAATTAATAACAAAATATAAAAAGACAAATTCATGAAAAATTATAACCAACATGAATTGATGATAATAAATAAAATAATAAAACATAAATTATGAATTTTCTTTTACATGCATTCATACGTATATAAGCCACAACACACATGAACTCACACACGGTACATTTCAAGTAAATGCTAATAATTATAACACCATACATATTTTGAAATCGAAGGACTCAAGAAACGAACTCGAAATTAAATAAGGCCTCCTCTTCTGAAAGTATTTTGACACGAGTGAATTTTTATTAATAAACTGAAAAGCCACACAGAACAACAATAATAATAGTAAGCAGACACAATTATAATTAAAACATAATCGTCTTCATTATCATTACTATTAACTTGTTAACACATTTAAAAAAGGAATCTCAATTCCAGAAAACAAAACCTAATGGAATAATGCGCATTATTTTTAAGAAGCAGTTAATGATTCCTTCAAAATCCTCTTCATTGTGTATGTCGCCAACAACGATAACCGGAGAAGATGAAGGTGATAATAGAGCTATAGCAAAATATATATATAAATTTCAAACACTGTAAAAATTCGATTTAGAGCCAACGGTTTATGAATGGCATCATTATAGACAATCGGCAAACGGCAACACGAACTGTTTATAAAACCTAGATTTTGCAATGACGTAGATAATATTAATGTACAAGTACTCATACTCGTAGGTGTTGATTAACACAGTAACTACAGTATCTTCGCAATATGACTAGCAGACGACCAACTGGCGCACTGAACAAATCTCCGCTTTATATTATCTTCTTTCTTTTTGTTTATACATTTGCAGGATAATAAATTTTGTAATTAGCAGTTAAATACATATTTTATATTATAGACAGAGGGCAAGCAGAGTGAGTAAGAGGGCGTGTGTGTGTCAATGAGCAAGAGCGAGAGAAACAAAAGAGGCTCATGGGTACGTGAAAGTCATCAATTTTTTGAAATTATGTCAGCAGCGAGCGGTAAACAATAATGAAAATCCACTATTGATTGACTGACTGGTGTGTTTGCGCGTGCGCGTGTGTGTGCTTGTTTGTTCGTTTGTTTGTTTGTGTATGTGTGTCATCATACTAACCACCCCTTTTCCTGGGATGAAAAATTAACAGTTTCAAAAGCTGCATCGAGTTTGATTATTATTAAAATTTTATGAGAAGAAATGTTTTATGCCGTAAAACATTATCAACATCATTATCATTAGAAAAAGCAAACAACTAAAACAACAGCAACGATAACTATAAAAATATGCATTAATATGAATGAAATATTTATGTGCTAATGACCCCTCCAGCGATATTATTATAATTTTTTTACACAAAAAAAAATTTAAAGAAATCCCATTTAAAAAAAAGTAATGAAGAAGGTATTTTATATGTTTATTTAACTTTCCTAAGTTAAAAGAATTTCGAAGCTAAGTAAAAATACACACATTTTTAATTTTTTGAAAAATTTCTTTCATAAAAAGTTTTCAATGAATTTTTCTGTTACTGAAGATATTTTAACGATGCCATTAAATTCAATTTTAAATAGGCATTTTTATGAATTTTTTAATAATATTAAGATATTTACTTTTATTAATGTGTCTTTTCTCAACATATTTAACTTTTTTGTTTGATTTTTTAACCAAACGTTTACTTCGGAACTGAATTTATATTCAATTTTTCAATTTTCATTTATTTTATGCTTTTATATCTGACATTGCTTGCATGGGTTAAAGCTCATCAATATTTTTATATACGCCCAAAGATTTATTTCTGTTTTTAATACCCTTGAGTGTTCATACCTATTTTATTAGAACCTATATTAGCACATTTCCTCTATATATATCTTATATTATTCTATGAAATTATTATGAAGTCTTTATATATAGGAAATATTTCAAGAGGTATGTATATGTCATAAATGAACAATTAAAAGATTTAATTGCGACCTGGTCGGAGCTCATGTAACCCACACCCACACTATAAAAATTTATACAACAAATGCAATAATTAGTAGACGAGGCATGCTCATTTTCATATTGCGTCTCCCTTTTCTTGGTTAATTTAGATCTATTAAATCATTATCAATACAACTTATATCTAAATAATTCCCGCATAGTACAGTACAATATTGGGTGTTCTACGCCCATTTTCTCTGGATTTATAGCATCCAACATCGGCATCGTAGCAAACACCGCAACCCAGCCACTGAAAAATTCGAATATAATCTAAAAAATGTGTCTTTTGTAAGAGACGAGGCGAGCAGGCGGTTTTATAGAGACAGGCCAATATGACTAAATCTGTTCACGAGGTGATGATTCTGAGCAAGAATATTTATACGTATATTATATGTGTCTGCCGCGCCTCCTTTAATACGCCACAGACTGAGGAACATAGTTAATTAACACACTCATTCCTTCAGGAGTAGGATATAAAAATAGATAAATGAAATAAGAAAAAATCACAAATAAATTGAGAATATCTATAGAGAATAGAAAAAAACTGCAAGAAAACAAACAATAAAGCAAGTAAAAAATAAATAAAGAAATTATTTAATTAAAAATCTAATCAAGAAATTGTACAAAAAGTTCTTAAATAAATGCAAATATTGTGAATCTTCTAATATTTACGTTGATTAAAATGTTAATTATAATGACAACACTTTGTGTTAATGTTGATGGCTCGATATTATTTAACTCACAAAATAATAGGAAAAGAATATAATTATAGGAGCAGCAACAACAAAAACAGCGACGGCAACAACACCAGATCAGTCTTGAAATTCTAAAAAAAGGTATAGACGAAAAGAAATGTGATCTTCACAAAACAATTTTTGTTATTAAAAAAATTCAGCTACTTTGGAAATCACTGCAACAACTAAAATAACAACAAAATAGCAAGGGCAATAACTGCCGCAGTAGCACCTAAGAAGAAAGAACAACGAAATTAACAACAACGTTGGCGACAACAACAAAAACAAAAAGCAAACAACAAGGTGCATCATAAAATTTTTTATTAAACAACAAAAAGTATATTGCCAAAAACAATAACAACAACAGTCGAAATATCAACAAAAGTAGCAGTAGGAAGAGTGGGATGGAAAATAGAATCCAACAACAGCAAAAATGACAACAATACAAATAATAATGCAAGCTTCATAAGCCATATGCACTTGCAGTGACAGCGGAAAAGCAAAACAAGCAGCGGAAAGTGAAATAAGAGAGCGAGAGAGATTAAAAGAGGGACGAAGAGGGAAACATGGAAGGAGTTAAGAATGCTTAGGAATTTGAAACAAGAACTGACGTAACAAAGAATACACATACGCACATACGATGACACACACACGGTGCACACGCTGAGGGAGAGATATAAGCGCTTACACGCCAACATACCTTGACTTTCTTTCGATCAACTCAGAAGGTGTTAAATCAAAGGCGAAGCCAATCCAAGAAAGCATAAAACAAAAGCAGATATAACACACCAACCACACAACAACAACAACAACGATAAATATCATGCATAAAAATAGCATAAATGAAGAGTTCTCGAGATGGCCGATGATGGTTGGTTGTTTAGTTCAGTTGGCAGATTGGTGAACCGGTAGGTCGGCTGGTCAGCTCGTTGTTGATAAAAATTAAAACTGAAGCGAATGCAAGCAATTCAACGAAGCGGACAAACATAAACTCAAAGCAGTGGGCTAAAATGGAAATTATACGGACAGGAAAAGACAGCACTGGAGATGAACAGAAGATGAAAGAAGAGTTGAAGTAAGGAGAGAGGGATAGAGAATAAAGAAGCAAAACGGTGCGGCGGTAGAGGGCAGATAAACTTGAAGAGAAGACTTATAACTCTCATATATAGAGATTGATGACAAAACAAAAATATATTTATAGAGGAACACATAAACGGATGGGCAAAGAAATATTTAAGGATAAAGAAGTTAGACGGACAATTAGCCAGATAAACTAACAGTTAAAGAAATAAAAAACACATACACAGGGCAGAGCATTGAATTCGAAAGATCCACGCCTATTCTTCCCTTCAGAACATAAATTCATATTAAAGAATAAATTTTAATATTTTCAAAAACTATAACAATAATAAGAAGCGAGCAAAAGCGACAATAACCACAATTAGCGCCAGTATATCGCTTTTTAAAATCGCATCGAAAAACAACTCTTAAACAACAAATCAGAAAAATCACTGAAATTACTCTTAGAAACGCAAAATCGCCAAAGTTTATTGCGAGGGTGAAGCTAAAGATTAAGATTATATATCCCTCTTATGATAACATCTAAGAATATCTTAGGATTTTATATATATATATATATATATATATATATATATATATATATATATATATATATATATATATATATATATATATATATATATATATATATATATATATATATATATATATATATATATATATATATATATATATATATATATATATATATATATATATATATATATATATATATATATATATATATATATATATATATATATATATATATATATATATATATATATATATATATATATATATATATATATATATATATATATATATATATATATATATATATATATATATATATATATATATTATATATATATATATATATATATATATATATATATATATATATATATATATATATATATATATATATATATATATATATATATATATATATATATATATATATATATATATATATATATATATATATATATATATATATATATATATATATATATATATATATATATATATATATATATATATATATATATATATATATATATATATATATATATATATATATATATATATATATATATATATATATATATATATATATATATATATATATATATATATATATATATATATATATATATATATATATATATATATATATATATATATATATATATATATATATATATATATATATATATATATATATATATATATATATATATATATATATATATATATATATATATATATATATATATATATATATATATATATATATATATATATATATATATATATATATATATATATATATATATATATATATATATATATATATATATATATATATATATATATATATATATATATATATATATATATATATATATATATATATATATATATATATATATATATATATATATATATATATATATATATATATATATATATATATATATATATATATATATATATATATATATATATATATATATATATATATATATATATATATATATATATATATATATATATATATATATATATATATATATATATATATATATATATATATATATATATATATATATATATATATATATATATATATATATATATATATATATATATATATATATATATATATATATATATATATATATATATATATATATATATATATATATATATATATATATATATATATATATATATATATATATATATATATATATATATATATATATATATATATATATATATATATATATATATATATATATATATATATATATATATATATATATATATATATATATATATATATATATATATATATATATATATATATATATATATATATATATATATATATATATATATATATATATATATATATATATATATATATATATATATATATATATATATATATATATATATATATATATATATATATATATATATATTGTAAATATTACTAGAAAAAACTGCCAAAAACCCCTTGATTTACTCCAATATTTCGATTCTCTTTAGTTCAAATTAATATTAGAAATACATTAATATTTTAAAACTAATTCAAATAAAATTAATTTCTGAAAACTGACAAAACCTCTTGTTAATGATTTCTGGTTAATTAACTATTTTAATTTAGAAAACAGTTAATGAAACCAAGAGATAGAAAACTTTCTTCATTCTATTCCGTAAACATTTTTTAGAAGAAAAACCATTTAAAAGTATCGTAAAGGGAAAAATGGCACAAAAGGAAATAATGAAGAAAAATAGCCAAAAATGTAATTAATGAGAATAAAACTTTATACAGAAGTTTTAAAAAGAAAAAGAATGACTATTTTCTTTCATAAATGCCTCAGAGTATTTTTTTGACGAAAAATACTTGTATTTCTTTTTTTAATACTTATTTTTAAGTAATTTAATTTTCTTCTTTAAAAAGCAAATTTTCGTTTTTTCTTTTATGGTTTTTCTATCCACATGCTCCACACATGTAGAAAATAATATAACATAAAGAAGAAGCTAAACAAAGCGTTTTGCTCGAAGCGACCAATAAACAAAAGACTTAAGATATAAACTTTCTGCCAGTTTTCATTAGTTTTTCTTGCCGCTTTTGTCTGGTTTTCTGGTAAATATAATTTGTTTATTTTAATTGCTGCATTTATTCATTTAGATCTTTTCTGTTTTATTTAATTGAAATTTTTCCTAAGTTTTTTCTTAAAGTTATTTGAAATTCTGCTTTTTTTATTGTACTTCAATTTTATGATGCTCAGGAAGTAAAAATAAATTGTTTTTTTAAGTACCTGGTGGTTAAGTGCTACCTCATCGTTCTATTGGAAATGGTTGTTTTATAATATATGTATATTTTCTCCACTAAAAGATATTTTATTTAAAATTCTGCCTGCAGGTTTGATTTTAGTTACGCTACTATTAATTCTTTTAAATGGATTTAATTAAATTTTGATAAGCATCACGATAAGCGGCTAAATAAATCTCTTAAAGTAATAATATCTAAAAACTTAATAAATAGCTGAAGGAAGATACCCAAAAAAATTAAATAAATTCAGTTGAAAATTTTTTTGCAAAATAAGCGAAATTTTATTTAACCCCACAATAATATAATTTTTTTACCCAACACTTAAAACGATATGGATGTATTCACTTCATTCTTCCGTTTCGAAAGCACTAAAGACTTGGCGGATATGTATTTCTACTCATAATCGCGTCTAGATTATGTTTAGCTCTACCGATTCGTCTATTTTGTGTCTGTTTAGCTTTAAAAATCACGCTAGCAGGAGAATAGAAGGCGATAATGACATCTGGCTTGAATATTTCTTGGCATTAGAAAAGAAGTGTTAGGTAAATTGTAAATGGGTAACTGTACATGGGTTGATTACACGTCTACCTCTTTATAGAGAACAAGAATTTTCTATTCTTCAATTTCATCATTTTCTATGCAGCTTCCATTCTTACAAATTGCATTTGAAGGTAAAAAGGTATTCTCAAGTCCTCCACGTCAGGCAACCACAAGCGAGTAGTATCGCGAACACGAAAATACTAGTAGTCCTCCACCCATATAGCCACATGGCTTCATAATGTAAAAAGTTTAGAAAATCATCCTATTGCTACGACTTCTTTCTAAGCCATTTTTAAGTATATTTAAGAACTGTATTCTCTGGTAGTGTCAGAATCTGACACTCAAAAAACCGCACCGAATTTACTGTATTAATTAAACATATTTTATAAAAAATGTTAGTGACAAAATTGTATAATAGTAGTAATAATTGTATAATAGTAGCAGGTTATATAACCCTAATTGTTTAATTTTGGCTTGTATTAAATTTGAATGCTTTGCATTAAAATAGCTAAAGAAATTAATATCGCAATGTCGGTTATGAAAAACCCATATAATGATCATGCTATATCATGAACAAAATTTCTCAAAATATAAGAAAATACTTAATTTATTTAATATTTATTTATATCAATTAACAAAAAATTATTTATTTTCATTTTCGAAAAACCGACTGTTAAAATTGAAATTAATTAGTAAAAATGTAAAATTATTTTAATCCCTTCTAATTACTTTCATGTTTTCATATATATAATATTTAATATAATTTCGCATACGTTGCGCTAAGCTACATTATCAGAGCTGGCGAGTACGTTTCCTCTCGGAATTAAATCCCACTAAGTTCTGTGCACACAAAAGGAATTGAATCAAATGAGACTGAATTGAAAGGAAATGGATAGGGCGAGCAAATTATTTTCAGAGGAATTGAATTGAAAGCACAAATCCCTTGGAATTGGGACTAGAGTTGAACTTTTTCAATAGCTTTTGGAGAATTTAGCTAGAGGAATTAATGTCTTTTGTTGGCGATGGAGAATTCAGGGAATGCAATGTGGAAAATACTTTAATATTTAAGCGAAGACTTTTTGCTTGGTATGGGTATCAATTAGTATAGACCGAATAATGAGGTGATGGGCGATGATTGTGAAAATCGTTAAAAATTATCATTAAAAAATGTTGGATATAGTCGGCGTTTAGTGTGGGCAACCCTTGGGCCATGCAGGGTTGATTCCATGAAAAATTTTTCAGAAATCAATAGGATTTATTGCCATAAAATGGATTTTGGAAATGATTTGGCGACCGGAAAGCATATAAGGACCGTAAAATTGTCTTTACAAAAAAACTTAGTTTCAGCTATTTAAGTGTTGTTGGTGGTGAATAATGTATAAAATCGAAATAAAGAACTTAAAAGAATTCGTTTACAAAAGTTCATATTTACTATCTTAACATACTCTTTAATACTTCGTATTTGAGTTCATATTGAATTATATACGTCCAGTACACAGGATATTCAAAAAGAAAATATCATTAGTTTCTGTCCTGTTTTACCATGGCTATTTTCACGACATATTATATGGCATGAATAATTCGAAGCGACGTATACGTATATATATATAAATATGTATTATTCCCATAATAAGTTCAAGTAAAAGAATCAAAAGATGCCGCACCGATTTTATAAAAAGGGGTTCGACCTTTCAGTATCAATTGGAGGATTATTGCACTGACAAATTGAAAGGATTAAAGTTTTATTGCTTAGGAAAATGACATTTTTTACGAAAGAAAGCAACGATTTCTCGCATTTTCAAATGTATACTTTTTCGAAATACAAGTGTCGGGTGGATGCAGGAGCGCCTTTTTTTTGTTCAATTTTTAAAAATAATATAAACGAGATTAATGTGATACTCTTATTGAAAAATATAACGTCTCAAAAAGATGTAACTTAGCAAAATTCAAAATACCGTTTTTCTTGGCAATTTCTTTAACTAATCCGATTCGGGAAACCTCTCTTGTAGACAAATGATTGTGAATATTTGATATCCTTTCAAAAATTATTTAACATTTTTAGAAATTTTTCTATACAATCCGAACATATTCTTTAATCAAACTTTATACTTTCACCGCATTTATTCATCATGAGGTATAATTTAATTTACTTCTCCATTATTCTCAATTCTTCTACTACCCTTTCGCAATTTTATTAATGAAATTGTATGGAATTTAATACAACAACTCCTCATACACCCGAAAGAAATGTAATGTATTTCACTTTATTTTACAATACTACTGGGGAAGGAAATATATATCCTGGGAGATACTACTGGGGAAGGAAATATATATCCGTACTCAGAATCTTACACACTGATTCAACTTAGCCCTATTCGCCCATGCATCTGCGGGCACCTGAGATCATGAAATATGGTGATGAAGTCCGATTTCTTTCTTTCTTTCTTTCATGCTTTTGTGTTAAAACTTCCATGAGTTTATATGTGCCTACAAGTCTAAAAGTCCCACCTTGTGGAATAAATTTTAAATTTTATTTTTTATTTTATTAAAATTTAATATTTTTATATATTTCTCAAGTCTGACGTCTGAGAGCGTGTTCTTGTTATCTCTACAAAGGAAAGTCCTAACTTGTTCTAAAATATAAACCTTTTAATTTCGATTTTCTTATTATTTCTCATTTCCCCATTTTTTACCTTTTATATACAAATTTTTCTTTATTCCTTTATATTATTTAATTGTTATTATTATTATTATTTTAATACTAATTCCGAAGGAACATTATGACTTTGATTCGGTCCGTAATCCTTGCAAGAGAGGAATAATTTTCTATTCCAAATTTTAATATTTTTTAAGCATTTCAATAATTTCCAGACCTTTTTGTTTTACAGACTGCAATTTAATCAAACACAATCGTTTTGATTTCGCCTTCACCCCTCTTTTGATCCAAGTCTTTTTCTTTCTTCTTTATTTCTACTCCTCGCTTCTCACATTTTTCCACAATTATTTTTCAGTTAAAGAAAATCGTGAAATGAATGGAAAAATGTCTAAGAACAATTCTCAGAAAAATTATTTAAAACAATGGCTGAAAATTAAAAAAAAATACCTTCACGAAACATTTTCATCGCAGTAAAACCCTGAATAGAATTTTTCCTCAAATTAATTTTTCTAAAACAAATGCACCTGAACACATACATATATCTTAGAGATCTTCTAAATAGAATTGTTGATTCTTTCTTTCAAAAACAGGTAACAGGTAGTTATACCCCAATCATATTTCTTGTACTTTTCCCAATTTCAGTAAACGCTTCTTATTTCAATTACCTTTTTTAATTTTTTGGTGTTACATTTGTTCTCTTGTTATTGTTTTTCCTTCTTCCTTTTTTTTTTTTTTTTTTGAAAGAAATAAAAAATGTAATTCAACAAACGTGGAGACTGGTATCGGGACTGAGACTCAAATCGAGGCTGGGATTTTTGATGATTTTGCTCACGTACAGCGTGGTGCTGTTTTTGTTGTTGTTGTTCTCTTTTATTTTATTTAATTGCATCAGAAGCGACAGCAATTTGTTTGAATTTGTTTGTTTGAATACATTTGACAATGAAATATCATGGAATGAATTAAATTCTGACTTTTTATTTTTTTTTCTTTTTTACAATTCACTAAAATTCGTAAATTTTTGACAACGTTGTGAAGATCCTAAAAGAAAACAAATAAATAAACAAATAAATCTCGAATGCAAAATCAATCAAAAAGTGTTTATTTTGTAAACGTTTACACGACGCGACGGTTCTTGAGGTTTCGGTTTCTTCTTTTGATTTGCTTTTTAGTAGAGTGAGGTTGATGACGGTGGAATAGAATTTATAAATATAAAAAATTCTGTTTTTTTTTGTATTTGTTGAATTTTTATATTTTTCTTTAACATTAAAGTTATTAGTAATAAAATTATTTCAATTTTTCTTATTTTCAATTATTGCCTTCTTAAATATGGGAATTTTTTTTATTCTTCTTCTCGCCTGCCTGAAAACAACTATGCTCGAAATATATGATTTTTTTATGGAACGATAATTCCGTCTATACTCATCGAGGATTGATAAGAAAATTTGTTTATAAAAACGAATTTATTTTTTTTAATTATTCCATTTTTTCTCTATTAAATTTAATTAAATCCTTATATTTCTATCACATATTCATCTTCCATTATTTTACGCTTTTTACGCTTTAGAAATTCTGTGTTTATAAACAGTTTTAAATAGTATTTTAAATTATCATTTATCAACGCTTTCGTATAATCGTTTGTTTATGTTTCACTTATACAGATTCCTTTCACACAAAAATCATTTGAAAATTATTTTATTTGTGATCTTTCCGAATTTTATAATGATTTTCTTACGCTTTTTTAAAGATTTCAACACACATCAACTATTTCTTTCTGAAAAAGGAGCAAGAAACCTTTCTTGTATTTGTTGTTTCAGATGTTTTGTGGCTTGTTTTTTTCGTTGTTTTTTCTTTTTTTTTTTTTTTTTTGGTACTGAAATTACAATTTACAACGAGATTTAAGCAATAACAGTAAGTGTAACAGTGTAACAAGTAACAAAAACAACAACAGCAATAACGAGCGTTAAAACTCGCTGGTAGTAGAGGCGGGCGCTGGTCGTTAGTCGCTGAGGCGCATAGAACTCGTTTTACTTGTATTGAAAAATATTTTTACTTGTTATCGCTGTTGCCGTTGTAGTTGTTATTGTTGCTTTCGTGTTTGTATTTGTTGTTCGTATTTCTTGCTTTTTACAACTTTACCTGTATTGAATTGTATTATGCTGTGCGCCATCAGGCATCGAAAGAAAAATATATTTGAGTAACTTTTATAATTTTCCTTCTTCGAAACTTCTTAAAATTTTCTCTATGATTGGAAATTCTTTTAATTTTCAACGTAAAGCATATTTTTCTGTCAAACGTCGACAGAAACAACGAAATCACCCATCGTCGCAACGATAGAAATAACAGAGCGCACAAATAAACGTATGAGCATACGTTCAAAAAGAACAACAAATAGCAACGAGTTGGCGAGCGAGTGAGCAAAGCGGTAAAACAAGCAAATGACGTACGAACGTTATAAAACAAACTAAATTAAAACCGTGGCGCGGCACTGCTGCATCAGTATTTTTTAAGATCAATACGACAAAATTAATTAAATTTCTCGTAAGCAGATTATTTTTAAATTCCTTTTTCTCACAACTGACCCAGTGCACACTTGTATCGGTAATATTCGTTTTCAGCTAGCGGCAAACTGCTCACGGCACGCAACGACGTTTATAAGAGTTCACGTTTAATTTACTTTGATTCGGTTTGTAAAGAAAATTAATATTGTTTGTAAAATGAAAATTATGTTGCATGGAATTCACTTGCGCACGCGCAACCGTCCGTACACGAATCGCTCTCTCTTATTAGCCACGAAAACACACGGACAACTGAATGTGGTCCCTTCAATCGAGGCCTACCTGAGTCCAAACCAGCCAACATCGGCAACGCCATCACCATCGCCATCGACATCACGGTCGTCATCATGCCGAAGCGCAAACAAGTGTGGTGAATAGAGCAAAACAAGTCGAACGAAGGCTATTCACCACAGTGACCTAACAAGCCAGATCGATTCAACCTGAAGAAATACAAAACTATCCGTACCAACCGCACCATTCACCAACACCACCATCGTCATCGTCATCGTTATTACCTTAGCCATCATTAAAACAAGGTAGGAAAGAGATAAAATATGAGAGAGAGAAAGCGAAAGAATAAAGAAAGAGCGATTGTGGCATTGGTGGTAAACGTGGTGGTGACAGGTCGACGCTGTGCCAGAGAAGAAAATATTTTTAAAGCCACCATCAAATGTAAAAGAAGAAACAGCGCTAACAGAAACAAAAACAACAACGAAAGCAATATTAAATGTATTTTTACCAAAAGAGATCGAGTAAAAAAGAAGAAAACTATAGCTGCGATGTTAGCTCCATGGCAGATGGTTGGACATACGATAATACACTTAACAGAAACTGTATTTAGAGGAATCTATTTGGGTGAATTTATTCCTCAAAGCATAACATGAATTTTCAAAAAGAGGAGAATAAAACATTTACAAATGGAGCCCCATAAATTCACCTAGGAGTGGCATTCACAAAAAGGTGATTTCTAGGAGCAAAAGTTAAAAATCTTTTCCCATTTTTGAATAGACAATTATGGTCGCATACCTCGTAAGAATATCTAAGTTCAAAACACTCCCTACATATTTTCTACAGTGTATCAGAACCACCGGAGTAATCATCATCAGTTGAAATGAAATGGGTAACGCAACGTTGAATACCTTCGCAAAAGACAGGCTCCACGGATTTCTGCAGGACAAAAGTAAACCATCAAACGTTACGAGACTACAAATTAAAAAATAGAGAGAGAAAGACTGAGCGAGATGAAGATAAAAGCCCAACAGGCAATCAAAACTCACAACTACAAAAAGAGCTGACGACAGGTCCACAATTAGCCACATAAAATACAAAAAAGGACAAACTGACAGAGTGAGAAACGATTCCAAAAACAAGAAAACAAGAAAATAAAATAAAAAGAATTTAAAACAAAGCTAAATGCAAACCGTATCGTGAAGTAAGATCAATAATATTATTAAAAGAGCAAAAATCAAGGAATTACACGCGATATTGAATGCTCTCTCTCCTCTCTCTATTTCATTTCTTTTTCTCTCATTTCCTTTCCTTCTCATTCGTACTCAGTGCATTTTTGTTTTTGTTTGGACTCTCTCTGGCTGCGCAGAAAAGATACTATTTAATTCACCACAATTCCTTATGCAAAGCCCCATTTCCAAAGCGAGAGAGAGAGAGTGAAAGAGAGTGAGAGGCCTTATGAGCACCCACACATATATAATATTGAGGTATTTTAATGGTTCTTCATGCAACATCATTTTAATTTCGAAATCTTGCAGCGGTTTTACTAAACACGAGGTAAGGTAATGGAACTCATCGCATCGCAATGGAACGCATCTCTGAAAACAAAACACAAGAAATCAACATCTGAAATATCTAAAGCCCAAAAAGAAACATGATTCAGTAATGATAGACTTTCAAAAGAAGAACAAGGAGAATGAGAGATGGATTGGCCAAGACTAAACAAGTCATTCATCTCGAAAAGAATTCAACTGTTTTGCTTTTAAGAATAGGAGAAATTAATGCTCCCTTCTAAAAACATTTATAATCATATAATCTTTTTATTAGTTGTTTATTTTTCCCAGAGAGCACGTTATGATTTTTATACAAGTAACGTTTTAAACGTTTTAAATGACTTGCCAAAAAGTTAAAAAATCAACAAAAGTTTGTGTCTTAAGTCTTAATTTTATTTCGCTTCAATCTCCCATCACATGTTGATCATTCTTTCAGAAGGTAATCAAAAGGAAATTCCAAAGCAGCACCAAAAGAGCAGTCAGAAAAAAATATCATACACGACACACACACATTCTTTGATATACCACACAAAGTCAGATCAGAGATAACCAATTTATAGAGAGAGTTCACCACGCAGATAAAACGGAAGGTTAATAAAACCAAATTTGGGTTTGTGTTACTACTGTTTTTGTTATTGTTGTTGTTACTGCCGCCTTCCTTGTCGTTCTTGTTATTTTGTTTAAGCAAAAAGCGAGGTAGCGGGACACAAAAGCTCAACAATAATTTCAATAAAAATAGTAGTACAAACATGTGTTTTGGAAACATAAAGTGAAATAAAGTGAATAAACATAAAGTGATTTGGAAAGTACGGAAAAAAAAGAAAAGAAAATTTGAAAAGGTACCACTTTTTAACCAAAAAACATTTTATATAAATTGTGATATAAATTAATATTGCAGTAGCCACAATATCAACATCAACAGCAAACATAGAGACAACCTAGAAAAGATTTATGTAACATAAACAACAAGAATTTACAATAATAAAATTTCTGCAGACTTGAAAGATGAGAGCCAACTATGATGATGCTAACACTGTGGATTCCTGCAACAACCAAAACAAAACAGCCAAGCAACAACAAACTAATACACAGTAACAAAAGGGTGAAAGCCAAATGTACACATGTATACGTACACAACGGCAGACGTGTTTTCACATAAAACGAAGTCGCCGAATGAGCTGATGCAATTAGAAAGAGAGAAAGAGTTCTCAAAAACATATTATAAGCTACAACAAAAAGAACAGGTTCATTTCTTTCTGAACAACTATGATTTTTCATAGAAGTTTTCTCTTTACCGATATTATCGTGTCGTTTTCTCACTGAATTCACTGAGTATTCGTGTGTTTGTTGTTGTAGTTGTTGCTGCTTTACTCGTGAGAGCTCTCGTACTCTCCCTATTATCTAACGTTTTACTCTCTATCGTTTTACTCTTCATATTATTCTTCCTCTTCTACTTATTATATTTGATATTGTCCTCGACGCAAAACCTTTTACTTTAAGTTTACGAAGGCATATCCATACAGCTCACAGAAGTGATCTAGCATCTAGTACCACAAACGCTTATGGAAATATTGAAGAGGCTTGTCTGCAGAAGCACAGCGGGGTAGGGGACTCACAAATGAGACAAGAAAATGATTATGATTGTGCATAGGTGCAGGTGCAGATTTGAGGAGAAAAACAAATTGTGATTAATTCTTTAAACTTATTTTGCACCCTTAAACCTATAGGATAGGGTATCCCCTAGGATGGTGTTATTATGATATATAATCCAGATATATAATAGAATAGCATCATGTGGTATTTGATAAATCCAACTCGGACTGGACAAACGTTTAGAATAAACTTTAAAAGAAATACTCCGATCATTTCTGGCAAACGACTGATCAATTATCCCGAAATCATCTATTTCGTCTGCATTTATCTGTTCTCTTGCTGAACTAACTGATTGGTTATCTCTAATTATGTCATTCATCCTCGCCCTTCTAAATAACGCGAAATCTGATTCGCAGAAATTTAACTGATGGATCTGGTGGGCTCAAAATAGACTACTAAACCATTAAAAATTGAATACAGAATAACTGGATTTCATGAATTTTCAGATCCTAACGAAGTGAACTTTGTTCCACGAAACTAATTAGTGATGAAATTCTGACAGATTGATTTCCAGCTAGATGAATACGAACGAAGCAAAACCTGACAGTAAGGCAGCTAAAATCTCTAATTAAAATCAAATATTGGTTTAAACAAAGGAGAGGAAGAAGAGGAAAGATTTCGATAGGGTTATAATGACAAACGGAATAGCCACAATAACACCACAAATAACACCAGTCAGTCAGCCCCCAGTCAATCAATTCAACAATGCACATCTGTAGCAATAATAACAATCAGGAATCAAACAAAATGAACCAAAACGTGCAATTATAAAAATTGATTTTTTTTTAAATGTGGCCACATATTCTAAAAAAATCATAATGGTATCCTTTTTCGGCTCTTCTTCCCTTCCTCTTCTCTATAACCATCCCGCATCTTTTTTGCATCCTTCCTTTTATATTTCACCGAGGGATGAACCGATGGACTAAAGCTGTGCTTGTGTGTTATCAAGCGTATAAGAATGCCTGACCAAATTACCTTTTTTTTGTTGCTGGTTGGCTTTACTGGCGGTTTTTTCTCATTATCATCTCTTCAGGAACATACAAGAACTAGATTATATTAGAAATATAAGACGACTACAAATAAAAAAACAGAAATAACAGCCTTGAGCTTGGGCGAAGCATGTGTACTCTACGCCGTAATTTTCATTTGTAATTTTATTCTTATGACTAGTGAGCCAATTTTTTAAAGTAGCTTTTTCGTAGGAAATTTTTAAAATTTTGAAAATTATGAGGCAATTTTGGTCAGGCCAAAGTTAAATTTTCTTAAACTAAATTATAAGTACTGACAAACTTATAACTCCTTTAAAAAGTGGGCGTGTCATGTACTCAATTACGCTTTTATTAACACTCCGCAACCCATAAGGATAGAGGGCATATATAAAAGATTGCCTGATTTGTTATCTCAATCACTAGTGGGCAAACCAAGACGACGTTTGGGAATATACTTTCGCCATATATTTTTACCACTTTATTTCTGTGCAAGCTATGATATTGAAATATAAGTGCTGATAAGTACAAATTAACTTAATTTAAATTAACCATGACACGGGTCCGATTTTCCTCATTTCCAGTATCTAAGGAATTTTGGGGCAGGGTGTATTCGTCCCAATTTTAGTGGCGAAGCCACTGCTCGCTTTACCGCAATCTTGGTTTATACAAAACTACAAGCAAAGATGGAGACGTGCAGGGTTGAATCGAACAGCAAATGATTCCGAGTTGGAATATATATCGTTTAACGAGCTGCACTCAAAAGCGAAAGAAAAGCGGTAGCGCCATGAATGCTACCCTTCGAATGTAGAGTACAAAAATAGCATGAAGTACAAAATAAGTTGAGAAACGCTTTTGGGCCTTCCATCTCTATAGGTGAACTCGTTGCCTATGTTTCAGGGATTGAACAATCATAATTTTTTTTAATTTGTTGTATTCTAATACTATTTAACTCATCTATAGTCCCACGGATGGTGTATTCTTTAGAATAGTCTTCTAAGAGTTCATCAAACTTTCTCCCGTGTATTGAGTTCGTTGTCGACATATTGTTATGGCCTAATGAAAATTGACACTTCAAGCTAATATATAAGTCAATATCTAAATTGGCATCACTCGCATCGAGTATATGTCAAACGTCTTGATCCTACCGAAATGTAAAAGAAATTAACAACTTTCTTCTACGGTTTTTCGGATGCTTATTTACTCAAAACAAAACAGATTTTGAAACCGAAAAAATTAAAAATCCAAGTCAAGCGTTCATCTCAGTTTAGAACATATAAAAATAAAATACGGAAAAATCCAATTGATATCTAACATTTCAATTGTAGGGTAACAAACTCCAATGAAGCTCAAAAAACCAAACACAAAAGTATTAAACAAATTTGAGAGATGAGAGCCAAAATCAAATTGTTCTCTCCATGACATTGTGAAGAATAAGGTGAGAGCATAAAAACAGGGTGATCTAGCGAATAAAATAGAAATTATGTACGGAATTTTTTAGTTTCTTGAAAAAAATTTTAACAAAAAAGAGAAAGTCGAGTAAAATTGCTTTGCCTCTAAAAAAAGGATTCAAAGGTCGACCGTAGTTCGGAAACACAGGTTTCCCTCAAAGTGATAATTTACCTGTAGTGAAGAACTCCCCTGTAGCATAAGTTTCACAGGAGTCTTTGGTCTCTCTCTCTCTTTTCCTATTTCTCTATATTTACCACTCTTAATAATCTCTCTTCGGCTCTGGAGTATTAACTGGAAAAAACTGTCAGAACTCAATTCGGTTTTGACTTTTTTTAATTTCTTTTCCCTTGTTTTGATTTTTGAGGGCCGTGTTGGATGGCTTTCTGTTTCTGGTTGTTATTGATGTTTGTTATTTATTTTTTTCTTTTTGAATTTTTTAATTTAATTTCTTTTCATTTCTTTTCATTTTTTCTTTAGATTTTCGTTAAATGGCTTCGACATTCGTTTGAGTTATTTTTCTGTGCAATTGTTGTTGTTGTTGTTCTTTCTGGCGCTGTTGCTTGTGTTAGTGCTGCTGCCGCTGTCGTTGGTAGAATCATAGTGTTGTAGTTGTTGTTTTCATACCAGTTATTTTTGCTGCTGCATTTATGTTGTTATCGATTCTTCTTCTTCTACTACTTCTTCCTCTTTACATCGTCATGCGGTTGTGGGCTTGTTGCCGCCAGAGTTCTAGCTAATATTTTTTTGTCTTGTCTTTGGAGCTTTGTTTGTTGTTGCTGTTGTTGTTGTTTTCAGAGGTCTGTCGGTTGCCCCTGCTGATGTTATGATGGTTTCGGTTGTTGTTGGTGGCATTGTTTGTTGTTGCAGCATGTGGCGCATGCTGCCGCGATGACATTCCCATTTGCTCAATAACCGGTTTCACAATTTTCAGAAAGCAATGAGGAAACAACAACAACAACAACAACAAGATTCAGCAAGGAGTGTGCAAGCAAAAACAACAACATGAAACATATCCTCATCTACTTTAAATTGTATTGCGATTCAGTGAATGCGATTTATTCTCGAATCGATTCCTTGGCTTTTTGTTGTGTTGCTTCTTGGATGTCGTAGGTTGTTGGTGTTGTTTTGAGTTTATAGCTTTGCGGAACTCACTTGATTCTCGTTGTCCTATGCCATTTCCTCAGCCTCTCCTCATCCCTTAACACTTTTCCTTTCTTCCGACTAACTTGGTCTCTCCTTTTTCCCTCTATCTTTCTCTGCCTTCTTCTGTTATCTCCTCTTCTTCTTCCCTTCTTTCCTTCCATCCTTCGTTCTTTCTTATTTTGTCTTCCTTCTTTCCTCTATCCTTTTCTACGTTCAGCCATTTTCCTTGCAGCCACCTTCCCCCCTCCTCACGGATTGCTTGAAAATTTCCGTCTGACGCTTGACCATGGATAAAAATAAGAAGAAACACGTGTGTGAAATTCAAATTCCAATCCACACAAGCAGCCAAAATTTTAAGGAAAAACAACGACGATGACGGATTCAAGGCGAATTGGAAAATGATAAAAGAAACTGTTGGGTAAGCAGACGGACTTCGGGAGAGATTAGCTGATTGAAATTGGAAAAAAACGAGAGGAATATGAAGATGAAACCCCTCATTGGAGAAGACCAAATCAGTGGGAAAAAATCGATGGCAGTAGCTATCAGAATTAGGACAAAATCCAACAACAGCGCCCTGACGGCCCCAAAGCGATGAAAGTGAAAGAAAAAGTTTAGAGAAAATAGATTTTGAACCCATTCAAAAATCGGGAATAGTAATATTATTAATGGATGTTTCCATAAAATGGAAGAAGGGGCAAGTGAATTTTATTAAAGATCGAACATTTCCATTATTCACAAATTATTTCGGAACAAAAAAGTCCTAATTTTTTAAAAACAATAAAACTCCGTCAGACAGTCTCTTTTTTTTGTTGTTTTTAATTTGCTAGAGGAACCCTTACGTAAATACCACCAGCGAAACCCACCATGGTTTCTCCATTGGCAACCTTCAACCATTACCGTATACCCACCCCTTACACCCACACACTTTCTGTATTCCTCCACTCTATCCCCTCACCTCCGCCACCGCCACCACTCCGACCCCTTTGTTTCAACCGTTCATAAATCGCCAGTTCTTTAGCGTTGCCATCCGGTACTTTTGAACCTTTAAATCATCAGCATCAGTATCGCCATCACCGCCACCACCAGCGTCGTTATCATCATCATCATCAGCATCATCGTCATCATCATTACTATCATCATCACCAGCATCATCAACATACAGAGACCGCACCGTAGTGCTTTGGGTACGCTGCTACTTTTTGTTGCGTTGCGTTACGTTACGTTGCGTCCGCTGTCATTTCAACTGTCTGTTTGTACACAAAAATAAAGTGTTCATCGCTTTTATCTGCACTCAATTAATTATTCGTCGACCTCCTGCTGATTAACGAAGTCAAACGGTAGACTGTATTTTAAGTCACCAGATACTGCGTATTCGACTCTTAATTTTTTGGGGCGGTGGCGGAGGAAAGAGGTGCACTTGCTTTAAAATTATCGTTAAAGTCGTTGCTTTTTTCGAGATTACTTTTTTGATATCTTTTTTGAAATAAAGCGTTTTTTCTGAAGTCTTCAATAATTTTTCCTTTTTGAAATTTATTTTGTTTTTTTTTATGAATTACATTTAATTTAATGTTTATGGGTTTTGTGTGTGTGTGTGTGTTGTGAAATCTGTTTTGAAAAAAACGTATCCAACCATCGGACGAACAATAAATCATTATGATTTAATGAGAAAATCATTTAGTTCTACAAAAGTTTTTACAGAATATCTTTATGGGTTTTTATTGATGATTTCTTACGAAAAAAGTTAACAATTTATTTAAAAACTAAATAAGATTTCTTTTACAATTGCTTCTCATAATCTAGTTATTGATGGTAAAAATCTGTTTACGTTTAACTAAATTTTAATTACCAAGACTTAATTATTGTCTAATTTTCAATCAATTCATATCTTCTTGAGCAAGATGATTCTTGTTTTCATTTATAATTATTATTTTTTTATTATTTATTTGCCTTTCGATAGGTTTACTACCGATTTTTATAATCAAATTTTCATTATAAAATTTGAATTTATCTCATTTGATTGTATCAATCTCAATTTGAAGCTTAATATCATTCTCAGTGCCAGTCTCTGAATTTAAAATTCAATCTCATTCACATTCTCAGGCAGTCTCAAGCTTGTCTGTCTCAAACTTGCACTAAGTCCCGTTTGTATTCTCATAATCTCATTTTCAATTTCAGTTAATCAGATTAAATCTCATACAAGTTTTCAACCTGAATGGCGGTATAAAAATCAAACAGTGACAATACCTAAAATCAATGTTTTTAAAATTTCAACTACATCATTAACCTAATTACCATTACCAATTTTATTGTCAAGCTTATTGTCATGACTAGTCTCGGTATCCTTCTCAGCTTGAATATTAATATAAATGCCAATTACAATGACGGTCTTACTCTCAACATAATTTTCATTGGGAGATTTGCTAGATCAAGTTCCTGAATGCCCGTCTCAGTTTTATTCTCAGTCGCATTCACGTTCTTATTACCGGTCTCATTCTCTTCGCCAATATCGATTCTTCAGTATCAATTTCAATCTCAGCCAGCCTCAATGTCATTCCAATTAACACTCGACTCTATATCTCATTCTTTCATTAAAAATCATTCTCACACTCAACCGGTTTCAATCTCTAAATCAATTTCATTTTCATTATCTATTTAAATCTCAATCCGAGTATCAATTTTAATTGTCAATTTTCATCTTATCAGCAGTGTCGTTAGTCATTACTATTGCCATTATCAGTCGTTATCAATCTCAATATCAATATCAGTTTTGATCTCTTTTGATTTTTATGGCGTCACTCTCTACTTCAGTCTCCTTCATCTCATTAGTCTCCCAAATTCACTCTCGATCTCAATATTAGTCCCAATCTCGATCAAATACAATTTCAAATTAGTCCTCAATATCACTCTCAACGTAAAACTAATTTCCAACATAAGTCCCGATCTCAATCTTATACTTGCTATCAGTTTTAATCTTTATATGAATCTAAACCTTCAATCGTTCTCAGTCAGTGAGTACAATTTCCGCCAAAAAAATTGAGCTTCTCTTTAATTATTAGTCTCAATATCCATATGAGTCTCAGGCTCAATTTCTTTTTCAGTACCATTTCATTAGCGAGAGTAACATTTCTATTATCGATTTAATTTTTATGCTCAATATCAATTATATTTCTGAAAATATAAAAATAAAAAATCTTAATATTATTCAAAATGTATCTCTGTTCCTTAATCCTCGATTTAAAAGCTATAACCGATATTTATTTTCAATCTAATTTTAATATAATTTCAAAAAACTTCTTTTCAAACCAATTCCGATTTTTCGCTCTAAATTTCACATCCTCGAAACTATTTTTATCCATCTCTTTTTATCTTTATCCATTATTTAAATATCTTTTTCTTTTTATTATCATTTTCAATTTAAGTATTATTTAAATTTTACAACTTCTTTCATTTTTAATAGAAATTTCAATTTAAATTTAAATTTTTAATTCCGATATTATTTTATTAAAATGTTCATTAGCTTTTTAATGAAATTCTTTAACTATTAAAACTAATCTCTTTTTTGTTCTTAAATATATTTTCAATAAAGCTTTATCGTTAATATTATCTGAAATTATTAACAATAAAATTGTGACTGATAAGAATTTAAAAGGCAAAACGTCAACAGCAATAAACTAAGCAATTTGCAAACTGAAAACAACGGTGGTATTTTGGAAACTTAAAAAAATATTAATGGACCAATCGACCGACAGTAAGCAAAAGTAACAATAGCAACGTTTACGACAATCATAGCAGCAACCATAAAAGAAGGCTGACAACATTGACAACAATGAAGATTATGACGCTGACAAGTAGTAACCACGTCCCAACGATCGCCGCTAAACACCAACAAAAATTAATGGCATCATTGAAGTCATCAGTCGACTGATATCAACGCAACAACATCAGCCAACATCAACATAACAGCATCGACTAGAAGATAGACCTTCAACACGCGACATTAACAATTTAGTTGTTGTTTATTATAAAGAAACAAGAACAAGACTATCCATGAAGGAAAAACGAAAAAAAAAACGCCACAAGAAAATCCAGCAGCAGTGGTAATAATTTCTTGAGTGGGCGTTTGTTGTAGCTTGGACGGGTTTGGGGCGAAGGACATGAAGGTGAGCAGTATCGTTAACAAATTGTGGAAGGCGAAAAAGAAAAATAACAAAAATGAATGAACGAATGGAATGAAGGGAACAGAAGTGGTGGTGCTCCAAATATTTTTACTACACCGTCAACAACAACAACAACAATAACAATAACAAAAGGCATGTTCTCTACTATTAGGGCGGTCATGGCCAACTGCACGTGTTTTACGCTATTGTTGTTAATAGATGAACAACATCAACAGCAATTACAACAAAATCAGCAGCAGCAGAAATATCAAGAACAGCAACAGTAACAATTGCATCTAGTAGCTGTCATTTCAATTACTGTCCTCTACCATTCTCTTCACCGTGTTCTCTACCTAACACAAAGTCTCGCTCACCCTCTCTTTCCTTCACCCCTCCCCACTTTTCTCTCAGCCCAGCCATTTCATTTTGTTATTGTATCCATTTAGAATTTTCTTTCCATGAATTTTATCCACAAAAAACATAAAAATTCAAACGTAAGTTTATGTCAATCGTGACAATTTGTTGCGTGCGTGGGTGTCAATTTTCCAGCACTGTTTGTTGTTTATCCATTGACAATAATGCCAGTGAATATATTCATATATCACGACCGAATTTGGTACTAGCTTCCCTAAAATTATATTCAAATTTAAACAATGCACACTGTTCCACCCCTTCCCCAGAGATAATCCGTTGCAATTGTTTCTCACGGACAAAAAAATTATTCCGTTTTCCCCAAAATTCGATGCATTTGTCCAGCATAAAATTCCTACACCCCTCCCCTCCCCACTAGCCATGGCTAATGACTGACACATTTCCACAGATAACGAGAACAATTTGATAAATTGGCCCATAACATAATTGCAAGGTAATATAGGGTTAAGTTTCGCTCAGGTGTTTTCTCACTCCTAACTCTATCTATGTGTCTGAGTGCCATAGAAATTATATACCATGATGATAGGTACATTTCCGGAAATGTATCTAAAAAACTATCCCAATTTTAATTGAGATTGGTGAGGGCTTTGAATTTAATACAGAATTATGCAAAGCGAAAAGAACAAGAAGTAAATATAAAATAAATTAATAAGACTAAATTAATGCCCTTATTCACAAAGTCACTTATATGCGTCGTCGTCGTCTTTAGACGACGACCGGTATTCTCAAAGTCGACGCCGTCTCTCTATATGAGTAAATGTATCAGCTGTCGACGTCGTCGTCAATAACGTAAGAAATCGGTATTCACAAAGTCAATAATTGACGACGCGTCGTCTCAAATAAGACGACACCAAATTAGGCGTCGTCTCTCAACAAAAATTTGTTGTTTTGGTTTTTAAAAATGAATTTTCGTTTTTAAAACTATAATTCTATCCTTGTATTTTTAATATATTTGTTATACGCAACCAAATGAAAAAACCATTTGAAATTTTAATAGTTTTCACTATCATTGTATTTCACTATCATACTATTGATATGGGCAATGTGACGATTTTTCGAAGATGAATTATAAATCTCCTAAGATCGTTCCACACATTACAATTTGCTATTTATATGAATGGCGGGTTCGATACCAGTTTATTCCTCTGGCGGTGCTTGTTTGCTTCGCTATTTTTTACATTGTATATTGTTATCAAATCTCTTCTCAAGTTTTCACTTTAAAGTATACTTCTCCACTAAAAATTGGGAACATATTAGAACTACCGATGGTCCACACCGTCAGACGAAGTATACTAGCTGTGAAGCTCCACAAATATTTGAAAATTTTGAGTGTCATCATTTTATCAATGTGCATTACCGACGGAAGATCAGACCTTATCCTTTGTACGCTTTACAATAAATATAAAACCACTAATATTTTTGGGTACAACCTATCGATATTGTCAGTGAATTTTCGTATTTTAGTTCATTCGTAATTACTTTTTTATGAATTGAGACGCTATATTGAGATATTTCTAATAAATGTTCGCATTTATACAAATTTGCACGGTTGCATAACTTCCAACAATAAAAATTATGATTGTCATTATTGTTCAAACAAAAAGCAAAGCATGTTATAAAAAAACGAAATAAATGTTGTTATAACATTTTCTTTCAACTATTCTTTCCTTTTTCAGCATTTATTGGACTAATATTGCCCAAAAAATCAAAAATTTTTGAATGTGGTGCAATTTTTTTAAAGAAATCTATTATTGAACACAGCCACAGAGTAAAATTTCGTGCACCAACACCGAAAATTCCACCATCTTTAAATAACAACAAAAATACTACGTTAAGCAGTGGGAACGACGTAAAATAGGGTGACCCGCTCCAAATGTGACTTTGTGAATACAACGTCTCTCGAAATGTGACTTTTAAGACGACGTCGTCTTAACTCACCCGGTGACTTTGTGAATAAGTGTATAATAATTTACTAAAGTAAAGATTTTAGAATCATTTAAAACATATTGAAGAATTAGTTTCCATCTCAAGTGAAGATTGTGTACCCTACAATCATAGGCACCTATAATTTATTTACAGGCCTCAATATGTACAATTTTTCTATTAAATATTTGTCATTCGGTTAATTTATACTTAATCCAATTTACCGTTCGAATTTATAAAAAACCATCAGTCATTTCTATACTAAATTTTTTTATTTCAATTTGATTGAAATTATGTAACATTATAACATTTTATTGAAATGATGTAATTTGACATATTAATTTGCAAATTTAAAAGTATTGAAATTTATAGAATTCAAATTTATTTATTATTCAAAGGCAAGCAAAGAAATTAAACTCTAGACGCTAGGCACAATGTGAAAAATCTTTGTTTGACCTCTTTAATTTTTATTTGATTGTATAATTATTTAAAACGACTCTCAGCACTCTTCGAAACAAGTCTTTCAACGATCACTTCATTTCATTTCCTACTGGGTATGTCTTCCTGCTTAATGGGTTAATGAATGGAAAAAAGGGAGAAATAACGGCGGTTATTGCTTTGAGATGATTTCTGTAGAATAAGCATCATTTTTATTGCTGATGTTGCTGATCTTTTGGACACAGGTTGACATTTTCAAATAATTATCTTTTCAAATATTTTAAATAAAAAGTTATATAATTGAAAATTTTGTATGTTATTTCTTGCAATTTTTTCTCCTCCCGAAAGTTGTCCTTTTGCCGAAAAATTGTCTCTATTTAACAATCTTCGCATTTCGTTGATCTAATTATAATTATGCGAATTATTGATAACCAATGAAGTCTATCATTATTCTAATAGCAATCAATCAAACCCTTCCCCCCCTTCCCCACTAAGTCAATCTATCTATAAACTATCCAATCAAGCCTACTCTCCAGCCAACTAGTTCTAAATTGGCCACTTTAATTAACTCATCGTGATATAAATTTGTTGCCGCCGCTTGTTAACATTGACAAAACGCTGTTGGAGTCGACATCACGCCAGCCAGCAAACTGATCACGCATAGTTTGGTTACCAATAAGAACAACTATATCGACTAATGACGATATGTGACACTAGCGACTACTAATAGCCACCGACTAACAGCTGTCTACTCTCAAGCCGGACTTCGATAAAGGTCGCGGAAATGTCCGGAGTCCCTCGAAAAGAAATTTATATGGACCAATTTCAGAACTTACAAGAACTGCAAAAACAATTAAAGTAACTTAAAGATAATTTGCATATTTGTTTGTTTGTTTGCAATTCAACGCGTGAATTTAGTTTCATTTAAAAGAATTACGAATACTTTTTAATTGAAATTAGTTAAAGATTTATTGCTGAAAATGGTATTATGAATCATTCGGTACATTGAAAGAGCGTGCGTGCAAACACATGCAAAACTGTTCTTTTTTCATAGTTTAGATTTAAAGTCGTTTGGAAATATTTAGTAGTTCTCTAGATCAGATGAATTCAGATTTAATTCGAAATAACTTTTTTGCTGCAATTGTTTTTGCTGTTTGATTGAGATTGAGTATACTTCTGAACCTTTGCTGCTTCATTGATGTTAAGATGATTGTTTTTCTTGTATTATTTTTTTTATACTAAAGTTGTTCAACTCCAAAAAATATAATTAAATCAAATGAAATAATTTAGATCATATTTCATATTCATATTTGTTTTCACATCCTCAAGACCAAAGTCAAATATTTGGACTTAATCTATTGAATCGCAGCATATTTCTTTCAATGAATTGGGACACAAAATTATACAACAAATCAAAACAAAACAAAATAATGGTTTTCTCTTGAATTTATTATTTCATTTTTTGTGATGCTTGTAATTATTTTAGATAATTTTTCTTTATATAAAACTCATGCGTCGATCTGACTTAAAAGAGAGAGGAGAAGATAGAATGAGGAAGAGAAAGCGAGAAAGAAACACCCGGAGAGATAAACGAAGAAGGATACCCCATGTGCGTGTATATGCGAGATTGAGATTTTGGCAAATAAACTGATTTGCATAAACACATACATAAAAGCACACACGCATACACGTCCGCACATATGACAAACACCCAAAGAGGATCATTTCAACACACTCGACATGCACTCAATTGTTTTCGGGCTAAGGCTTCGATGATGTTTCGACGATGCTTTTGCATGGCCGATGAGGCGGTGTTTCACGCTGCCTGTTGGACGCTGCGCCTGCCTACTAAAATCAATGAGCTTCATATAAATCGTTGAATGACTTATGTTTGACATTTGTCTGGTTGACAGTAAGTATGAGAATGTACTTCGGCAGGCAACTGGCAGCAGGAGTTGCTTGGTTAATAACGTTGGTTGCTTCGGTTGTTCGATTGTTCGGCAATTGGCTGCTTATAGTCAGACTACAGGAATCGTTGTCGTCGTCGTCATCGGCAACGATGTGTTCGTTGCACGTCGTTTTCAATTGAAAACCTTCGCAGAATTGAACGCAGCAGGAGCAGAGATATCAAAAGATCGATATACATATAGTAAGAAAACGACGACGTCAACGACAACAACAACACGATTGATTGCTATAGGAACAACAATAATATTTGATGCAAGCAACTAACCAGCGACAATAAAAACATCGAAATTAAAGAGATGCTGTTGCAGAAATCAGACGAAGATACGCAAAGAGAACGAAGGCGACGACACGAGAAATGACTACGAATAAATGAATGAATCATTGAATGAATGAGTGAACGAATGAATGAAGAAATAGATGGAGAGAAGGTTGAACGGATTAAAAGATGGATTTAGCCTTGTATGTGTGGATGGATAGAGAATGATGGAATGTAGGCAAGAGTTTATGGATAATTTTATCGATGAATATCCATAGACGATATAAATGAATGAGAATGACGGTGCGTGAGCTTTTTTCGAAATTTGTCGCAACATTCGTTCGACTGTGCGCTTGTGTATGAGACCTTTTATTTGGCAATAGCGTATTGATGTCAACTAATTTATCGCAAATGTTCTTGCCCGTTATAACCACGAAACAAGAAAATTCTCAGTCTTATTTCGAAAGAATGAATTTCAAAAGCTCAGAAATGAAAATTAAATTTTAAAATTGAATTAATTAAATTATTGAATTAAATGAAAGGGTTCGTAGCAGATTATTCTCATTCGAAGCCAGATTTTCGAGACTTATAAAACATAAGCCCATTTGCCAAACCATTTTTGCTATTTTGACGAGTCTGAATCATGATGAATATTCAGAATAATCTCAAAACAAACTGAATTAAATTTTCTTATTTAGCTTCAACTTTTTTTGCGACTATTCGTGCGCATAAACTGAAAGTATCTCACACAGAATTTCGTCACATTGCGATCATTTAACAATATTTTCCAAATTATTTATTTTTAATTCATTTTTCTTCTCTTGAAATCAGTTTTTATTTTCCAACAAAAAGAATCACTCAAAACTCTAGATTCAAATATTTAAAATTATTTTATGCATTTATTTCCTAATAAGTATAAAGAAAAGTGTCTGAATATTACGATTAAATTCTTCATAAATGCAAACAAGTTTGAGAAATGTTCTAACATTGATGAGAATTATGATAATGACGATGGTGACGACAACAAAACCTATAAAAACCGACATTGAAAATTGAATTGAAGAAGAGTTTTATGAATGTTTGTGGTTGTGAATTGGATGTATTATCGTTGTTATTATTGTTGTTTCTTATTCCTCTACTTTTCTAAACGTTGAGGAAAGGGAACCTCCTGTTCATTGCTATCCTTTTCTATAACGATTATTCAACATGTTCTAAAAAGTCAATAAAAATATCATCATGTTCATCGTATCTTCGCGAATTTCAGAGAAAATAATAATAAAAATAGAATGAAATAATTGAAGGAAGGAAAATCTACAGGAGACGAAGAACAGAAAATACTGATAATGTATTTATTGTCATTGTGTTGGCTTGTCGTTGTTGTTTTCTTCTTCTTCTTCGTCTTCGTCTTGTAGTTGTCGCTGTTGGTATTTTCTTACCAAGAAAAGATTTCGATTTTTAGTGAATGGCATCCGCCAACTTAGCCTTCGGCAACATCTGCCACACGCTGCGTAATTGTTAGTTAATAATCAAGAGTATGCGAGTGTGCGAGCGTCTGTATGTGTGTGTACGTGTATGTGTATCAGAGCAACGGTGTGCGTATAAGCGTGGCTGTGGACGCAACACCGCATATGATTGCGAGAGTGTGTGTCTGTAAGAGCACTTGTTGATGGAAATGAATTTGTTTGAATATGTGCGTATCCAATGCTATCGGTCTTGTTGTTGTTGGTGTTGGTGTTGGTTACTTTTAATGCGAATTACCCGATAACAACATTTCACAGTTAAAATAACAGCGAATAAAATAAACTCTATCTATGCGTCCATCCGAAATCCTGTAACTAAAAACCAATTTCTTTTTCCTCAAAAATATTATCAACACTTTTTCTTCTATTGCGTCACGCTAAGAAACTGTTAAGAGGAAAAGGAAAGGAAGTAGGAGATCAGGAAGGAATTCCGGGTGTATAAAGTGATAGACTCGCGTGATAGGATCACGTTTCGTCATTAAAGAAAATTTCGCTTAAATTTTGTTTGAAATTCTTTTTAGTGATTTTATATAAAAAATAATTACTTAACAATATTTTCAATTTTTGTCATTTGTAAAGGACACTGAAAATCATCATCACAATCGTAATTCATAATCCTTATTGATATAATTATCTCTAATAACCTTATTCTTCGTTGTCCACAGTAATAAGTATAAACGAGATGATAATTATTAAAAGAATTTCTTCTCAAATATTTTCAAAAAATTATAAAAAATCTTTGAAATTGTATTTGAGTCAATTTGAGTAAAAAAAAGAGAATTTTTTCTTGTTCTTCTGCATTCTTATAATCGTGCGTTATTTTAATGAATTTCCAAAAAATCAAAACAAAATTCAAATATAAAAAGAATTAATTCTTTAGGAAGCCCATAAAACCGAATTTTAAAAAATTATGGTTTCCTTTCAGTTTATGTTTTATTAAATATTAGTAGAATTATTTAAAAAAATTCTACTGCAATAAAAACGAAGATAATATCGAAAAAGAAACTCATAAAAATCTAAAGAAGGAGGTAATAAACAACAACACAGACAAAAAAAAGTCTAAAAAAACTAAAAAAAAATAAATAAAAAATAACAACCAAAAACAATATGAAACATTCGTAAAAACCAGCAAATTACGATGTGATTTTTGTAATTTCTGTGATTGCTTAATTCTGATTAATTTGAATTGGCAGCGCGCGACGGCAGCAAATGATGGCAACAACATAAATTCGATCATAAAAACAAGGAACAATCACAAAAACGCATCAACAACAACATGATTCTAACGTAAAATGAGACGTGCCAAAATACACTAACATAAACAAACACATACAAAAACAGATAAATCTCAATCAATCATAAACTCTTACTGTTAGCGTCTTTACGTAGTTAATCATCAAAGACTCATACACGACATTTCATCAACGAGGCCAATCCCGTGGGTTAATGAGACAAGTTTGTAACACCGCAGAAACGATAATGATCAATCAATATTATATCATTAATTTAAAGATGGGAAAAGAAAAACGTATGAATGTGATGAATATATTTTTAAATATTAGCAGCTCTGTAATTAATTTAAGTAAAAAAATTAGAGTTAACCATCATTAAATTTTAAGTAAAAATTAAAAAAAATGTTATCAAAAAGTGCCCAAATAAATTCCTTATTTCCCAAATAAAATTCTCATCAATGATTCATACACGACTTGTCGTTAGTAACCAACGCACGAACTTTCTCATACACCCGCGTCAATGCACGCCAACACAAACACAAACACCAAAATGCCATAAACAAATAACACAAACAAAGACAAAAACCAGAACAATACAAAAACAACAATAACGACAACAACGATCACAAATATATCGCACATTTTTATTACTTTGATTCGGCCCAGATTGAGCTCACAGTTGTTCGATTGCTTTGAACGGTTAAGATTCCAAAGCAAGATTGAGAGGTCAAAATTAAAATGGTTAGGATTATTTGTGATTGCTCTTATTATTGTTGTTGCTCGATTCGCCGTCCGCGAGCGATCATTATTGCCAACATCACTACCATTACATTCAACACTCTTACCAACAACCTCTGGTTCTTTTGTAATGCATTTTTGAATATTTTTGGATTTTCTTTTTTTCTGTTTAAATTTCCTTTTTTGTTAATTTAATTGAAATTTATGAAGAGGCATGAAAGTGTCATCCATAGCGACAATACCGACAGTAGATGGAGCAGTTGAAGCAAACGATGCTGAAGCAGCGGCCGTGTTGCAAGAAAAAGACGTAGCACTAATTTTTCGATATTCGTATTTCGTACATAATCACATGCGGATGCGCGAGCAAGTAAATCCTGTGATCAACAAGTCAGTATAAGACTTCCATCGTTTGGTTACGTATATTTGGATTTCATCGCATTCATCCATCGGTGTTGGTTGTTTAAAATCGCACGAGCAACTTCAACAAATTAGCACGCTGTCCGTCAGTGAACGCGGTGTAAGAACGGATATCGCGTGCGTGATTTGCAACAAAGATGTGAGAGCATGCAGTTGGCGGCGGATGTCAATGAAGCGGTTGCCCTAAAGCTGATTGCAGCAGACGTGGCGAGGGAGCGAATGTATTGAAAAAATTCTGGCAAGCATCTGTCGCGATGCTTTCTTCGTTACTTCGCTTTCTTCTTTTCTTCGCTTTCTCTTTCTTTTCTTTCTTACTTTACTTCCATTATCTTTAATTTAAACCAAGGAGCTTATTGATAATCTTATTGTTGCTGTTGCGGCTGTTGTTGTTTTTTGTTTGGAGCAGATTTTAAAGGATTCACTATGGCTTAAGTTCACAACCTTCGACCTGATGCGAGAGTGTGACATTAAACGACAAATCATAAGCCTTTATACCGAATTAAACATAAAACTTGATAAGTTGGAATCACCGTCGCCAACTCAATCGACCAACTTGGTTCGCAAACTCGACATATAAACCCTATTGAATAATTTCATCCACCAACTGCCTTGACCAACACCATTAACAAATCCTAAAATTATCATGTTGGGCGACCAACTCTCCCGACTAACTCGTTGAAACAACTAGAGCGATCAACTAGCAGATCAGCGAAACATCTGAATGTCCAACAATTAATTTTCTCTTTAAAATATGTGACTACTCAGAGAAAAGTTCAATCCGTATCATTCAACTTGTCATTAAGCTCTCTCTTCGCAATATCCGTAACAAGGCCATAAAATCACATAATTTCATGCTTGGATTTGAGAGACCCACTGCGATCTTTCGACTCTAAGAAGGATTTTATATATATCGCCATTCGTTTCCGGATTGCACTCGCCAACTCATAAAATATTGTAATAAATATTGCCTTACGGCGAGGGGGTCACATGATTATTGCCATATTCGGGCAATTATCATTTCGGTTTGAGGATTCTTTGAAAGAACAATTTATGAAAAACTCATTCATACAACACAGTCCCCAACAAGCAATGCTTTTTATATATTCCATCCATGGGTGGAATATTTATTAATGTTATTTTTTTCATACTGATCGATTCATTGATATTGATCTGAAATTTTGATCACATCGAGTAGCATTTAATCTACGAGAAAGATAGCATTAATTATTAATCCAAAACAGGTTTCTAAATTAATCGCAAACTTCTGTAAATGCTGAAGATAGTCACTCATTCTCTGACTCAATATTGAAACCGCAATCAGGAAGCTATCTCGAAATTCGGTAAAATATTTTATCTAAAAATTTTAAGAATTTAAGTATCGCAATAATAATTAATTTTTTTTAAGATACTTATCTTCAAATTGAGAGCTCTAAAATAAAGACTTTGGTTAGGAATATATACTAATTTTCGGATGAAATAAATTTGTTTATTTAAAAATGGATTTTTATTCGAATTTTTATTCGAACGGAAATTTTACTCGAATTTTAGGCTAATTTCTGGTATTGAATAATTTTGTGAAACTAAGATCAACTCCTAATCTTGAAGACTAATTATTGAAGTAAAGGCTAATCTTTATGTCGTAGGTTCTTGTCTTGGGGATTATTAAGTTTACAATTTTCGAGTTAAGTCCCTCAATCGATTCCATTCAATCGATCCGATCTAACATGACAATCATAGAACTGAAAACGTCAAGGCTATTGAAGAGAAGACTTTAAGCAGATGTTCAAAAAGAGATTGAGTTAAAAAATTGTCCACAAATTGCAGACAATATTAAACTGAAGAAATGAATTTTTACTTAAATATGAAGAAATGAATATTTACTTAAATATGTTAGGAATCTTTGTAAATCTCTAAAACGAAATCAATAAAACCAAAAAGGTGTTTTCGATAATTCCATTTGTTAAATATAATCCCATACGTTCATCCATAGAGTAAGAAACAACTTATTTCTTACTCTATGGTTCATCTTTTCCACAATAAAATTATGCCCTAAAAAGATTTTCTCCAACTGATAGTTTTAAATCTCAAAATCATAAACGCTTTCGTCTAATGGAAAAACTCTATAAATTCATTATCATTTATATGATAATTTTTACAAATCTAATCCTGTTGTCTCTTAAAGGAAAATCGATTCTAAAAGAAAACGTTCATAGAAAGATTGAAGACAAATTTCAAAAACTTATAAAATTTCTAGGGTGGTCTTTAGCGCTTTTATTTGGAGGTGTAAAGTGATAACAACTAATAGCCATTAGTAGCAATGTTATTTTTTTAGAAGCCTTGATTGATATTTTTTTTCTTCACGCACCGAATTCAAAAAAATGACTTCAATTTTCAGGGAACGTTAATATATTCGGCAAATATAAATACAAAACAAATACAAGAAGTTCTGGCCATTTAAGGCTTTTCATTCAATCTTATTTTGATAATCAACATCAAACAAAAGTTAAACACAAAGAAGAAGAAGAAGAAGAAGAACACAAACAAAAAGAAACAAATATACGAAGAAGCAGCAACAACAAACACCTACCTGAGAAAATTACGCCGATTTCCGTTTGGATTTTATTTATTTAGGTTTTATCCTCACCGAAGGTACCAAGCCATCAACCGATCTACACACACTCAAATGATCACACTTATCCCCAACTCATCGACCAACTGACTAATCGAATGACTATTTTGTTTGTTGGTTAGTTGATCTCGCATCACCGGCTTTTGTCGGCTTCTATTCTTTTGTACTTTTTCCGAAAACATTTTATCTTTCGAAAAAATTGAATTCTTTAAATATCTACAAGCTCAAGCTTAAACGCAACTATTTTCGGCACCTGGTTCACAAAATAATTCGAGATGATTTTTTTGTCGTTAGTTTTTTCCATCAGACGGAATTAGTAGAATTAGTAAGAAGTCGAAAGAAACATTTAAATGATTTATATACCCTAATGGCGTCGTTTCTGGTAGCCGTAGGAAGTCTCTAGTCCCAATCACGAATTTTTTTCTCTTTAACAAATGATGAAATTATGATAAAGAGGAAGGCAAAGAGAGAGAGAGAAAGAGACGGAATGATGCATTTAATTCTCTAAATCCCCGAGGGAAGTGAGCTTTATCGAAAGTATTAGTTAAAACTGATCGAATTAGAACTTGCTTTTAGACGAAATACAAGTTTGCTACCAAAATACAAAAAAGGTGGCAAATCTTTGAAGTTTATCCAATTCAGGCCATTTTTTCCAGTCTAAATATTTAGAGGCTTCAAAAGCTGCGGCTATTTCTATTTTTATGGCCATGATTGCCATCTAAGCACATTATTAGGTGCTAATTTTATATAGTTGGTGTATAAAAAACTAAAGTGAAATTAATTTTATTTCTATTCTAATTAAAAACTGGAAAAATAACGTTCGACCAATAATATTTCTGGGTAAATAATTTTTGCTAACTATAAATTTATTAAATGAAATACTCTTTAATTAAAAAAAAATTCTGTGACTCAAAATAATTCTGAAACTGAAACGTGGAAGATATAACTCAAGCAAATATAATTCAACATTAGTCAAGAAGTGGAAAGATTTTTGTCTTAACTTTGCTCGAAAAGTAGATTGCGGGGAATGAATTTCTGCAGATTGGTTTACAGACTGTGCTATAATTAATATATCAAATTTTTTTTCTCTATGATTACAAGCATCAGGCCTGTTTTTTCTGTCTTTGACTTAACATTCGATACTATCAAATACTACGTCTACATTAGGTAGCTATGTGATGCAGTTAGTCGCTCCATTTTTTTATTTCTTAAGTTTCGAAGATAAACTTGATAATGAATAATGCATTGGATGTAAGCTCCCTGACAAAAAAAATTTCCTTCAGAACACACTTAAATTTAAACTCCATTATTAAAATCTATGTCAGAGACTAAACACAATTAATTCATTCAGAAACAGCTTTTCTTGTTACGGAACATTTTAGCTCATTAAGGATAAAACAGCGATAGTTTTGCTAACTTAAAGACTTTCATTTGCAGATTATTTTCATAGAAAAAATAATCATAAATAATCAGAATGAGTTTTTTAAAAAAATCAATTATCTTTTATAAGAGCCAAAATTGCTTTAGAGAAATAACTTCCACAAACGAAGAGAGCTGTTAAAGCAGAAGTCTTCCATAGTTATGTCTGTCTGTTATAAAATAACTTCTAGTTGGGAGCACTTTAAGGTATTCTTACTATATTTTGTTTTATTTGATAAGTGAAGAATAATAAAATTTGCATCCTTTTCTAGTACAACCAAATAGAAAAATTAATTAAGGCTATATAAAGAAATTAACATGAACTCAGAGGTGATTCTCACATGAATCAGAGTCGTCTCAATATTCAATTAAAAATTATTCTCTCTCTTTTACAACGAGAAATGTGTTAGATAGTTTCTTGCTCTGGTGAGCATGTCATCGATGATTTCTGATACTTAATCATTAATTTTATAATAGAATAAAAATACCGTGGATATAATGGCATGTATATCGTGGCCACCCATATGGAAAATTAACTACTTTATGTAATCTATTAACTATTAGTAAAATGTTTATATTCATCTATATTTCAAACTTTAACAAATTTCTACTAAATTGATTTTGACAAAAAACTTATAAAAACACTAAATTATTAGTTAATACGGGGGTAGAAAAAAAGAAGAAGACGAAAATATCAAAAACCGGCAGATGGAGTGGTTACAGTATTAGCATTTCTTTAAGCGCTACAACGCGCCAGCAAAAGCGCTACAGCAGAACATCAACGACACCAACAACAACACCATTAGCAACAACAACATTACCCACAGCAAGAACAACATTTTGAAATACTAAATCAAAACTTATCAGCAATGACAGGAGCGCATTAAAAAAATGCCAAAGAATTATATGCAAGCGTTATGACGTATCCCTCGCCCTCTCATAATTCCTCTTCATACACTTACTCACTGTCTCATCATCATTATTACGATCAACGTTATTCCCGATGATTGGATGATGGTTTGTTTGTTGGTGGTTTCTATCTGGTGGACAGCCGTTTGTTGTTAAGTTCTATAAATTGTTCAACGTTATTTCCATTGGCCGGTTTCGTTCTCGGTTTTCCTCCTTTATATTGTGGTTCTTTTCGTAATCTTCTGAAACGATTGAATTCAATTCAGTGAATACTAAATGGTTTAAGTCGTAAGAATCTCGCAAACTTCAACAAAACCCTGAATGGCGACAACGACAATAATGACGATGATGACAATTTTCGAATTCGCTCTTAAGTCGAATCGAGTCGATTCGAGTCGCAATAGTGAGATACCGAACAGATCAGAAGTAGAGTAAAGGAGACTAGAATTGTTTCTAGCCAAGGAGTAGGGCGATACAACGAGTTGTTCCTGTTTGTTGTTGTCGTTGGTGTTGCTGTTGCTTCCTGTTTCACAAAGAATGTATTCATAAAATGACAAGTTTATTAGGAATTTTTAACGTAATTGACACGAATGAGCATTTTAAACCTTCATCATTGATACATTAGCTCCTTCTACTACCGTGGATATTCTTCCCCTTCTTCTTCTTTTACCACCCCTGCTTCTTTCTTTCTTCTCTTTGCACAATTTCCCTCACCCTCCGTTCCATTTTCAACCGATTTTATTGCTGCCTCCACTCTCACGGATCTGCACTTTATTCGTTCAAGCTTTCTTATTGTTATTCTTTTTCCTATTTCTCAGTTTTCTTCTTCGTCTTCTTCTTTGTATCATCTGCTAGTTTAACTTCTTGGTCAGCTTCTTCACATAGTGTTGTCGCTATAGTAGTTGTTGTTGTTGCTGCTGCTCCTATAGATCCTTCTTCAATTTCTCTCTCCTTTTTTTCGTCTATTTTTCATTCTTGCTCTTCCACCTTTTTTATTGTTTTCGAATGTGCACATTAGCATAACCTACGCCGCTGCCATTAGTCGCTTACTTTTGTCGCTGCTTTTGTCATGGTTCTTAGTTGCCTTTGTTGTTCCTTTTGTTGGTATACTTAATTGTAAAGACTTTAATATGATGGAAAAATAGTTTAAGCGAGATAAAAAAGGATTTCTTTTCATTGGCTTTTAAGTCTCGGTTTAAATCGTTAATAAATGAAATTCCGTTCCTCTTTGTCCCATTGTTTTTCTTCTTCTCTTCCTCTACCTATCTGTCTAGCAGTGCTTCTTATTCTCCCTCCTTAATTTTTTGCCACGATTGCATAAAGTAGAAGAATCGTAGTCTTGGCAGCAGAAGCAGTTAACAGATAATTTAGTAATACTTAATGGAGCTGTTAATGTCAATCGTTGTATACTGTCCAATGCATTTATTGTGGTCCATTTATCCTTTTTGGTTTTTTGTATTTTTGTAATTTGAACGTTTTATGCATTTCATGCAAATAAAGATGACAAAGATTTCACCGAAATCCGTTTATAATCGTAATATATCGAAAGAATCATTAATGATTATGATAGAGAATGTAGTGATCATTAATTGATAATTTATTTAGTGAACACAAAGGATATAAATACATATTTTGTGTGGCTTAAATTTTAGATTTCTCGATTAGGATTACGTTTGCGTGCAGAGGAAGAGCTAGATTTGCAAAAATGAAATTGATCTTTCTTGGACCCCTTAGAATTTTTATCTCTAAGGAAAATATCTTTAAACTGTTAACTAATATATATTTTTCCTTCTGGTGAATGCCTTTTGTGATTGGAATTTTTGATATTTTTTAACATTAAAGAAGACTCAAATTAATTTAAGCGAGACCCAATTCTGAAATGAGTTCAACCCTCAGAAAAGCTTTAAAAAGGTTATTATAATACAGAAAACTTATTTTTCCCCAGTCAGAGAACATTTAACATTGTGTTAAATTATTATGTCTATCAAAAAATTCAAGGCAGCCTTTTCTGGCCACAACAGCCAAACGTTTTATGGGAAGTGATTACTACTTGTTATTTTTCCGCTTATATAGAACGTGAATCTCAGACTTAAGTTGCATTTATTAAATATTATAATAAATTAAAATTATTTATAAAACAAAATGCCTTCATAAAAAACACCCCAAGAAATTCATTTAACATTTCGATTAACTGACTTATCCTCCTACCCCGCCCCGCAAACCGACTTTTGCATACAACCCAAAACAAAAGAGTTTATAAACGAACGAATGACTATGAAGAAAGAATGTATTGAAATGGAAATAAAATCAATGAAATTGAAATATCGATTTTGTATTTCTTACGATTGACCCAAAGGGTTTGATTTGCTTGGGTCTCACGCCAAATGAGACGGAGTAATTGAAACCACATTCACCTTGAATAATACCCTGAAGGTTAAACAAAAGTAATGGTAATAGTCATAACAATAACAATAACAATAACAACAACAACACCAACTGCAAAGCAACAACACTGAAAACAACAGAAACAACAATAGTAAAAATAATAACAATTTCAAAACTGCGAAGAAAACCTCAGAAGCCTCAGAAGTTTTTGTTAATTTTCACACGCCCGATTAGTTGCGGTTTTTCCTTGGAGAAATAAATGGAAGGATTGTGGGTTCCTTTCGATTTTGCCTTTGCTATTTTCGGTTCTTTTTTTTTTATTAGAATTAAATAAGAAGTATCGATCGTAAAATACCCCTGTGCTCATTCATATTCGAGGTCCAAAATCAGATGTCTGCGACGGTGCTTTTTAAATAATAACTTTTCCTTGAATTAAGTAAACGTAAAACTGAAATTCTTTCAATAAGACGATATGAATTTGATAAACCTAACGGCAATTTTAATTTAAATCTAAATTCAATTGCCTCTAAATGCGTGCTTTTATTCAAAAAGTAATTAACTTATACTTATATAAAATCTTTCATTCTTCTCACTTCTCACTTCTGAAAAAACAGCTTGGCGCTTATCATTGGCGGTTATCTGAAGATATTTCCTCTCTTTTCATATGTCTCAGAGACCGAATTGTCAGAGCTCGTTTATTCTTATTTTAATAACAATTACCATTAATACAACATTAATTTCAGAGCTATGTCAAGATAAACTCGTAATATTCTCTTTGAGGTGTGAGAGTAAAGGCTGGTTCGTTTCTTAAATCTTTCGTAATATTCAAAAGAAAAATTTCGCACCTGCTGCTTCTCTCTGTTTTCCCAAGTTAAAATAATTACTTGATTAAATTACTAAATTATAGTAATTTTCTAATGTATCTGATCTAATCTAATATATTTCTAATATTCAAAAAATAATTAATGGCAAACTAATTCTTTTATTCGTTTTAAAATTTTAGTTTTCGAGAACTGATACTCTTCTACTGTCTCTGAAAAATAAAAATGGTTGGATTATTGTTGGATTATTAGAGAGAGGACAGAAAAGTGGTCGGAGTCTGTTTAGGTTATCTGTGGTAATCATTAATTTATATTACACATTCACTTGGTTCTTCAAGTCGCTCTTCAAAATACTTTCCGATCATAGAGACCGCTGTAGAATCGAGAGTAAAACTTTCGAGTATCACAAAATAAAACCAATATTTAAAATTTTTAAAATTCGTATTAAATAATTAACGAAAATTGTTAACATTCACACATAACCCGATTAGCACACAATTTCATGTAGAAAGAAAACCAACTAACAAAGTAAGGAGTATAAAGAAATGAATAAATTAAAGAGAAAAAATCGATGAAAGGGTAACAAATAGAATCTCATTTTCATAACAGGTGATAATTAATAACTAACTACGGGATAATTTTTTCAGCCAGCTCGTCAGTTCAGTTTAGTCAATTTAGTTATTGAATAAATCAGTCAGATCAATTCAGTTCAGTTAATTAGAGACCAACCAACCAACCCATCCTGTATGGCTTATCGTTAATCGCTTTTACAACCAAAGGAATGTCGAAATAAAGACTACAAAACTATTGATCAGCTAGGATAACAACTAACAACCTGCAATAACAAAAACAGTCGCCACGTCAGACCGACTCATAACCCACAAATCAACTAACACTCGACCAGTCAATAGTCAGCCAAAATCATCAAGCAAACTCTTTAACTGACTCCAAATGAACGTTCGTTTTATGATAACGGATGCGGCAACGATCAGTCAAGTCTTTTGTTCAAGTCAAGAGAGCATGCTTTTTTGCTTATGGTCTAAAAGGCGTGTCATGCAAAGTAGCAGAATTCAACTCATTTACGTCTTCTTGATCCCCATAATTTTTCGTATATTTACAGGTTGTTGAGTATTGGTTGCTGCTGCTGATTTCTCTGTTGCTGCTGTTGTTGCTACTTCTGGCTGTTTTTAAAAACTATTTACGGCTCCTTCGGAGTTAATGAAGCTTGTGATGCATTTCACAGCAAGAGTTGTTGTTGTTGGTAGTGGTGTTGCAGCAAGTGCACATATGTTGTTGTTTTCTAGGAAATAACAATTGGTAACTAATTCTACTCGTTCGGTTTGAATAAAGTGTGAAATTGAAAGGATGAGATACGATTGCAAAAAAAACAAAAAGACAGACGAACAAACTGAAAGACATACCAAAAACAGACGGAAAGACAGACAGCCCAAAAAGGCAAACCGAATAGGTAAGAAAACCGAATGATAGGCAGTAAATTGGACTTGGCGACTAGACGCCGCATTGGTACATAAAAAAATGATGAAAAAATACTTTTTAGAAAGATCTCAAGGAAAGAAAAATTAACCAAACGAAACGTAACAAAATGAACAGGAGTAGTCACAGCCTTAAATAATAACTAACCGAAGCAAATAATTAGCAATTAGCTCAACGATGGCGTTGGATACGCGACGGTCATAAGACGCGAAGAGGACAGAAGAAAAATAAAAAGGGAAAGAAGAACAAATGGAAAATAAACGGAAGCAGTAGGAGAGGCGTAAATAAGGGTATGGGGGAGGAGCAGGAAAAACAAGGTAGAGGCAATAACGAAATGTGCGAGAAATGGAGTGTTAACTATTGATTAAAAGCAGCGGCCTGTAAAAATAAAATAGAAAATTTTAAATATGCTTTTGCAGTTTAAGAACCTTTTTTCTCTACTCGTCAATAAATCTGTGGATACAACTGAATTAAACCAGAAAGATAATAAACCTGATGGTGATTAAGAGCCATCACACAATGATGATTGGCTTGCATCGCATAAACCGATCGTCCGTTACCTCCCAACATTTCGCAAATAATTTAAACGACCTCTCGCAGAAGACTCTTCTAGATGAAGTTTGAAATGAAGCCTCCGAGGTAGCCCTAAAAAGAATTGGCGTGATACTCTGAAGTGAGGTACTAATTTAATTTGATGTAATTTTGCTGGGTGATTCCATCAAACCAGTTTTCCACGGAAATCACCGACGGTATATTTCCGATATATTCAAGATATTTAAAGACGGAAATAATTTCATGCCTTTTTCTTGTTACGAAATTCGATTCGTCGTAACAAATTTTTGTTCTCGTCACTTTTATCATCACATACACATCGTAACAATCAGCGATCAATTGTCGCGTCGACCACCACTGGCTTTCTGCTGCAGCAGATTGTTATTGTCGCCCAGTAGTATGCATTCCAGTAGTAACACCTTTTAAGTCCTTTTGCGCAATGACCACACATGCGGCAACAACAAAATAACAACAGCATTTTATGTCAATCAGCAATGAATTCAGAATTAACAGAAATAAAAACAATAACAGCAACTAAAGTAAGAATTGCAATATAAACGGCAATAGTTAGTATAGGAACAATTAAAACAACAACAACAACAACAGTGCTACCTATTCCCACAGTAGCAGTAACAACAATAACAAAATTAACAAAAGCGAATCCTAAAAATGTGAACAACAACAACAAAACGGTGGAAACGTCACCGTAATCAACACTAGCATTATCGAGAAAAATTAAAAAACAACAACAACATTTAGAAGAGAGTACCAATAATAATAATAAGTTATTCTAATGAAATAACAACAACAATAACTTGATCATCATAATGATTGCCATCATTACAATCATCGTCACCAACAACAAAACCAATTACAGTTGGTATTTATACACCGCAAATAATAAAAAGAGTACCAACAACAATACCAGAAACAGGAGCAACAACAACAACAACAAAAACAACAACTAAATAGCGAACAAATAATTTTCACAAAATTATTTGCATGCGCTCCTGCCGTGCTTCAATTTCTAGAAGTTCGTTGGTTGGAACGTCCATCCATCCAGTCAGCGCGTCACACCAACCGCGATGCGATGATCATTCAGCATGAAAATATAAAAAAAAATTGTGATTGTCTGATGATACGAGGCGAAATGATGGCAACAAGTTTCAAATATGATGGCGTGGTCAGTGCGACTGATGGTCGCTACGTTGGTTGCGGCGGTGATGGTAGTGGTGGTGGTTGTTATTGCTCGCCGGTGGTAGGCCAAACAGTTTCTGAAAATGTTTCAGAAATTGTTGGGTGGTGGGTTCTTTCGTTATTCATTGCATGTGAATCGAAAAGGAAAAATATTCGCGGGGGGCGGGGGATGTAAAGAGCGCGGCGATATTAGATTGAGGATGAGTTTGGTCTTGTTCAACAATTCAGTCATTTTTATTATGGCCATTGTTGGCGCTGCTTCTGCTATTACTTTTGCTTCTTCTTTTGACTCTGCTTCTGTTAGATGCGGTTACGGCTGCGGCAGCGATTGTGACCACGATTGCGATTGCGATTGCTGCTGTTGACTGCTTTGCATGACGATTTATGAGTCGATTTACAATCGCAGTCGGAGTTGCCGATTCATTGTTATTGTTGTTGATGTTGTTGTTGTTGATGTTGTCGTTGTTTGTTTGTTACGCGGGAAATTACGACATAGCATTGCTCCTAAATATCTATAGCTATCACAACGACCACGGCAATCGCAACAACCGCAACAACCACAACAACAACACTCATAACAACGATCATAACAACAATTCAAAATGTTTTGGATTGTGCATTCGATTGGACAACGATGAATGTCCACCGAACGCTACAATTTATAACCTTCTAATCATTTTCGCTGCCAACGCTACACCCTCGACACCCCACCGACACCGCTGTCTGCAATTCCTTGCGGAATCCTTAACAGCCGCCACTTTTCATCTACCCTCCGTCGCACCCCTTTTCAACCGCTCAGAAACTATTCATTGCAAACATCAGTCAACTTTGCCCTTGTTTTTCTTTTTCCTTTTTTAATTCGTTCTTCGATCTTCCTAGTTGGCTTTGCGAAGAAGAAGAAGAAAATGACAATGTTGTTTTTTTATGTTGTTTTAATAAAAAAGCATAATCATTATGCTATCTTTACAAATATCTCCGCCGCCTCTATTATCATCATCATCATCCTTATTATCATTGTTAACTGTAATTATGATCCATTTTTCATGTGATCCCGCAAATTAAATCCGATGATGAAAAAAGTTTAACTTCATAAAAAGTAGGATCAAATACTCTTTATGGTTTAGTCTTTAAAAAAGTTTTATTATATGAAATAATTTCCTGAAACGTTTGTTTAAGAAAATGGATTTGATCTACGAAAACTTTAAGTTTTTAGTTTCTTTCTTTCAGTTTTCTTCTTTCAGTTATTAGTTCTATCCTCCTTTTCCATATGCTTTCCCCTCTATATTTCATTTCTTTATAATTCTCTTGTTCATATCCTTTTTCGTTGGTTTCTCTTTTTTTTACTTCTCAGCTTCCGTGCGATCAACTCTATGAAACCTTTAATTAAGATCCTTAAAATACAGCTCTTAAAAAGCACCCTTCGTATATTTGTCTGTGTCTCTAATACTTCATGCGTCCGCCCCTTTCCCCTATTTCTCTCTCTCTATCATTCACTGAATTAATTCTAAATCGATTTTTATAGCACAAACATTTAACCCGGCACGAGCCATAAAAATCAAAGGTAACCTTTATTGTCGTCTCAGCGTCATTATTATCATATCATCGTCAACGCTGGTGATGAACGGCACAAACATGAGAAACACTTCTGCAGCTTAGTCTTAGCAGCAATAACAAACCAATAACAATAACAAAAACAACAACAACATGGCCATTCTGTCTTGCCGCTAGTTAAGGAATTCTTATGTGATTTGCTATAGATTCTTCTCACGCTTTTTTCAATTCAATTTCAGATTCAATTTCATGAATTATAAATTAGGTGAAACGACGAATTTTTAGAAATGCGCGAATTTTTAAGTGCGAGTTAAAATTTTTAAAAGTGATCATCTTTTTGGATTGTTTTGAAAGCTTTTAGAAGATAATTTTCAAACAAAGTAAAATTTTAAAAAATCAAAAGTTGCAAAACGTTTAAGTAATAGAACGCATCAAGGACAAGGAAGATCGCATTGTCATTATGAGTATAGCAGGCTCTATTTCGTGTCTTCAGCATTTCTCTACTATCCTACCGTTTCCGTTTCGTATTCCGTTGTCTTCTCCGGTTTTGCCTTATCTCCAAGCATCCTCTAATTTATTTGCATAATATTTTTTGCTCTCTTGCCATCATTCCATCTTTTATTGCAGTCTTCTTCATTTTGAGTTATGACTTTGGCCTACACGCCCCCACCCCCGCCCCACCCACATCTCCCAATCATTCCCAACCATTATCGCTAGTTCAACGACCTGATATATGTCTCGATCGTTATGTTTTTCTTATTTTTCTGATTTCTAATATAGCATTCATAAGTCTCAATTATCAGAAGTCTTCCTCTTCTTCCCCTATATTTTAATCGGTATTATTTCTTTTCTTTCGATGCTCCGGTTCTTCTTTCTGTTAACTAACCTTCTTCATCTTCAGCATCGGCTTTTCTATATTTCGTTTGCATTTCGCCGAAAAAATCTATTTTTCATTCTTGGTTTCTTTTATTTTTTTCTCAAACATTTCCGGTGGCAGATTTTAATTTAACTGTCTATGTCTGTGCGTAACCGCATCAGAGTTTTGGATTTAATTCAGCAATTGATAAGCGCAAAAACATTTCATTAATTGGCCAAAAATGTTCACCAGTCCGAAAAATATGAATGCATTAACAACCACAACAAGAACAGCAGGCATAATCGTAATCAACATTACCAACATCATCATAAGATTTTTTAAAAATTAATAATAAAAACAAAAAAACAAGAACAATAAAAAGAAATAGTAGTGGCAAGCCACAAAGTCGTAAAAATGTATCCATGACTCAATGAAACCTAGAAAACTTAAAAAGATTACAGGCAAAGGAGAGAAATATTACAATATTAAGAGCCTGCATTCAAGGAAAATAATTAAAAATAATTTCTAGGAAGAGGTTTGCTCACTGATCACGATCAATGACCCCAAGCAGACATTTTTGTGACAATTTTAAAAAGTGACCATTGTTTTTAATACTGAAGAGACACCATAGGATGATGCTTTTTATGATGATTATTTCAAAATTCCACTCTATTTTTGTCAAAATAGGTGTGGCAAAATTTAAAGTGGCCAGACCAGAAAAATAACAATCAAGTTTAAACTTCAAGAACCAAAGCGTTAATTCCCAAACAGCATAAATCAAAAATACTTCCCTACGCGCCAAAAGTGATGGGGCAATCACTTTTAATATCAAATCATTATGTCCAAGAATTTGAAATTTTTAACAGCTATTTCCTTTCAATAGAAATCAAACCAAAAAATAAGTGGACAAATCTATGAAGAATCCAAAATCATGATAAGGCTCAATATGAAAGCTCTTTGAAAAATACTATGCAAAATAAAACATACTTTGAATGAAATAAATAAATTAATCAAAAATATATAATTTTGGAATTGCGTAAAAAATAACGGGGAACACCGAAAAAAAATTAAATTACAAAAAGCAAGTAATGAGATCCAAAGAAACAACTTTGAATAATCAACAAAAGTCAGAATAAAAAACCACATTTATTTTTATTATGAATACATGAGTTACAAAAATCCGAAATGGGCGCTTTGCGTGAGCGCCAGGTAGACCGTTTTGCAATTATTTAAACGTAGTACCGGCGGCAGCAACAACAACACCTAATACCAGCATCAGAACCAGCATCAGCATCGACCTCACCATCAGTAACAAACCAGCAACGACCGGCATCGTTCAAGCAACAATTGCTGAAATGTTGCACAATAGATGAACGACTAAATCGGATTTCTTGCGATTCCCACACGCGCTACAAACTGTAATCGACAGCAAGCGACTAACTGCCGCATAACCATTGCCGTTTTGTAATATGGTTGCCGCTGCTATAACTACTGCTGCCGTTGTTGCTGCTGCATACAAGAACTGTAACAACAACAACTACCGATAACAACAAGAACAACAACCATAACCACACCAACAAAATCAATAGTATTTCATAAGATCAATTAAGAGATTTTCACGATTTTTCTAACGATGACCAACCGGTCGCCCAGTTGGTTTGTTGGTTGGTTGATTCGTTTAGTGGTTGACGATTGTAGATGGTGTTATTGTTGTTGTTCTTCTTCTTTCTCTTCATCTTTTCGCTGTTATTTTTATCATCATCATGTTTAACTTAAGCTAGCACGCTGTTGGGCGCCACTTGTTCCAGCTTATGTGACAATTTCATTCGGTCTTCTCAACCAACCCGATCCATTCCGAAACCATTCAATCGTACAGTCCATTCATTTATTCGTTTATTTGTTTGTTAATTTTTTTGAATTTGTGACCCATCTGGAGGATGTGCGATCTGGAAGTGTGCGAGTGTAAATGTTAGAAAAGTGACAAATGACCAGATGAACGTAACAATGATAATCGTCACCAGGTACAAAAGGGTATAAACATAAACACAAACACACGTTAAATGTGTACGATTTGTTTATGCAGGTGGTGCACAATCAAAATAAAATGATATTTTTTATAAAAATTTGACGCAGAGAAAAAATGAGAAGAAATACTTACCGAATTTTAGGAATAAGACTATCGTCTGTAGGTAAAATTCAAAAAGAGAACTGGTATTAATAACACTATAAAAATGTCACTCGAAAGAGGCTTTTGATATTTCCGTTAAGGGAAATTAAATATTGAAATATTTGGAATGATTGTCACCTCTTGTCAAGTTTGGTTTATAAACAAATCCGTTTAGCCGATATGCCATCTTTAGTGTCGCCGAAACCAGTTTGTCTACAAATTGGACATGACAAGAAATGATGGAAAATCTTTCAAAATATCTCACTCAGTTCACCCTGTCGACGAACCAAAAGAATATCAGGAAATTAATTCTTAATAAAATTTCAGTACTATAACTTCTAAACTAGAAAGGAATACGTGTATTTTGCCATAGTACGGGCACATGATTGAGCTACAAGTTATTAGATACATAAGATATTCTTGAGGAGAAGGAAGGTGGTGCAAAGAATAATTCATTTGTTTTAAGTTCATCAACTTTTTTCCACTAAAGGCACAATATTAATAAAATATATTAAAAAGGGAGATGTTATGGAGCCTTGTGAGAATAAAGGACTCTGGGACTTAAACCAAAGGTGACTAAAGTGAATAAAGATTATCCAAAAGACTCACCTGAATTTTATAGGTTTATGAAAATAAAAAGGAATCAGCTGATTTGCTTTACCTCGAATTGCTCGTACAACTCTACTGTACCTTCGCTATTTCAAATGACACATTGACTCAGTAACAGATAGGTGACTATTGTGACACTAATCTATTTAATATGATATGCAAAAGCTGCCCGGTAGGGTGATTATTACTGGCCCAATTAAGGTGCACCCCACAAAACCGACAGAGAACCGACCTAGAAGATATTAAGTGATTTTGCATAGCTATAAAAATCTATTCCTTAATAATTCGCATTCCCAAAAAATGTGCTGAGTGACACTACAGGTGACACTACAGGTGACACTTTTTCATCCATAAGTTCCAAATCACTTTCAATCGCTAAGCGCACACTTAAAACAGTATCACACCTGTGGAATTCCTCCTAATTTATTTGTCAATTTTACTTTCAATATTGCACGAATATTCGAACAAGGTATCAACCCATTCCCCAACACTCTACCGCTCTCTTTCTATGTTCGTCCCTCTCCTTCTCTTTTTCCCTATCCTTCTCTTTTCATCTTACTGTTTGAATATTTAGAGATTCCCAACATGAGATTTTTTGAATGATGTTGCAATCATTTAGTGGCTCATTCGGAAAATTTATGACTTCCAATGGTATTTTCGGTTCAAATCGAGTCGTTCGAGCATGGTTGTTAGGTTTTGACCCTGAGGTAAACTTACCTACGGCTAACTACGAGAATTACTTCTCGTATTTCATGGATTCGCTTACAAAAGTTGAAATCGTGTGTGAAGGCACCCAACTACATCAGCATCAACATAAGCAGCAACAGCATTTACCATTTACTTAACAATCTGCAACGCCATAAATAATACAATATGGTATTAACGTAAAGACAAGCCGAAAATCAAGATGAAAAAAAATTAAACAAAAATTGAAAAAGTCAAACCAAAAATTACTCAAAAATATTTGAAACTTTAGATTTTTCCAACCACAAAAACAACACGAAATTACAGCACTAACCAACTACTGAACACTAATGCTAATTATCATGTCCGTTTGCCAAATAATTCAAATTTATATATCTGCATATTCTCGATCTAACATCCATTAACCATTATATATTTTTGTTTAGAATTTTATTAATAATTATTTTAATTATACGGTTATTCTCTAGTGAACATCAAAATCTTACCCACTCTTCAATGATAATTTAAAGAAAAAAAATTAAATAAAACATGAAAAAAATTAAGATAGGTTTGGCCGAAATTTATATATCCTACATACGACACCCTATACTTATATATCCTACAACTATAATTCCAAAAAATGCAGAGATTTTTGAATAATTAGTACTAAATAATGTATAAAGTAAGTAGAATAATGTCCAACACTGACATTTGGACCAAAATTTCGATGACGACTAAATACTCGGACTTCACCTCGTTCACTCTATAAGAAATAGATATAATATTGGTCTGATTTTGGCCATTTATTATTCATCAATCCTAAATAGCCCGTTGTGACAAAAAATATTCATGCCAAATTTCATGTCGATATCTCTTTCCGTTCAATTGCAATGTTGTTGTTTTTACAGACAGACAAACAGATAGACCGACAGAAAGACGAACATTGCTAAATGAAAAATCGCGCCTCCTTGCGTTGCAAATGGTATAAATAAGTGAATATGCCCTACCGCTACGGGTGTAGGATATGATTATAATAATAATGATCATCGCATTGTTTGAGCCCCCCAAAAAAATTTTAAACATTTCGTTGAATAAAATATTATTATTATTTCATTATTTCCAAAGACAAAAAATCTTTCACACTGATCAACAGGTCGATCGCTGATTGACCCACTGATCAATTTGATTGAGAGGAAAATACTGAGAAAAAAATTGCACAATATAAAAGTTGACCTTACATATATTTGTTGCTTTTCTCCTCTCTTTTCTCTTTATGAAAATAACTCTTTTTGGATTGTGGCAATTTTAGTCGGTAATTTTGATAGAAAGCGTGAATCAAGATTTTACGCTTTATTAGTGATGCAATAGTTTTAACAAATGTAAGCCACTTTGTATTTAAATTTCGATAGTAAGCAATAGATCTAGTTTAGGATTTACACGCCTTACTTTTCAAGAGAAAAAAGCAATTTCATAGTTTGCTTAAAACATAGTTAACGGTTGGAAATAATTCAAAATTTAACGAGATTACTATGAAGGGGCTGAAAATTTACGGACAATATAAAAAAATGTTTGAAGTGGACTGGAAGCGATCAGTATTGTTTATTAATTAATTAAAGATGTCGATTTTGTTTAAGGAATAATACTTATTGTGAAGGTGGTGTTGATTAAGGGAGTGTTATAAACTGGAGAAGTCCTAGTCGAATGTATTTTTTTAGAAATAAGAGTGCCTAAGGGAAAATTATATTATCCTTTTCAGAAAAAGAGCGCTTAAAAATAAACAATTTAATACAAAAGATAAACATAATTAAGATCTTAATTAGTAATATAAAATAGTTTATTATGTCCCGAATTGAGAGTGATTATAAATTAAAAAGGAATTGAAAAGTGTGTTGGTACGTGTTGGCACCGTTGCCAAAATTTCAAAGTGATAAATAATTAGATGTGACAATAGTTGTTTTTTGTAGATTGTGGATTATGCAATTACAGTTCCTTTAAATTCACTTTTATAACAGAGAGGATTAAAACTTAAAATAACGCGATGAAATAAATAACACAAAACGAGATGAAAATTTATAAAATCTTTCATCAAAAGCTAAAAAAAATAATTTTATGGAAAAAAAGAATGTAGAAACGAAAGGATTTTAAGAAGTTAATAATAGTTTTGGTTAGCTCTGGGGAAGAAAATAAAGGAGGAAGATAGCATCTTCTTAAAAGCCGAGCTAAAGATAAAATGGAGATAATTTCAAAAACTATAAAATGTGATTTAATAGAAACAATTCTTGAGAAAGAATTACTTGTTTTTTATTATTTAATTTTTGCATTTATTTTGTCTTTCCTTTTTAGAGAACACTTCAAATGTATTTCTTCTAGAAAATATTATTTAATTTGCAAAAGCCAAACACACTTTTCTTTAAAGAAAAGGACCTGTAAAATTTTTAATTATTTTTTTAATTTTCCCTTTATTAGATTATCTTTTATCAAGAATTCAACAATATTTTAATAAAGAATTTTCAGAAGAATACTTTGTTTGTTTGTTCCTTTGTGTATCTTACGGCTCACGGAGCGTACCTACGGTAAATCCATGCAAACCGTATTTGTGTAAGTAATTTTGCGTATATATCCATAAGCAATCGTGGTAAATGTTAGCCCGTTGCTTTAGCCGGCCTGCCTGATACACGATTAACCCACATCTTGGACGCGATCATAAATTATTATGCAGTACTAGACACAAAGACAAAGACAAGCCAAACTAAAGCAAAAAAAATCGCAAAACCGTAAAATAGCATAATAATAAAAACAACAACAAAACAGTTACAACAACTACAACAGTATTAATACCAATAACGAATCAGCAACATGTAGTGAACATTAGTTCTTTCAAATGACCGGAAAATTCTTCTTATTAAATGGAAAATTGGAAAGAAATTCATTCCTTTTCACTCAATACGCTTTTTTTTCTTGGTTTTCATCTTTCATTTCTTCTCCTCCTACGCCATTCTCCGCCTCTTGCCATGCTCTTGTTCTTCTATATTGCTCATGTCTGATCATGACAATGAACAAATACATTTTTTGGAGAATTAGAAACAACAACAAACGGAAAATTTCATACAGTAATCTTTTATGAAATTACTAGATCTTCTCACAATGAAATGTAATGGTAACGAGAACAACAACAACAACAACAACAACAACAAAAACTACAACACTGACAACGAAAATATGATCAGAGGAATAATCCGAACTGAATTGGGCTGAATTGTATTCGTTAAAAAAACATCATTCCTTATTTTACGAGAATTATAAATCCTTTAACCCGTCTAACTTTTGACAAATCTGGCAAAATGGTTTTTATAATCCATTCAAAATAGAGTGTAATAAAGTGTAACAAAAATCAAATACAAATAAATACGAAATTTTTAAATTGCGAACAAGAAAAAAATCGTTATAAGGATTTGTAGTAAATTCTGATTATTTATTTATGCGAGAATCTATATATAATTCTATATATAATAAAGGAGATAAAACATTTTGCCTAATAAAAATAAGTTTTAGCAATAATTTAGTAAATTATTATATAAATTCAAGTGATATTCAATGTATTCTCGCATACAGTCTATCGGATTGGTAAACCACTAATTTTTGAATTAAATAATAACGTCATAAAATCCGAAGGTATGGATATGTGTAGGCTTATTCCCACGATAAACTTAGTAAACCATCTTCGTGATTGTTTCCTTTTGTCCGTTTGCCTCCGTTGAAACACATAACCACAAACACAAAATTACAGAAATGTCCTCAATTCTCTATACCGTGGTCGCGCCAGCTACTCTAATTATAGTTCACAAGGATTACCTGAGGATCAACTTCTGGTCACAACTGTATAAAATTCTATATCAATCACAAATTTAGTTAGTGGATGTTATGAAGTAGTTGATCTAATTAAATGTGTTATAAGAAATCCACCACGATGCTCAGAATACATTGAACGCTTATTATAAAAACAATTTAATTATATTTATGTTTTAAAGTTATAAAGATAATAAATATTTAAGTAAGTAAAGATAATAAATATTTAAAATAGACATAATAATCAGTTGAAAATTTTCATAAACTTTGATTGTTTTAATTGTAAAAATTCCCATAAAATTTTGTTAATACCTTACAAAGGCTCAATGTAGTTTTAATGTTAGCTTTTTCCAAATTTGTAATCAATGAAAAGTAAATAAATTATATATTTATTATTTATTAATAATATATTAACATTTTATAACATTCATAAGTTTTTTAAAAATTATGTATCACAAATGACACCATCACCCGTAAACGGTTTAAACTGATTGAAGAAAAATGTTTTGAGATATTTATTTTTCATTTTCTTTTTGGTTGTTGTTTTTCTCTTTTTTTGCTGTTGCTGTTTTTTTTTTTTTGTAATCATTTCTATGAACAATTAAACTTAAATCATTTATTATGATTGCCTTTCATGTTGTTGTTGTTGTGCTTGTTATTGTTGTTTTATTGCTGCTCCTTATCCTCCTCCATCTTCCCCATCTTGTACGGCCAACTAAACTTTTTTCCTTCCTTGTTACCATTCCGTTCCTTTCGTGTTATATTGCTGCTGTTGCTGGTGGTGATGCTGCTGCTGCTGCTGCGCTTTGGTCACTCCTGCTCTTTCTATTGCCGACCTCACCGCCACCACTTCACCACGACCACCTTCGCCGTTACGCCGAAAGAACATTTAATTGTTTTGTTAAAAAATACGTACGTTCGTCGCCGTCGTTGTTGCTGTTGTTGTTGTTGTAGTTGTCAGTAGAAGCAACAGCATGAATGCAGATTAGCGAGTTTCACGGCATCAAGGCATTTCGATTACTTCGCCACTTGCCTCGTCTCGACTAATCACGCGTCACATCGTCAAGTCGGGTCTTAAATCGTTGAGCGCTCAATTCATTCCATTGAGAGAGTTCGCTTAAGTTCGTTGAATTTAGGACTCGACATAAGTACGAGTACGAGCCGAGTTCAAAAGTGAATTCAGCGCGTTTAGCTCGAAAACTTGTTGAAGTTTAGTCAAAAAAGCAATAATAAAAGTAATAATAATAATAAACAATAAAGAACAAAAACAAAAACATTATTACCAAAAATAGTAAAAAACTAATAGAAAATAAAAGACACCGGACAGCAGCAGCAACAACAACTACGACGACAACAACAACAATAACAACAACAAAAGCAACAGGCGTGATTTTGTACGAGTTTATGACAAGCAGCGTATGTTTTGTTAGTTGGTATGAATACGCTTGTAAATGCTGCTGTTGTGATTGTTGTTGTTGTTGTTATTGGCGTTGTTGTTGTACATTTTACTGTTGGTGATGGCGATGGTGGCTATGCTGCTGCTGCTGTTCTGACACTCTTCGCTACAACAAAACTTTAAATTGCTTCACAGTCAAAGTGTATCTAGATTAATGTTAACCTACTGACGAGCAGTGCGGATCGGTCGGGGCGGGACGGGCTTCGATATGGTCGTTACTAATGAAGTATTTCGTAGTGGTGTATGGTACCTGTTGCTTTTGTTGTCATTGTTGTTGTTGTTGTGGATGTTATTACTAATGCCGGAATTGGTCAGCTATTGCTTTTATAAAAATATTTTATTATCGGTCGATGCAAAAGGTGAGACGAAAGGTGGTAAGGATTTAAGGAATAGAATGAAGAAGGGGAGGGGAGGGAACAATAAAGTCAGAAGAACGTAAATAAAGTCATTTATGTTTTATATCATTAAGAATGCATGGTTAGGAGGCCAAGGGAAAAAAATCATAAAGCTGAGAATATAAAAAGGAATTTATTAAAATTGAAATAAAAAGGAATTTATAAATTAAATCACAAGCACAAATAACAACGAAAAGTAATTATTGAAGAATAATCAAAAACCAATTTGGTGTAAATTATTTATTTATTCTTTACACAAATAATGACCCCAAAAAACCGAAGCAATATTTGCTAAGATAACTAATAGTTATGCGTTTAATAACTACTAGCGATTAATTGTTGGAAGTAACTGATAGACAACCTAACCAAGTAACGGGCTGACATGAAGCAAGAGTGGCAACAATAACAAAAAGAACAACAACAACAACAACAACAAGAGCAATAACAAGAATAATGAGAAAACCAAAAATGATAAACATAAAAATTTTTGAAAAAATGTAACTTTTTTATAAAACATTCCTTGGAAAACTACAACAAAAAATTTATAAATAAATAAAAAATTCGTGCCAAAAATACCAAAAAACATATTTCGAGAGGTCGGGAAAAATGATAAAACACACTTAAAATAAAAAAGAAAAGAAACTGCATCATAATTGCTCAAAATAAAAAAACAACAACACCAGCGAAACTCACCTCAATAATTTTTTTCAAAATTATAGTTTTTGAAAAAGGAAAATTTTCAAATAAATTTAAATTTAGCCCGCAACAAAAAAATAAATATCTAGAGAATGTCGAGTGATGACTGCCCAAACCTAAACCTTGGATTCCGTTATTTCAGAGATAACAATTTCGATAAGAATTAACAACAGCGCATAGTTTTGGCAGCACCAAAACACTAAGAAATACTTGAAAAAATGCTAAAGCTAAGAATTGGCAACATTAAGAAAAAAACGTGAAAAAAAATTACAAAATTTTTTTTTATAAAAAATGTTTATTTTTAAAAAAGTTAAAAGTTAGGGAATCGAATAAAAATTAAATTATTAATATAAAATAAATACGAATTAATATCAAATTTATCAGCAACTTTTTTCAATAATTTCAAATCGCATGCACTTGCATGAACGTGTATTAAAAGGGAGTCAGAAATAAAGAGAGAAGGAGAGAGAGCGAGAAATACTGAGTAAAAAAACCAAACCAAAAAGCCTCGAAAATTAATCCTATCATACGGTTTTACACCTGCGGATTTTGTGACACAAACAAAATGTCAAATTCCAATTAAGTGCAATAAAAAAATATTTTGCAGCCTAAAAAAATTATAAACCGAAAAACATAAAAAAATAAAAGCCATTAAAACCAAAAAATCAAAAGATCAAAAAATTGAAACAACTTTTTAGAGAAAACTCCAATCACATGAATCACAAAAAGCACCAACACTATGCAGAAAATTATAAAAAAATAAATAGACTTTTTTAAATGTAAAATAAATCTATCAAAAAGAAACCATTATAATAAGAATCACTGAACAATTTTCTATAAGTGATTTTTTCACTAGCAGTTGTTAAAAAAAGAATGATGTTGTTTTAAGACACTTATGGCATACGGGTTGACTGTTATTACTCATTTGTTGTTGTTGTTGTTCTTGTTAGCACTGTTGTTGTTATTTTAATGGTTGTTGTTATAGTTATTTTGCGTTGTTTTTGTAGTCGGTGTTTTAAGTATGTGGCTTGTTGAAACTGATTAATGTCGCATTAAAAAACAATTGCTACAAAATTTAGCAGCAAAAGCAACAACAACAGCAATAACAACAGCACTAACAGCAATAGCAGCAATATCAAACGCCGAAAAAGAACGATAAAAAAGCAAAAAAACCAAAAAAGAATTAGAAAAAATAAAATAAAACAATACTGAATGGTCACAAATCCAACAGCAACAATAACAACTACAATGATATCAACAGCAATAACACCCTGTATATATGTGTAAATGCGAGTGCCATAAATGGACGAATTGTGCTATAGACCGATTGATGCATATTAATTTATCCACTGCAGGCGATAGAATTGCAAAAACAAATACAAAGCAAAAATTTCAAGAAAATCAAGTAAAAAGAGAGAAAAATTCTTTTTTGTAAATAAAATTAATTTCAAAATAATGCGCGGAAAAATAAACATCTGCAATAAAAAAAATTAATTTATTTAATATGTGCGTGTGCGTGTGTATGTGTGTGTAAAATGTACACATGCATATATGACTTGCTTTACAAGAAAATTTTGACTAAAGAAAGATACAGGTAACGAAGTGCCAATGGCTCCGAAACTCAACATCAACTCTCATTTTCGTAGTCATCATCATCATCATCATCGTTATCAGTATGATCATCATCAACATCATCATCGGCATCAACATCATTACAGCCATCACAACCGGCATTATCGTGGCGTTTATTGTTACTTGCAATCCAACATTAGAAGCAGTTATACCACTTCGGCACATGTTAATGTTTTCTCATATGGATATGGGTTTTGGTTACGCGTTCATACGTGTGTGTGTACGTGTGTGTTTTATGTGACCACTAAGGTACTGCCATATGTACACATATGTGTTTATTTGTGTTATTGAATGCAGTTTGGCACATTTCGGTTGGCATCAAAATTTCGATCGATGTTCGCGTTGCTCACCTAGTGGAATTATGAAATTTTTGCATAAAGATGAATGGACAGACTACCGAAAGAACGAGCGAACAGACGAACGGATGAACGGATAGTCGTATGAAGGGATAGATGATCTTCTGTCTTGTGTTTCGCTTACCGTAAAAAATGAAAAGCAACAAAAAACACCCCTTTGCAAAACTACACAAAATTTAGATAGACTAACTAACAAACCTAAGGACAGACATGAAACGAAAACAGAGGACAAACGATTGAGCTACAAACACTCACATGCACACATGATAGACATGATAGACTCTTGCGAAAACATAACGAGATCTATCTATAAAGACCAAAGAGGCGCGATCTGGCAAATTCAGGGAAAAAACAAGCAACCTAAAGGCAAACAAACAAACAAACCGATAAGCACAGTGAGGCAAACCAATTGGGCTCACAAATAGACAGACGGTTAGACAGAATGCCAGATAGACGAAAAGATAGTCAGGCAGAGAGACATTTACAAAAGTTCGATGAATTATTATGAGTTTCGTGTGAAAATGTCATATCGATGAAATGAAAAAATACTAAAAGTAAAATTGATGTTGCTGCTGTTATTGTTGTTGTTGTTTCTAACGTCGTTACTATACTTGCTATGTATTTTGTATTTCTTTTTTTATGAATATTATTCGTGATATAGTTTTTCGATAATTTCGTATAATGAAGAGCAGACATTATAAGTCTTAACGCAACGCGTGCCTTAACAAAAATCGAAATCAAAACACACACCAGAAATAATAACAATAATAGCCATAATATGTAAGAAAGCTAACTTCGGCTTACTTGACCGAAACTTGTACACCCTACACCCGTAATAAACATTCATAGTGGATCACACACGACTCTTTTAATATTAAATCTGCCTTTATTTGATTAATTTTGACCCAATAATTCTTTTTCAACACAATTTTCCTCAAAATGTTCATCCACGATATAGTATAGTAGGGAGTATATCACGCCCACTTTTTGCAAAATAATCTAATATTCGTAGGTGGGTTCAAGTATAAAATATTTTCGTATAAATTCATCTACAAAGGTTGAAGGTGAATTTGCCACGGAGATATAAACATAACTCTGGACATGTTTCTCTGGACATGAACTCCCATCAGTTCTCGCCGATTTGCTACACCAAATGGCTTATAAAAACAGAGGATATATGTGCCTTGCATTCATTATTTACATTTCATTAGGATTGCACTCCTTGCATTCCCAGGTAATCGTGACTTCTCCAGAAAGTCAGCCAGACAGACAGACCGACACACTGACGAAGAGACGGATACGGCTAGATAGACTCATAAGATGCTTCTGAACCAGAATATATATACTTACAACTGCCGAGCCCCCTTTAGTGCATTGGAAACGGTGAAACAGACTTAAACTTAATACACCCCTCACCCTTTAGGTGTAGGGTATAGAAACAGTAAGGACAACAAGAAAAACAACAACAAAGTCATATCGATTTAAAATCTAAAAAGCTCCTCGTTAAAAACCTCTACGCTAAACTTTAAACTACAAAGAGTTATCTCTTGTTTTCTATTTTCTTTAATAGAAGTCTTTAAGAAGAGCCCTTTTTAAAGAGATTATGCTGATAAAACCTTACGCAATTGTTTCTGCTTACTAATTTTTAAAAGGTTAAGAAACCTTTTGATTTTTCACTTGAATTTTCTTTTAAAATTCTTTTGGTTTTATTTTGAACAAGCTTTTCTGATGTTCACGCTTCTAGCATCGATGTTATACGAGCATGAATTAATTAATTATAATAAATTATAATCAAAGTCTCTTTTAACTCATACAACAATGTATTTCAGCACAGCCCACCTTTTGCTATTCATTAAGCCACACAAAACTACCTCCACCATCACCCCACGGCGTCTCCGTCCGGAATTTTAAATTGATTTCACAATAAAAATGCGTTGCAACGAACACGAAACTGCTAGTTAAATTAATTTTCAACCAAAAATGCTATTGTCCGTGCTCAAACACAACGCAATGGTTTCCGTTTTTGGTACACTTTTCTATCGAATTAAATACAAAAAGCAACAACAACGCTAACGTTATTACTTTTTCAATTGTTAAGTGCTTTAAATTGAAAGCATGAGAAAATTACGTGTTTTAGATTGAAAGATAATAATTCCGTTGTATGTGCGCTTTGTTTCACGAATTTATTTACCTCACCAAAAAATTAATTTTTTTATTTTATGACCATTTCGGTACAAGAAATGGTTCATAATGAATTTCCTAAAGAACTTTATCATCATCGACGCACAATTAACTTGAATGTTCTACAGAATATTCATCAAATTCTTTATAGCATTTCGGTAGAATATTGAACGGAATGGTTTCTAACTTCTAGTTCTAACTTCTTTTATTTACTTTTTATTTATCCTGAAAATATTTTAGTTATGGTTCAATAATTCTCCACCAAAACAATGTCAGTTACAATCGAAAATTAAAGTGGAATATTTACCACCAGCTAAGGTTTGTGAAGGACGTTCTTATTCATTGTCAAACATTGTTCGTTAGGCAGTGACATTATGATAAACATGTTAATCGTGAGGTTAACATTTTGACGCTATTCAATCAACAAAAACCTTTGAAGAAGGTTCACTTATTAGCATCGTTTTCATTGGCCATACAACAAGCACAATAATCAGCACTATCGTTCGCAAATAAAAATTTATATTATTCAAAAAAAATATTTTTTCTTCCTTTGCTTTGTATGCCTTTATTCTTCCATATACATATTTTTTAATTAATTACTATTACAATACTATCAGTCTACGGAATATATGTGTATGCACATATTTATGCAATAATATTGAATTCTATACGCATATCTTGTATGTATATAACTATTACAAGTACATGGTTGTAGATTCTTTTTTCATTTCTAACGATTAATTGATAAAATTGTTTGACAATAATTGATAATCCCGATAGGTCATGACTTTCTATAGGTTTTAATATCGAGACATATTCCTCTAAAATTCTAATGGGAATGATTTTTAATGCTTCTTGCTTGTTTTTTACTTTAAACTTTGTTTTAAAAATCATAAAATACAACTTTTCTTTCTAAATTTTTAAAAAGGAATTTTTTAAAAACAATTGTTTTTAGTTTGTGGTTAAAATGGATGGCGGTTAAATGATTTACAACCTGTCGCGTTATAGAATAATGACTTTCTGGATTTTATTAACAAACAAAACTTTACAGAAGATTCTTAATAAAGACTTTTTTTAATTAAAATTACTCACGAGTTTATAAAATTTCACTTTTATTTGACAAAAATAAAATTAAGATAAATTCCTTAAATTTCTTTTTTTATATCTGCGTTTATTATTGAAAATATAAGATTTTTAATTTTTAAGATTACGTTTTTAAGATTAAATTCTTTAAAGGTTATAAACTGGTTCTTGAAGTGAGTTTTAATCTGATTATATATTTCGTGGAACAATATCAAATTTTGTAATATAATAATTTATTATTATATAAAGATAATTTTAATAACAAATAGATTTTTATTATAAAATAATAATCAAATAATTTTGTGTAATTTGAAACTAAATTAATAATTAAATTTAAAAAAGTAAAATTTTCAACTTTCTCTTTTATGAAGCAGAAATCTTAGCAGCAATTTATTGATATTTTTGAAAAAACTCGATATTTAGTTTAGGTCAGGCATACACAAATAATTATATATAATTAATCCATATAAAAATAAATTGCAGAAACTATAGTCCGCAGTCGAAATAAATTACCTCCTTTCAATCAGAAAAAAATTTGACCTGATTATATATATATATATATATATATATATATATATATATATATATATATATATATATATATATATATATATATATATATATATATATATATATATATATATATATATATATATATATATATATATATATATATATATATATATATATATATATATATATATATATATATATATATATATATATATATATATATATATATATATATATATATATATATATATATATATATATATATATATATATATATATATATATATATATATATATATATATATATATATATATATATATATATATATATATATATATATATATATATATATATATATATATATATATATATATATATATATATATATATATATATATATATATATATATATATATATATATATATATATATATATATATATATATATATATATATATATATATATATATATATATATATATATATATATATATATATATATATATATATATATATATATATATATATATATATATATATATATATATATATATATATATATATATATATATATATATATATATATATATATATATATATATATATATATATATATATATATATATATATATATATATATATATATATATATATATATATATATATATATATATATATATATATATATATATATATATATATATATATATATATATATATATATATATATATATATATATATATATATATATATATATATATATATATATATATATATATATATATATATATATATATATATATATATATATATATATATATATATATATAATGCTGTGAACTCTTGTAATGATGATGGAGAAAATTAATTTTGTTTGATAACTCTTAAACCTTTAATTACTTCTTATTCGCTTTTAGCTTATCATGTATTATTAATTTTTAATATAAACTTTTCAATCTCAGCAACCTCAAACCGACTGCTTAATTCTTTAAAATTGATCAGTTTTTATTTTAATTAGCGGTTAAATGTTGACTGTAATACTTGACATACGCACAGCTTCTTAAACTACGCTGCCCATTGGTTTTAAACTCGACAGTTATTGTTGCCATTCGTTTGCAAATTGACATTGTTGATGACATTATTAATATCGACAACTACCGAATCGGGTGTAGAACTCATTTTACTATCCAGCTCAGTTTGACCTTCAGCTAAAAGATGACCATTAACCGATGTACCATTATTAACTTCCTAAATGGTAGGAAACGGAACGAATAAGAAAATGTTAAAAATTTATTATTTCTAAAGGTTCATTTAAATTATGTAGTTAAAAGGAGAAAAATTATTGGTATTATAATTATAGTAAGTACGCTTTCATCGTTCAATAAAAACACGCATCGTTGGTGGGCGCAACGCATCTGTAAGCGGATTTTTAGTGATTCAACTTGTGATGACTTTTGATTGATATTAAACGTATTGTTCACAGTCTAATATAAAGAAGCACTACCTGATAAAGTACCGCAGCATCCAAAGCCATGAGTTCCTTACGCGACAACTCTTCAACTACTGCCGCGGCATAACAATCGCCCAACATATTATTTGTCGTACGTATACGATCGCTATAATGGAAATTTTCAACGATAAAGATATTACATTAACTACCCTTGAGACTTTAAACTTATTTTGTTTACTCACACGAACCAATCGACAGCAAAAAGCAAAGTTACATCCTGCACGGGCGCATCAATCGCTGTCAAGACAACTAGTAAAAGGACTAATGCAGCACTAGGTACACTGGCCGAACTCATCGAAGCCGCGGTAGATGTCAACAGCACAGTCACCAATTCACCAAAACCCAATGTCATGCCACTCATCTGAGCTATGAAAATAGAGGCGATGGCAATGAAAAGCGCAGTGCCATCCATATTGATGTTGCAGCCGATCGGCAGGACAAATCGCGTGATGCGTTGGTCGACACGCAGCTTATCGTTCATGCTGCGAAACGTGATGGGCAAGGCGGCAGCTCTATTAGCCAGGTCGAGTTCAGAGTTGCCGATTGTATATTGTTTGCGTTTTTCAATATTAACAATTTGTTGATCACATTTGATTGGTTTGGTTTGTTGTAAATATCACAATATTCAGTTGTTTCGTGTTGGTTGTTTTTTTTTTTTTTGATAAAATTTTACGATTTTTTTCGAAAATTTTTTGTTTTTTTAAAGTGTTTTTTTTTGTAGTGTACAAAAACCAAAAAATTGGAAAAACCAAAAAAGGAAAAGAAAATATTTGTAGCACATAAAAATATTACATATTCTTGCATTCAAAATAAATGCAAGTCCTAACGCAAACAATGTAATTTTAGAAAATTTGCTTTCGTTGGTTTTGTATACGATGTATACAAAATATGTTTTATATAATTATTTAATTGTATGATTTTGGCTTACGTTGAAGCTGTCGCAAATGCAGTAAGCATAGGCTGAATGAGTCCGGCGTAGAACTTAAATGGATTACGTCGCACGAATACAAAATAAATTGCCTGCATCACAATGAACTGGTAGAGAAAGACACCAATGATCACAGTTAGTATGAACCACATCAGTTGTTCCATAACCAAATGAAGATCAGCCACACCCAATATTTTGCCAGCAATCACCGAACTAATGCCGACCGGTGTTAGCCACATAACGCAGGTGACCATTTTCATAACTACTTCGAAGACGGCTGAGAAGAAATCGACCACTACTTGCCCTTTAGTGCCAATAGTGCCAAGGAAAGTGCCAAAAACGAGACAGAAGAATACGATACCCAACGTATTAGTTCCACTGCGATATTGCACGACTCGAATAAGTGTCGTTTCCTCCACATCGCTTTGATCATCTACCACATTTGTCTCATTAATCGATGATGATGATGCTGAAAGCAGCGAAGATGTTTCGTTAAGTGTTTCATTGAAGGTATGATGTAGTGTTGGTTGGGGCATATAAACGGTATGCGCCTGTTGAAAAGAAGCCTGGAAAAGGTTTTCCGGAAAAACATTTCTAGAAAAGAATTGAGAAAATTTGTTAGGAAAATTTAATTGTTTTAAATTATTAATAAAAATTTATAAGTTCCAATTGACAATTTCTTAAATGGTTGACATCTCCTAATTTATAAACCTGAGCTGTAACAATAGCCGGCATGAAAAACGAAGCAAATTTTCTACCAGTCAGTTATTCTGAAACTGTAGATATTACAGTCCTTCTTTGGAAAGGAAATTATCCAGTCTTGTAAAAATTTTTAATTCGTATCCTTTCTTCAAAGCATGGCAAACGTGAGCTATGACTGCTCTACCTTTTTTAATTTTTACAACCTTAGTAAATAAATTTGTTTATAAATATCAAAATATAAAAAATGAGCCGTCAGTCACTGCATGGAGAAATAATATCATTAAGTCGGTTGAATTGAACTGCTAGGATATTTTCAATTGTTAACAAAAATGGACTATATACAATTAAGATATTCTATATGAAAGTGAGATTAATGTAACTTTAATTGGGATATTGAGATTAAAAATAAATGAAATATTTCATGTTCCATAGATTCCAATAAAATGAGAATAGATCAATTCCAAATTAGATACTCCGTTTTCAAATTTAGTCAGTTGGTAGTGGAATGAAGATACGAATTAGATTTTTAAATTCTCATTTACAATTTAAAATTATGTGTACTTAAATCAAATCCACTTCCCACTCCATCAAAAACCTTACCTTCCTAAATCCAAAAGACTATCAAGCAAATTGATAGCTCTTCTGTCAGTTGAACGATCGGCAGCATTATGCAAATCGGGGTCCCCCGGATGAATAAGTAATACCAAAGCAATACCGAGCATAGCATTAAATAAGGATGTGGTGGCAAAGTAAACCAAAGTACGCAATGCAATTTTGCCATTCATGCGAGCATTCAGACTTGCCGAACCCGCAATCAGGCTAGATATGACCAATGGCAAAATCATTAGCTTAAGGACACGCATAAACAGTTCTCCAGGATACGAAATCAACATGATTGAATCGTCATCTAATTTCAATGGGCGCAAAGTAAATCCTAGGATGGAGAAAGGAGAATAATATTTTAGAAACTTTAATTTTTAGAATACTTAAATATTTTCATTTAAATTAAAATTTTTAATAAATATTTATATAATTATTATTTAAAATACTCCCCATAATTTTTTAAAATATTAATGATTATTTTCTCATAAATTTTGTTCTGCTTGATCATTTTTTAAATACAAGAAGCAAATGAAGCCTATGACGAATCTCAAAAACAAATATCGAAAAAACATCTCACAAAATACGTAAAAATGAACACTGAGAACAATGAGCAGATTGACAGGAACAAAACATTCCTCTTGTTCTGCCTCCCTTTTTTTATTCTCTATCATCCATTTATAAAATTGATGATATTTTTAGAACGTTTGCAATAGTTTTTTCAACTTGACAAAAAGAAATCCTTGAAATCCTTGAAATCTTTCTAGCATTTACGAATAATTTTTTATATTGTTTAAAATATAGATCCGTATCTTAAAGTATTTCATTTAGTATAAAAGAAATTTGATATTAAAGATATTAGCCATATATATTGTATAGCCATAAAAATCCAGTGTTTAGTTTATTTTTATTAATTTAATTCAAACTTCAAATGATTTTTACATCTCCTCATGAAGTTATGTTAAATAATTATCAATTTACTTCATATAAGCCCAAAATTAAATCACAGATAATTGATAAAAACAAATTGAGAATATATATAATAAATATAAAATGCAGATATAAAAACTATAAATTAAACTAAACAGTCGATTGCCGACACAACAATATAATTTCATTCTGACCGATAAACCGAAAGAACCAAAAAGCACAAACAATGAATATTAAAAAAATTAAGTATGCCTAAATGTATGCATCAATTTATTAATTTCTGTGTAGAATTAAAAACATTGAACTTCCCCTTCTTCGGGGTAAACATGAGTAAAATATGAAAGTAAATAATTTTTCTTCCCCTTGAAATTGGAATTCTTTTCTTCTTTCATGTAAATATCATTACTATTCATTTTTAAAGTTTAATATTTGTTACCATGCACGCTGCAATGACCATTATCTTGTGTAGTCATTACAAACAAAAAGAACAGCCATAGCTTCTCTTCATTATTTAAAAACGTTTATCGCTGGAGGCGTGATAGAGTGGTTCTTCGATTATCATATGGTCTCAAGTAATGACACTTAAATTCAATTACAGTACATTTTGTGTGCCTACAATTCAAATCTGCACTAACAACAAGTCAGAATAACAATTCTCATAACTTATTCAGTGTTAATTCTCGCCATCCTTGCAAATTTTTGCCTTTCGCCCTTTATTCACCACACTTTTCTGCATCCTTATTTCACGCAAAACAAGGTCAACTATGTAAGGAAATGCTTTGCGCCGTAATCATCGTCATCGCCGACACAGATCCAAAAGGAAACCCCCCACTTCCACATAAGTATGAATGTTGATATGCAATAAGTGGATAAGTGTGTGTTCGCCTCCGTCTTGCTTGCTTGTTTGTATTCTTCAATCACTTCCGTTTATTCCTTGTTAGTTGTTTTTACCCCTATCCATCTTACCACCCTTTTATTTAGTCGTACTTTAATGAATTCGGAAAAGAACGATTACTTGTTGAGCGCTTGGTTTGTTTTTGTTGCAATTTAAAAATAGTTTGAATGCAATTATCGACAGTTATTCGTATTATTATTATTATTATTATTATTTTCCTTTCTTGCATCATCATTATATTGATCGTATAAATGGGAAAGACACGCATTTAATTACGAAACGTGTTCGTGTCAAGAAAATTTTTTTAAATAAACATATTAATATGAATCGTTTAATGTTTATTATTTCAAAATCATACTATGATATTATGAAGCAATTGCCAGCTCTTTCATGATTATAAACAATTCAAAAATGTATTAATTTCCATTTAGCATGAAAAGAAGAAAATAACTATTAAGAAGCGTATAATTTTTTCGAATACCAGGAATCATTGTCTAGAATTAATAAATAATTAACCGAAGCGTAAAGTTGTAAAAAAATCAAATTTGCAAGGTTTATTTAAAAAACACTTACAATAACATGTTGTGAGAGAGCATACTAAAACCTTCTGAAATTCAACATTTTTTGAAATGTTTGAGCGACTTTATTGTTGTCTAGCCTTTCAAAAAATCCTACAAAATCAATCCTATAAGAATTTATTATAAAAATGTTTTTGTAATTTTATGTGAATGCTGCAACAGACTTTTATAGCTAACGATTTTCGCCAGAAATACAAACACAATTTAATGGACATGAATTCAAGATAATGTTAGTTTGTTAAAGCGGCTAAAAAGACACATCACCCGGTATAATCCTGTGAAACATATAATACCGTTGAGATAATTTTCTGAATCAAAACAAAACTTAGACATTCTTTAGAAAGATATAATATCTTCTAAGAAAAAACAGAAGTGATAGACGATACCAGAAGTCACGTCTAGTAATTAGATTTTTGAAAATAAATCCGTTTTTCTTACAATATTCTGCAAAAATAATTGTTTTATTTTTATCTTTGATTTATTTTCTGTTCCTGTTGTTCATAATTTAATTTATGGCCAACAAATTTCATTTGAATTTTGTAATTTTCTCTAATTTTAGTATTACCACGTGCCTTAAGTATTGGTGGGGGAGGGGAGTGTTGGCTGTTAGGGAGGAAACTTTAAATTAATACAATCGATAACTGCTCACGTTCTTTTTCAATAATTCTTTTGTAACGAGTTTTTGTCTCATAATTCATATTTTTTGTATTCTTTTACATTTACCAACGAGTTTCTTTCTCTTTTTCTTTGTTTTCTTGGAAGTCGAGCGTAATATTATGAAAGTAGAAATATTGTGTATGTAAAAGAAAGTGTCTTATATCATTGTGTACTTATGTAATGAAACTGTCTTTTTTGATTATGAAACTTTTAAATAATTAGATCATCATCATTATCCCCTTATTATTATAGTTTTTTTTCTACATAAAGAACAGAAGAATCAAATTTGTTAACGACCTCTTCGTACTTACCCAATAGAATGCCCAACATGACCCCAGACAATGTCACCAATAACATCAAATTATCATTAAGCCATTTACGATAGCCGGTCAGTTCACGTGGTGCAGCACTACGTTCCGTTGTTTTCGGTGGCAGTTCGGTACCGTTGACGGTGGTAACATTCGGTGGACCCATTTTCGCAAATAAATAATCTGAAAATTTTTCAGATTTTTCCATTGTTTGTTGTACAAAACAACAAACGTCTGACAAAGAGCGCCGACGACAGAGAAACGAGAGCGAGGGCGAGAGCGTTAGAATACGCGTGCGCGCGTAAACATTGCGTTATGCCACGGATGAATTTATAAGTGAATCGATGGATGGATAGTGGAGTGGGTTGGAAATGACAGAGATGGCGGAGCAATTGAATGAGAATCGAAATTAAGGACAAGTGAAAGATTTGAAAATGTTTTCTTAAACTCCGTTCTTACTGCTTTTATTACTGACGTTGTTGTTGTTAGTGTTGTTGTTGCTGTTGCTGTCGTTGTTGTTGTTATAATTATTACTTTTATTTTAATATTTTTAGATTAAAATCCATATAATTTTTATGAATATATCATTAACTGATTATTAAAAAAAGAGTTCTTTTTAAAAATTCTCAATCTTATTAATTCTTAATTCTTGAGCTGTATCATCGAATTTTGAAAAAGTATTGAATTGTCGATTCAACGATGAAAATGTTGATTCTGTTTTGGTTTGCTCGTTTTATTTTTCTATTTTAACGTATTCCATTTTATTATTTTTATTAATAATTTTAATTAATTTCAAAATTTATTTTTCATTTTGTTTTAAATTTTGCCTTTATTTCCATTATCGTTTAATTTCTTTTAAAGTCTTATTTAAATTCAATTTCAACATTTTATGCTTTTTTAATTGTATTGTTTACGATTTCTTTTGTTTAAAAAATTTTGGTTTATTTGGTTTATTTAAAAGTTTGGTTTACTTAAAAAATTTAAAATTAATTTAAAATTTGCTTTCCTTTATTTTGTTATTTTAATTTTCAATTTTTGTTATTTTTTATCATATTTTTACTTTTTGTTTTATTTTGTATAATTTCAAATTTTTTTAATTTTTACTTATGATATATTTTCATAACATCTTGCCTAGTCTTTTGCAATTTTTAATAAACTCCAAAGAATTTTTTAAATATTTTTTAATAATTTAAGGTTTTTTAAAATTTTTTATTTATATATTTATATAATTTTTTATTATTTTTAATTATTTTATTATTTTTTTTGAAGTATTTCAGCGTTTGTTCTTGAAATTTTCTTTAATTTTGTTTCTCAATTTTATTTGCGTCGTTTTAAATTTTGCTTTAAATTCATACGAAATAAATGCATTTTTTCTCCGAATATTTTTTGTTTTTTGTTGCTTTTTCAAATTTAATTTGGTCTACTTTATAAACTATTATTTGTCTAGTAGTAAAATGTTAATTATAATTTATTACATTCAACATTTAAAAGTTTAATTAAAAACTATTTAATTAAGTATTATATCTGATATAGGTTTTTATAATAATATAATAATTTGATTATAATAAATGTGCGATAACTCTGTTTTTATAAATGCATTAGTTGCCATTATTTATTTTTTAAATATTTAACATTGAATTTTAAAATATTTATTAAGTATTCCATTGAGTTGATTTTGTTATTCGTTTCTTGAATTGTGTCGGCAATAATTTCAATTACTTTTCCTACTCCTCGTCCTCCTCTTCGCCAATCAATACCGAACGATAGAACCAAACGATCATTAGCCAAAAGTCCGTCGAAGAACCGTAAAGGTTACCGATGTGGTGTTGTCTTCTTCTTCTCTTGGACGCGCCCTTTGTTAGGAGTGCTGTCCTGGACGTCCTGGACGTCTACTCGATAATCGCTACGTATTAATTGCTCCGTTGTTAAGATTTTCGAAAAAACTGCTTTATTTAAATTTTTTCTAAAATATTTTTATGAATATTTAATTGCCTTTCGTTGGTTTTTCCGGTTTCCAGTAGCTCGTTTATTTTATTTAGATTTTGGCTTAGTAACAATGATGACGCTAACGACAATGAAAATAAGCGAAAGTGACTTTGGGGGATGTTTTTTAATTAAAATTACTAGAATTCTTTAGAAAATTTGACGGATTTTGGGCAGCTAGAGTTTTTATTCGCGGTGGTGGTGTTACTTCTTTTATTGTTGTTGTTATCTCTTAAGGCTTCAAGGATGACTGGTTAATTATTGTTTAATGTATAAATATCCAAAAGTCACTAAGATGCAAATATTCCAATGAATTTTCTTCTAAAAGTCTTTAAGGTTTATTGAAATTTTTTTGAAAACGGTTATCATAATTTGTCGAAGATTGACTTGAATTATAAATTGGCAGTAAATTCTTAGATTTAAATTAGCTATTGTTGGTTGTTGTTGTTGTTAGTTTTATTACTTGGTAAATTGTTTTCGTTTTTATTTAATGGTTTTTAGTATCGGGGTTTTTATCTATTTAACACTTTGATTTGATTCTTACACAAATAAATTCGTTTAATAATTCTCACTATACCAATACACCAATATTTCAATATGTCAACATATCACTTGTCAATATATCAATTTCTAAGGTGCTTCATCCTCTCTTTAAGGGCAAATGTTTTTGCGAAAAATCGATTTCTCCGTTTTATTTGCCCACAAAACAGTTTTTCTTCCCTTCCCGGTGACCCCAAGGAAAATTGCGCTTGGATTTGTGCGGCCTCTTCTTCTTCTTCTTGCGGTATATCGGGAAATCTGTGTCAATGCATTGGCTTGAATGTAATTAACAGTTACTCGTTAGTTGCTCACGCAACGAGCCAGGCGAGCTGAGACACACAGATGCAAGCAACGAGCTGCAGTAACTTTGTCCTTCTACACGATGTAAATGAGGGCGTGTGTAAGTGTGTTCCTTTAGGCAAGTGTGGGTGTGTTTGTGTGCATTGCTCTACACATGTTTGTATCTATACGTGCAAATAAAATATTTCAACTTCCTTTTCTATTGCTTTTTTCAATGTTAGCCACTTCCTTTGTAGTTAAAATGATACGATTTTTTCTCATTGACACCTTTATTCAGCAGCCATTATTTTCAATTTAATACAATTTTTTTTCTTTGTGAAAATTTTCTTTAACGTATCTTTTAAAACTTCACTTTTTTTAAATTCTCGTTTGACGGGCTCCAATCTTCACCGATGCTTCGCACTTCCACTAATGAGAGCTTTTCCATAGCGCTATCGTGTATTTATACTCGTGAGAGTGTTTGGTTGAGAGAGAATTATAGGAAAATTTGGAGCTCCATCAACGCTGGTGTTCGAAGGATGTGAGAAGTAAGTTGCTATAATGCTTATGAGCGAGCACAAAATAAGACCGGCTTTTGCAAATTCTCACCGCCCTTCTTGTGAACTCTTTCACTCCCACTCAAATGTTTACTTTCACGTTTCACGTGTTTATTATCACTATAAGAGATAACACATACGATTTTCTTGAATGCAATCGAAAAGTCGTTGAAAACAATTTATCGGAAACCGATGCGGTTTTTTTTTAATGAACAAAATGAGTATTTATCGAATCAGGTAGAGAACAGACGTTCTTAAAGGAAAACTCATAATCTTAATTTATATATTTCCTACTTTCATGAAAGGAAAAATTATAATGGTCAATATTTGTTTAATTGTCTACACGAATAATTACGAAGAATTGAAATGTCAGTCCCTAAGAAATTTTTAAAAAAATTGCAAAATAAAGAGAAAAAAGTTAATTCAAATGAAAAAATATAAATCATGCTTCACGAAATGTTTGAACCCGCCACAGTGGTTCAGTTAAACGTTTCCTAAATATAAATGAATTGAAAATTTGCCAAAAAAAAACATAAATTATGTTTGTATAAAATTTATCCTAAATAAGAGACAATTTTTTTATTATTTTTTTTGGCTAAGAGCCTAAAAGATATTTTTAGTTCTAGAGCAATTGCAACATTTTTAATGATGTCAGAATATTTAGATCCACTTGACCTTTTGAAAATTTTATATACAATCGCTCTTCTTTCATTTTCTTTGCTTCTTTAAATTTAAAAAAAAATCGAAAATTGACGTAACAAATTTATCAAATTTTATCGATATGAAATAGTAAAGAAAACATTTTATTGTTATAAACATTTCGTGGACACGGGTTATATTATTTATTTATGAAAAGAAACAACAATCATTATATTGATAAAATTACTGTAATGGATGACGGTGATAATAAGATTTATTAATTTTATGTATTTTTCTTTATTTCACTGTAATGAAATAATTTCCAAATTGGGAAAATATTATTATTTAAACACTCGACACATGCAACGATTTACTAATATACCGACGATGATATAAGGAAACAATTAAATTATGTCATCTGAGTGAATTGTGTAATTAATTACAATAAAAATTATATAAAATTTATTACCCGTCGGTTATTTTGCATCAATCCAAGGAAATTTCTTTAAAAACAATTCAGGTAATCATTGGGATAGATAGAGATTGAAAGAGGGAGAGGGAGTGACATAGGGGAACGAACCAACCAGAGAGGAGGATCGCAACCAAACAAGAAATAAACGTCACAGGATATCCAACGCAGCTTCGCACAATTATCGCGTCACGACTGCGCGATATAGCGAAACAAAGGCTGACAGATCAAATTCATACAATATCCCGAAATAATCTCATTCCAGAATTGAGGCGTAATTGTATTAGAGACCTTTTAACAGTTCAATGACGCAAGGAAGTAATGGCAACGTTGCGGAAGAAAACTGCAAGAACCGGGGAACCACGTAAGTGGTACGCACAAGCGGAAAAGGAGGGTGACTATTTCCGAAATATCGACATTGTAGTCGAATCACATGAAACCCCATAACCGCCCTCAAGGGATATTCTAGCTATGCAATTCTAGCCGAAGCTGAAATCATAAAGAAATAAGGATCATCTCAATAACAACAATCGTCGAAGGTGCGATTGACAAACATCTCTGTATAATTGTTGATATCCCGGGACTTCAACAAAATCTCATCGATACTCTGCTATCATTGATACCTGCCATATCATCAGAAGTTTTCTAAATTGAATTTACATACACATATATACATACATATATCTAAACGAAATAAAATACAATATATTTTGTTTTAAGCTAAGGCTTTCAAAGCGTATTGTTGGACCAGTAAAGAAGAAACTTAAACATAATAATTATAATAATAATATTAATAACAATAATAATAACAAAAATTGGCGTAGGAAACAACAAATTGTGATAACTCGAACTCCGAAATTACTCCTAAAGCAATAAAATTAAGACGGCAAATGAAAATGAAAGAAAAGCAAAGGCAAATAACTTGACGAAGCATAAATGCGTTGAATAACTGAAATAACCCTGTAATCACTTTGCCAGTAATGATTATTTCGTCAATAATATCTTGTATGATCGTCAAGCACCATTCATAGTCAATTTACATCCATATATAATGACGATAGTATGACAAAAATCATACGATAGTATCATATGATAGTATAGCAAAAATCACAACCGAAAAATCAATAACAAATTATTAACCTTTAATTTGGCTTTAATTTTGATTATAATGATGTGATGATGATAGTAAGAAATTTCGTGAGAGAAGTAAATCAAAATATGTTGATAAATCTGCTTATTATTATTTGCACTCAGTTTCGTGACAATCAATAAATGTATTGGGGTTTTAACGAAGCATGTATTATTTTTCGACAATTTAATTGCTTAATTGTTTATTTTTTTATTATAATATATTGTTTTAACGATTTAATTTTTCACAACGATTTAATTTTTCTTAGCATTAATTAAATGAATCTAATAATTTAATTATTTATTTTCGACTATAAATTTATTTTGTATTTTCAATTTTTTGTGAAATCTATTTATTTACAAAAGTCCCTTCACTTTATTTTCACATTATCTAATTAAATATCTTTTAGTTTTTACATTCCAATTATTAGTATTTTCTAAAGTTTTAGTATGCTAACTGATTTTTTTAATTTTTTGAAATTATATATAAAAGATTGTAATATTTTAATTTTTGTTATTAATTTGAAATTTTTAATTTTTATGATAAGGTTTTATGTTTCTAATATTTAATATTCAAAATTTTATTATTTTAGTTTTTATACTTTGGTTTTTGATATTTCACCAAATTTTAAGATGTTTCAAATATAGTAAAATGAACATTTTGCATAAATCACAAATAATTCTAGGTATCCTTAGAAATATGCACACCCAACCAAACCGCTCACTTCACTCTCAGTCTCTGTCTATCTTCGCAGCTACTTTTCAGACTTCTAATTTCAATTAAAATAGCTATTAGTTTGTCAATACTCACCTCGAACGAGAGACCACGGATTACCCAGATTTGCAGCTTTTGATTAATCTTGTTATATTGAAAAAATACCGTATCTGCCGTATTACAGCAAATAAATTACTGCTATAGTTGTTGTTGGTGAAGTCGTTTCTTACAAAAGTACGAATTAAGTGATTGTAGACGAGCAAGCTCTCGAACAAGCGAGCGAGCAAACGAACAAACGATCAAGCGTAGAAGCGCGCAAATGGTCGAGCGATTCAAACCTTTTTGTCAATAATACTCGTCTGACGCTAGTTTAATATTCTCACCGTTAGAATTAAATCCTATGAGAGCCACCTATAAAGCCATTATAACTAGTCACTGTTATTACTGTTGTTGCTCTTTTGTTGTTGTTGTTGTTATCAGTGTTGTTTCTTTGCAGATCGACCGATTTCATTAATCTACAGAATCATTGGATTTTATTATCCTGTCAAAATTTTAGCTGACTTATTTTCAACATTCCTTTGGCTAAAGCACTTAAACTGACGAATTTTTTCTGCAATTTATGCTGCAACTGCATTAAAAGTTTTAGAACACGTTGCACCGCTGAAGCCGTTTTTAGAAGTTTTACTGGAGGAAAAAAACATAAGTTTTAAAATCTTTTAAGAAGTTAATTAGTTTACTTTTCAAATATTAAGGTTTCCTTTAAAATTATTTCCAAACAAATTAATATCGTTAGAGCGTAGAATTGATTTATGTTTATCGCTCGATTATCGTCGCGCTTATGATAATAAAGACAAAAAATCAAGGCTTTTTATTCGCTCACTTCGCTCGGAATCATCACTTAAATTGGTTTTGTTTTCTCTAGTAATTTTTTTACTAAAATTATTCTATTGTTCTCTTAGAAAATATTCTTTTGTTAACTACCTTTAACGGTATTAATAAAAGAAAACAGATTTGCTGTAGATATTGATATTATTGTGTTGGTGTTTGTTTATTCAAGCGTGTGACCAATAAGTACGTGAAATTCGCGAGAAAAATGAAATTCAAATTGCAAAATTGATCGGCTTTAACGAAGTCAACACTAATATCAAACATCTGTGTCATAAATTCCTAAAATATTCTTTAAGAACTCAATGAATATTAACTAACTGTTCTAAAAATATTAGTCATTATTTTCAATGCATTAAATTGCGGTAGTTTTATAAAATTTCATAATCTAAAAAAATCCTAACTTATAAATTCAGAAATCATTTGTCGAATTTCTAATTACTATATCATTAACAAATCATCAATATTTCTTTAAAAAACCGAAGGTGGCAATCGCATATAAATAGAGTGTCTTTTAAGTCGCTAAAGTCATACTGGATATATTCGAATTTATGTTTCAATTTTTTTACGGAGTAAAAAATTCATTTATATATATATATTCATAGGTTGGCAAAGATAACGTATTGGATTTCATTTTAATTAGAAATTAATTTGGATAAATGTTTACAATCGTTTTGCTCTACAAGTAATTCTAGAAGATCGAATTAATCACACGATTTAAAATCAGTTGGTGGAAAATTTATTGAATTTTTTAAAAAAATTTAAATAAAACAAACGAAAAACAGAGCCTATATTGTAGTAAAAAATTATGGAGAAGGTTTTAAAATTCTTAAAGGAAGATTTCTATAAAAACAGACATCAGAAAAATTTTGATAACTTGGTAAGATATGACTTAATGGAAAAGTCATATCTTATTTTTAAAATCTTTTCTAAAGAGTGTTAAAAATCTGTCAAGGTGAATCAAATTTTTTTCTGTTAATTAATAATAACTGCTAATCAACTAACGAAAATATCCTTTGTGTAGATCCAAGATTTTTCATTGATAATATTTATTTTACAAATGTATTTCCACTAAAATCTGTTAAGGGATTACTTTACAACAATAAATTCAACTGGGCCTTCAATGTGTGCAATAACTTTCAATAAGAAATTCGAACCTTTTTATGGTCAATATTATATTTGTTTTTTAATACGTCTTACTTCAACTAAATCTTAGGAAAATAATAGCGAACGTTGCCCTCTCTTTCAAGTGTGGAAGCAAGTAATAATCATTAGAGGCTCGATCTCTAGGATGATTACTTCCCTTCCAAGGAGGTCCTCGAATTGTCGAGCCTCATACTGTATGGACGCGGTCGTTATTACGAAAGGAAAACTCACTCGCGGTCAGTCCAGTTTTTCATATATTTCTTTTCTCTTCATTGTGTCTCGGAAATAACGCATAGTTGTAACATTCCTTAACATTTCCCTCACAGCCATTATTGGTGTAATTATGAAAAGACAACCATCACAATAATGATTACAATTATATTAAATTATACATTATATTCTCAGCGAACTGACACTAATGAAATATCTGATCAAATTGCCTGCCCCGATACCTAAGATACATTGAACGTATTAGTAGATTCAACAGAAGAGTGTTGGGAATTCTGAGTTGGAAATGATATCCTGCTAGCAAACCTAATTAATCATATCTCTAGCGTCTTACTTGAACGCTAATATTTAAGTCGGAAATGGACTTCAGTACATTGTGAAGAAAAGATAACTTAATATATTTACACTTTAAAAGAAAAACCTTTCATCGATTTTGCATAATTTTAACTCAATAAAAAACGCAAAACGTTATTTAATAAAAATTTTGCCTTAAAACGCCTTTGATATTTCTATATATGAAACACTAAAAATTATTTATTTTCAGTAAGTTGGTATGTCGAGGCTTATCCGCCCTTACAAGCGGTCTCTAAAATCACTCCAAAAAGGAAATTATATATTTATAAATTTAAGACAGCGATTAGTTTTATTAAATCTGGTTTTTAATATAGTTTAAACATCATTTAAAATTAAAACAGATTAAAGTTCTAGAAAAAGCAATTAATATTCTAAATAAAAATTTTCTACTTTTTTTCAAAATTCCTAAAAGCCTTTTGAACTATTTTTCAATTGATGAAATTTTTGAACCCTAACTCACAGCAAAAGACTCAAAATAATTGAAAATCAATAAGATATCGATTTTCACCAAACCTTGATATTCGTTAACGTCAAACAAAACAGGAACAAAAATACGTATTCGGAAGCGCAGGAAATTAACAAAATTTTAATTTCTTGGATTCCGCTAAAACCAATTTCGCACTTGGTTTTCGCAAGATAATTTCCCGAAAATAATATTCCTTTGCCTTTACGAAAAACTGAAGCGAACAAAGTGTTACAAATAAAATGATAAATCAAACGCAAACTAAATTTTCGAAAGCGTTATAACGCGTTCGAAAGCACCGCGTGTACCGTCCGTCGAAGAGCTAGACGAAATATGCGCCAGAGACTGACGACCAAAGAGGCCCTCAATCGAAGAAATAAGAAAAGAAAAAAAAGAATAAAAACAATTCTCAACGAGAATAATTTGTGAATAAAAAGAGCAATAGGTTCTTTCGAAAAAGTATTCGCTAACGCCGACAAACGACAACACTGACAACAACTGACAATTACAGCCACAACAACAACAGCAACCGCAACAACATTGCAATAATTTGCGTCAGAAATAGTCGTATTTCAAAAGTTTACAACTCAAAGCATTACAACGATTCTCAGAGAAGTGACGAATAAGCGAGTGTAAAGAAGACAACAACACTCACCAATAGAAGACCAGCAGTCACTTAAAACAACACAAGCAAATGAAACATAAAACATAACCATAAACTTGCATTAGTGTGTGTATGTGTGCGTGAGAACCTTTCCGGAAGAAGAATTTATAAAAAATTCCATACAGCAACTAAATGAAAAGCAATCGAACGGATTAGCAAATTAATTTTATATGAAAAAAAATATTGAAACAATTTATTTTGGAATATTCTATTGAAACACCAGAATGATAACGAAAGCAATAATAACATTAAAATTAATTGTCACCTTTTCAACGTCATCCCCCCCACCTTTCTAACAAGTTAGAAAGCCATTTAAAGACAACATTCTCGGAACGAATCCTAGGCGGTCATTTTTTCAGTGAGAAAGAAAAGAAGAGAGAGAGAGAGGGAGGAAGTCGAGGGTGAAGAAAGAGGGAGATGCTAAAACATCGCTTAGAAAAAAGTGAAACGGCAAAAAGCTTAGCTCCGTGACACACTCACATAATTTTATTAACTTTCATTACAATTATACCACACACACACGCACAAATACATACCCAGAGGCACAAACACAAAATCGCAAACATTTAATAACGCATTATTTGGCACATTGTTGGCAATATACTGAAGAAGGGAATGAAGAGTAAAAAGAATAATAAAAAATATCAATTTTATTACTTTCACTAGAAGAGAATCTTTTGTTGCTTTGATTAATATTGAGATTTATTGCAATTAATTCTTCTTTACCTTGCACCCCATTGCTCTTCTTTACCTATAAGGGCCTTTCACCCATTGTCCTCTTCCTCAATCTTTCTATTATTTATTTTGACTTGTCATCTCTTCAAAATCTTCCCTTCATATCGTTGTTTCTTCCGGCTCTTCGTTCATTCATCTTCAGAGATTTTGTTTATAATTTTCTATCTTATTCGAACTAAACCTCATCGCATGAGCATTGCATACACATGGTGTATGTGTGTGTGTGTGTAAATAAATCTTGTGTACGTGTATGTTTGCCAATTGTTTATTTTCACTTTAATTCAAATAAAATTATCTTAAACATTTTAATAGATAAATTGCATGAAATTTTCGACCTTTCCTTTACTTGAAAGAAAACAGATGAAGATAGATACAGGCAAGGAAATAGAGAATGGGAAACGAGAAACGAGAATTGTTAACGACAATTGAAGGCTGACTAATTGACTGACTATCTTTAACTATCAAAAATATGAAGCTTCATATAAAGAAGGGTCTAACTAAAACAAATATATAGATTCTTTTATAATCCACACTTCATGCATAAAACACCTTTATAATTTATAAACGATTTATTACGGATTTTGCATACAAAAATTGCTATGATTGTTTCATAATTGATTCACCATCAACGCATAAATGAATTATCACTTCTTTATCACTGATTCATTTCTCATTCTTAATTAATTCCTTACTGATTCATTGATGATTCATTCATGATTTGTTTTGTAAGAGTACTGTGAATATTTCCGAATGAAAAATATTTCAGTTTTTTGTTGAAAGTAATTTCATTACAGCTTCATCAGTAATGCTAATCGCCTCTAACCCCTACTGACGTTCACGTCAACAAATTATCACAGATTTTTTAGCAGTTTTTAAATTAATGAGGAAGAATTTTGGCCACTTATTCACGTAAAGGAATTCTTCTTGTCTGTGAAAACCATTGATTGTTAGTCTGTGATGTAAGAAATTGTACATGAAAAAATTTTTGGTTGTTTAGAAATAATTTGTTCGCAATTAAATCTCACTATTCTTTATAATTTCGGCTCCACTCTTTAAGTAATTGTATCCAAAATTGTTCCCTCGCGATTTCAAAAAAGCGATTATATAGTGCAGTGTCAGTGAATAAAATATTCTATTCATCTTCTCAATGTTTACCGAAAGTCTGCAGCGTCACTTACACGTGATTGTAATAAGAATAATTGAAATTTGTATATGTTTTATTTGATTGTTTTCCTTAATTATCACAACAAGAATACTGAATAGGAAATATATATATTTTTGTAAATTAGAAAACATGCAGTATTTTTATTCTTTTTTTATTTTTTGCTTTGACAAATATTTTTTGTCATTGCAATCAAATGAAAACAGCTGTAGGATTTGTTTTCTTTTTTTTTTGGCATTGCCGCTGCTTGGAAACTGTTTTTGGTATAATTAATTGAACTACTATAATTACCATAATAGTAATGATAACGATGAAAAGAGTGATGAAAATAATTACGAAAATAATTATGTAATTGTTATAGCAACGACTATATATTATTATATTAATAACACAATAATCAAATAAATTCCTTTTCATTTAAAAAATATGATTTATTTATTCATAATTAATTCATTCATTTATTCACTATTTTTAGTTAAATAGCTCTGAAGACCATTAATAGAAATTTGGGAAATTTAGCACACATTTTTAACATAATAATTATATTCTATAATTTTAACATACTTTAAAAAATATTTTACATTGAGGCGACAAAATTTTGTACAACTATTCTTTTATAATTTTGGTTTTTTTTGTCAAAAATTTAATAAATATGTTCCGGATGTATTAATAATAAACTTACTTTCAAAACATTTCTAATACGCCACACAATTGTCACAAAAAATTATTTAGTAAAAAAATTTTAATTGACTCCAATCATTCGTAAGTTTCGTATAAAATTGTTATCACTGTAATCATTGTAATAATTTTGTTAATCCAAAAAGACTTGGAGATTTACAATTTTTGATAGAATAAAACATTTATATTAGATCTAAATTTTTTTTAAAAAAAATTGTTTTTTATTTGTATTCGTTTTCTTTCTATTTTTTCCTTCATCTTTTTATTTAATTAAGATTTATTGCTCTTTTTAAGTGAATTTTGCAGCCTTCCTTAAGGTTTTTTAGACATACACATCCACATATTAACACACATATACACACAATTATATGCAAACCTAAACACTTGAAATGCAAACACTTTCTTTATCACCGGTATTCCGCTGTCACATCACCGTCACTGTCACTGTCACTGTCAAGTTCAATGGATGTAATGTTTTTATCATTTTCACTAAAACTTGAGCCCGTGGCTTTCTACAATACTTAAAGTTATAGGATTCATAAATTGAAAATGTGATAGTACGTCCGATATATCTTTGTTGTAGCGCCCTTGTGGAAGAGTGAATTATTTTATTATTATTATTATAATTATTATTGTTATTATTATTGCTATTGTTGTTATTTTTGTTGTTTCTTCTATACCGTTCAAATATATTTAGTTATAGTTGAAATTATTATTATTGTTTTTTGTTGTTCGTTTTGATTTTTATGACTATAATACATTTAAGGTTATTAAGAATAGGTGTAATTTTTCCTTTCTACTCAACTTTATCTTAATTAAAGCAAATTCTTGCGCCTTTATTTTATTACGGAAAAAATCATTTCATTAGAAATTAGTGATTTCGAAATTTCTGAAGAAAAAAGGAAGAATAAGTACAATTAATTTGTTAGAAATTGGTGAATGGGTCTTTCAATATTAGGCGCTATTTTAAATCTAGCTTCTTTTTTAAAAAGTCAAAACTTAATTTTCTCTGTGATTGTTATTTGTCAAGCAACCGTTGGAGATCGCTGATAGGCACATTCACAAGCAGATTAAAAAGTAAATTGTTAGCAAAACAAGTATCAAAATAAATCAAGTCGTAAAACAAATAGAACAAACAATTTATCCAACTACAATGAATGACAAGTTGAGCCGTTGGTGACAATCGTAGCATCAACAATAACAACTGTGGAAACCATGTTGCAAATAAGAATTTCATTAATAGAGATTAAGATCGATTAACAATGCTATCAAACACATCCATTTACATTAATGTCAGCCTTCATCCATTTGAAATGATTTTTCCATAAAAATATAACACAAATTTGATAGAGTCCATGGGGTGTAATTTTTGCGCTCCATGGTGCTTTAGTTTTTGGGTTAATCTACTCTTGCCGAAGCGTATTACAGCCATGTTGTCGGCCAAAATTCTTTCATTTTAAACTGAAGCTATTATGGCTATGGTTACCAATGGTTTGACCGTTAATTAAACCATTACACAAGAATTCCAATATAATAGCTTTTATTTAAAATTTATCTTTGCGATGACGTACGATCTGTTTAATATGAATAATCCGGTAACATCAAAAACATTTTTGCGGGTTTGCGTTTTTATTACATGTTAAAATTGTTATGTCCTTATTGGAAACAATTGAAGGTTTTTATTAAAATCTAATTAAATAAAATTGTGGTAATAAATAAACATTCCGTAATATCGATCATACCACCTCACACAAGTGTCTCTCGGTTAACTTCCCCTGAAATATATATTTTCCCTCTTTCCAGCCTCCATAAATACTTCCCCTTTTTCCAGAGACGACCTTCACGATCATAACTCAGCTCACTTTACCTTTAGAAGATTATCCTCGCAGAATTTATCTTACGCCCTGGTGTCATCATATCGAGTACAACGACCGCATAGTCGCATAGTCTTTTTTAATTTTACAATTGAAAACTTTCTAATTAACAATTTTTTCTCTCTAAACAGCTGTCACGAAATGCGCCTACTTGCCGTTGTTTGTTTTTGTAATGGTTTGTTTATTTATTTGTAATTAGATCTCTCAGTTGGAACACATAGATAATGATAAAGCACCAACAACAATATCAACCCCTAATAAAATAATTATTCTCAAAGAAAAACATACGGAGAGAGTAAAGCCACTTTAGATTTTGTTTGCGATGCGTACTAGATCGAGGGACTCGTTGCGACCTCACTCGACCATTAAGAAATCATCATTTAAAAGTTCTTCAATTCCATTGTGAGAGAGAGTACGGAATAGCCCATAAAAAATAATTCAAATTGAGAGAGCACAAAATAACCCAAGAACGAAAGGACTGGATAAATTTTATAGCACACGATGGTTAAACAAGCACTGAATAATGAGACGAAACCGCTGGTTTGTGTCATAGTAAAACACTGTCGGGAGCTTATTAAAATAAAAGTTCGAAAAGCTTCTGATTATAACGCTTTATATTCTTAGTAAACATGGAAAACCTTACCTCGTAATGCTACTTTTGTTGTTGTTTTGAACGCGGTATGCAAATTTTTCAAAAATTTAGTTAACGGTAATTTTTGCAAGATAAGGACAAATTTTCTCCATATTTATAATCACACATTCAATTGTGTACGATTTCTTTTATGAAGTGATTAAAAGAATTTTGGCCACAAAATATCGCGGAACTCGAAAGTGGAGAAAAAAGATCAAACAAAGCAAAAACTACGGGCAAATTATTTGTGCGGTAGCCAGAAATATATCGGATTACGTTAAAAATGAGATGAAACCACACAAAATAATTTACAAAACTGGTATGGAAGTGAATGATCCATTTAAAGAATTTTTTTCTATTTGGAAAACCTGGAAGAGGTAAAAACCACAGAAAAAATACTATGTTGGCATTGTATGGACCTTCGAGGTCCATAACAAGGGAGAAACACAATGATGTGATGAATTTTGTGCTAACTTGAATAAAATTGGGAGAAAATAAGTTAATTTTATCTATTAATTTATTTTAAGATTAATTGTTTTAGATTAATTGTTTTACTTTAAGTTGTTTTAACAAAGGCAAACAAGTCTGGGAAATTGCCTATTTTCTCTGTGATAATTATTTCAATTAATGAAACCATTGAAAGATTTCAATAAGTTTTCCATTTTCGTTTTTAGAAAATTTGCCATCGAAGAATAAAAACTAATGTATTTTAAGGAAAAGCTTTTCTTATTAAATGACATTTAATGAGTATTGATTGAATGACAACTCCTGTAATGAAAATCCATTTGGATTTGACTGTTTCTGGATTAATTTCGTCTTGCACAAAACATTTAAGATGAGATCATGTCATCACGATTCATTCAATCAAAGATTGAATGATTTTAATGTTGGTTAGTTTAATGTTTTGTTGATTAAGGACTCTTTTACGATTCCTATAAATTGCAATAAATATGGCAATAGAATAGAAACAAACATGAGTAGCAGAAGGAAGTAGCAAATATATGAGAATAAAAATGAGAAGTAGCAATAGCAACAACAAACAGCAGAGACAGAAATGTAAGCAGAAAATATCACAACAATATTAGTTTCAGAAAAAGATAGGAATAGGGACGAACAAATAATGTAAGTATATCTATCGATGACAATATCAAAATGATGTTGATAAAGAAGTTGCAATGAAAACGAAAACAATAAAACTTATCTCCGAACATTCACTTCATAATAATATTGATTGCGGCTAAGTAAGAACCCGGCCGGTCTAATACGCCTCCAATACTATTTTGATATATAATGGAATTTATTTTCGAAGAGAAAACCATTGCTGGGGAAAAACAATGAAAGCAATTTAAGATTCATTGGCGCCTATCTTAATAAAAAATTAGATATAAATTAACAACAATTAAAGCAAGGGAACCATTGAATATCGACCGTTGCCTCTATATTAGAATGTATATTAGAATAATTAAAACAACAACAAACGAGAACGTGTTCCACAAAATAACCGCAGCTAAGCTTATTAAAAAAATTAAAAATTAACAACCAGTCCAGGAATCATGCAATGAAAGCGAGAATGGAAGTCGTGAACTTATATTGAATTAAGAAATTAATTCTTGAAATTCTTGAAGAAGGAAAATTTAAATAACAAGGAGAAAAGAAAACAACGGAAATAAAAAAATGAAATAAATGGAAATGGAAAATAAGGGAATGGAGAATTAGAAATTGAAGAAATTGAAAAAAAGAAATTTTGAAAATAACAAAAGAAATGAAGATGTTAAAGAAACTTGAAATGAAGAGTAAAAAAGAGCTATAGTGATAATAAATTAACTATGGCCAAAACTTAAATAATAAATCAGTAAAAATCATAAAAATAAAAAATTAACTCATTAATCGAAAAAATAAATAAATACTGAATAAACTAATATGAAATAAATAAATGAATTTAATTAAATTAACAAATTAACGAACAAACTATACAGGCATGAAATACATTTTTAAATAGTTTGAAATCGATTTTAAATAATCCAATTAATTAATAAATTATAAATAATGCACAAAATAAACCAATGCGAAACATATAAAATATAATAATATTTTTTATTGTAATTAAAAATTGCAATAGCAAATTTAAATGAGAAATTAATTAATATTTAATACAAATAAAATGAATCATAAAATGAAATTTCGATAACAAAAACTGGAAAAATTGAGTACTCGCAAATAAAAGAGAGAGTGGGTAAGGATGTATGTCCTTCGCTACTTCTCATTAATAAGCAAAAATAATCAATTCAAGAAAACAACAAAAAACGAAAGGTGATTAAATTGAAATGAAAATTAAGAATATACAAAAAATAATACTATTGGGAAGTAATTTAAAAAATATCTCTTCCTATGCGACTTTGATTTTTCTTTACTTTAGAGATTACTTCTTCTCATCCGTGTCTCTCCCTTTCAGTTCTTTGTTCTTTCACTTGCTTTCACTTTCTATTGAACTATTGAAATTATTTGATTCCATGACAATTCATTGATTCTCTGAAATTCTCTAAGGATTCATTTGTCCTGTCAAATAAAAAACGATTGAATACATTTCCCATGAGTTTAATTACGATTGAGAAAATGTACACTTTCAATGAATGACAAAAGGGATGGAAAAATTTAATGATAATAATTATTTTATGATAATAATTATTTCAATAAATAATTAACCGGATAACGAAATATGCTAGCAAAATAATATATGTATGCAGTATTATCCGGCGATACTTGTATTGCATTTAATATTGTACATAAATAATTCTGCCATATATAATTTTTCTCTCCCTGTCTTTCTTTCTCTCTCTCTCTCTCTCAATTTATCTATGTGATGCATAAAAGCGATCCTGTTCCATTAGTGTCGTTAAAATTAATAAGTTTTTAAAAAAATTAAAATTAATAAAAGTAAAAAACACTGATACTACTAATTTAACAATTCATACATGAAATTAATTATTGATTAATATTTTAAAAATTGTGGTCAAAATATTTCATTCAAATGTAGTCATATTTAATGGAAGAAATAACCTCTATATAAAAAAACTATAATTAATAAATTTATTAAATTATTATATTGAATATTTTTTTAAAATAATTAAACTGAAAACTAAAAAATTCTTGAAACGACAAAATTTAATCACAAATGTTAATAAAAAATGTTAATAAAATGTTAAATGTTAATAAAAAAAATAATAATAATTCATTTATATGTTTTATAAAGATTCCCCAAAATTATAATTCAATTAAATTCCGAAAAATTAAAATTTAACAAATATATTTATTTTCAAAATATTTTTATTTTCAAAATATTTATTTATTTATATTGAAAAGAAATTATATTTCACTGAAACTTTTATATTTAAAAAATCTGTTGAAATTTGACTGTCCTTAATCTGAAATTGATATCCTTTTGATAGATTACAGATGCTCCTTTTCTTTTCATCCAAAACTTTAATGCTTTTAAACTTATTATTTTGCAGACGATATTATTTTCTAGTTTTCAAAATTATAATCCATAAGCATAAACCTTTTGTGTAGTCCTCACGTCTTTTCCCCTCTTTTCACCGTAGAAAGAAATTTGCATTGTAAATATTATATTTTCATAATTCAAAAAGTTTTTGTATGTAAACACCGTTAAGAACTTTCGAGTTTTGCGACGTTAGAAACGACGTTAGATGCGACGTGTTAGAAACATCGCCATATTTCTCGCCCCTTTCGTATTTTTCTTCTATTACATTTTATGTTATGAATAGTTTTTCTCTTGTCTTCTAACGCCACACGTTATGACGCTACCACCTTTTTATGTCAGCCTATACACCTTCTCCTCAGCGTCCTCTTGATTTTCTTGGTTTAACAATGTTTGTGGTAATAGGATACGCGTTGGAAATATTGGAAATTTCTAAGTTTATATTCGAAATAGTTAATGCTATTGCGAAAAGTTTAATCCTAATTTGAATTTTGTAACGTTTTTCTTTATGACCGAAGCTATTTTATTCGTTCAAATTGAAAGGAAAGGATCGTGTACTTTTCAGTGTTTTGTAATTTATAAAGAATTGTTTTTGTTGTTGTTGTTTTTGTAATTTATAAAGAATTTCAGAAAAAGTTTCTTCTTGTTTTGTTGTGTCCATTTGATCAAAAACAAAATTCTAAATCGTAGGAAATCCAAATCGTAGGACTTCTAAATTTCAATTAAAATTATGTGGATTTTTCAAACAAGTTTAAGTAAAAAACAAATTGAATTTAATCCTTGATTTTAGATTCTATCACTGACTTTATCTTGTCAAATATATTTTATTATCCTTAACTTCTACAATTAAACAAAATTTCATTAATTTAAATTTGAAATTCCAGTCAAATGGTCTAAGAGAATTTGATTTTATACAAAATCAAAAACGGACACAACAAAACAAGAAGAAACGTTGTTCTGAAATTCTTTATAAATTACAAAAACAACAACAAGATACAACAACTTAATTCTAAACAATTTAGCATACGTTCAAAAGTTTAAACAACTTGTAGCATATTTTAAACTCATTGAAATTAAAAGATTGTTTCGTGGTAGAGGGTCGGTTTCCGTGAGGAAGAGAAAATGCGGAACAGGAAAAGGAAACAGGTATAATAGAAATTTTCCTGAAAGTTATACATGCGTTTATGTTTATGGATGAAACTTAATTCTCTGTGACTTAAGGCATGATGGAGGAATGGAACGACGACGCTCTGGAAGAAAAGTTTTCGATTTAGAGAGAGGAACAAAATGTTGAGTTTGAGAAAATGACAACAAAAGGACAATGAATATAGAAAGCGACAATAACAACAATATTATTAAAAGGGTTTTACCTCTGTTTCAACTCTCTGTGTGTCTGACTCTCGCACTTTCGTGATATGATTCGATTGGAAAAGTTCTGGATGCGGTTTCTTTTAAATCTTACCACTCTCATTGCTTTTGTCACTTTTGTTCGGATTTGTTGTTCTTGTTGTTGATATTGCTGTTGTTTCTATTACAGCATAAAACTTTATACTTTTTAAAATATTTATTGTTTTTCTTCGTTTTTGAGGTAGTGGTAATCTAATTGAATTGTGATATCCACGAACATTTTTTGATGTCTATAATTCGTTTTCAATTAATTAAAATAATTACGTCAACTTTTTCCCCAAATGTTTCGAGTATCTCGAATTCGCAATTAAATGCGAATTCACTAAAGATCTCACTAAAGTTAATATTAATAATATTATCTAATTACATTATACGCATTAAATTTTTGTAGTGATAAAACTAAAATAAACTACACAGTATGTCATCACGAATTAATTAAACTTCTTATTCGTTTTCTTTCCAAACTAGCAAAAATTTTGAGTAATTATAATCCGATGATAATGACGATTATGTTGCTAATCATATAATCACAAAGTGATAATACGATGTTATCCATAACGGTGATAATTGTGTGAAGAAGGATGCTATAGAAAATTTTAACTAATTTAATATTCTACGCAAGGTCTTCACAAGAGAAATTCGAGAGGAACGACTCATGATTAAATCAAAGCAAGATAAAAAGTTGAAAATCTAAAACGAACTTAAAAAACTAATTCTGAGAAAATGTCTAATATAAAAGAAAACAGTTTTCTCAAAAAATAAATTCTAATTAATCAAAGTAGATTTTTTTCTCCTCTTTAATTCCTATAATTCTATCAATCAGGATATAATGCTTGAAGGCAACTAAGACATTAACGAAGAACAGCAAAGGATTCGTAAGAAAGAAGAATCGCCAAGAATGAAGAAGAAAAGGACTGACGTGGGAGATGCTGGAGGCTTTAATCTTTAAGTTCACATCAATAGAATCTCTGAACTAGAGTGGACAATCTAGAGCCAAAAAAGACTTACGAACACGAAAATGGATAAATAGACATAAACGGAAACATGAAGATTTCAAATAATGTACGATCGAAGATGAAGCAGAATTTTACAGATAGACAGGATAACCTCTTTGGATGGAATCGATGGATGAAAGTGTCTTTAAAATGAATAAGCAAAAATCTCGTCTGGTCACTTGGGAGAAATTCTCGGATTTCGGATAGACAAAATAATCAAACTACGAAGAAGACAAATTTTATGACGGAGGACAAAAAAACAACGCCAATATCCGGACTACGAGATCTAGACTTTTAGGCGTGGCAGTTCTGGACACGACACTATTTCTTATCATTATTCTTCTGGATGTTGTTTAAAGAGATTCCTATGCTTTTTTACTTAAAATTCCTTTTCAAAATTCATGAAAGAAACTTTTAAAAATATTATCAAGATATTACCTAGAAATCGTGAGATATAATGAATTATAATGAATTTCATATATCCTGGATTATATTCAAAAGTTTCAGAAATGTGAGTTAAACTACTTTTGTTTAAGCCCCTTCATTTCAAAAAAAAAAATAACTAAGTCCTTTAGAAAGACGGTGAAAGAAGAAGAACGAACTTCTTACCAACATGATTAAAATAAAGAAATCCTAAGAAAAGGAAAATTAAGACCTTTTTTGAAGAAATTGTTAAAGACGTAATATTTTACGGAGACTAAAGAAAACATAAACGATAACAAAAAACAACAAGAACAACCCAAAAAAATAAGAACAATATACAAGCTTTATAAGTTTTTACAACGAGACTCAACATATTTCTCTAAGAAATTCTTCAACCCTTCAAAGAAATTATAAAAGAAAGATATCTAAATAACAACAACACAAATAGTAATAACAACAACAACTACTACTACGAAGCAACAAGAACAGCAATAATAACAAGAAAACATTAATGAATTAAAAAAAAGCTCTCAACGCATTTAAAAATTGAACGAAGAGAGAATAAATAATTTTTAAGAAAAATTTTGAAAAAAACTTTTGTTCCTGACTTCTACTTCTAGTTCATTCATATACGTATTTGTATAGATGTGTCTAGATGTGTGCGTTTGCGTGTGTTTACGTTCGTGTTAAAACAAACTCACGAAGTCAAAAATTCTCTAATTAATTTGTTGAAACAAAAGAAAACAGCATTCGAAGTAGCGGAACAAGTACAAGAAGACAAACCAAAAGAAAAACAAGTATAACAACTACTACCACTACCATAACAACAACAACAACTAGCAACAGCAACGTATCAATACGTTCAAAGTGTTAGTAATTGAACAATTTTTCTATCATGAAAATTGTTAGATTGTCATTTCCGTGGGGCAAAAAAAAGTAGTAATAAAAGAAAAGAAAAAGGAACGAAAAATAAAGAATAAAAAAATTAAATAGGAATAGCAAGAAATGGTGGCAAAGAGTCACAAACGTGTAGAAAATTAAATAAAAAAATGGAAAATGTAACTAAGCCACAGAAAGCTTGGAAGGAAAAAGAAAAAGAATGAAGCACTTGACGATGAAGAATGTTAACAAACCAATTTGTTTGCTCTCGTAAACGAATCATGAATGATTTATAAAAATCGATTTTTAAAAACTGGACAACATCCTCTTGTTCTTCTTTTTTAATCTTGAAAGTTGAAATTGAATAAATAAAATTTCAATTGAGAGAAAGAAATTGTTTTTCTAAGATTTTTAGAAATTTCTGACGAGATTTTAAATTCAAATCAAGTCAAATAAATTAAATTTTGTAAGTTATTAAGAAAAGTGTTTGAACAAAATATATAAAAATATGAAATTAATCGATCTATTTTTTAATTCTCTCAAAATTCTCTTCTCAAAATTTCTTCCAAGATTTTAAAACTGTTTGGATATAAAATGAATAGAAATAATGTAATTTAATGATTCGGAATTCGCGATTAATTTGCGCTATTATGGTCTTACAAAAGGTTTTGGAAATGAACTATTCATCAGGTTATCCTACGTTCATGGAGAATGTGGATAATTTTCTTAATTATCTTGACTTTTTTCTGAATTTAAGCAAAAAAAATAGTATTTTACCAACATTTACCAAAGAAATCTAAAATTCAATTGAATATTATCAAATTCTTGAAAGAATCAAACGCGATGTAAAGCAGCTTTAGCATTCCTCTCGGTACCATAGCCTCCTGAAGTAGAGAAAAACACTTACGGTTCCCAAACACTTATCGCGAGCTCTAAACTATGTCTTAAAGTAAAACAATTTTAATCCAGAAGTTTAATGATATAAACTCTAGATTGAAATTTAGGACTTTTTGTTATATAAACTAAAAATAATAAAAAGTAATTTCACAAAGTGCTTTAATCACAGAATATTTCTTATAATTTAAGAGATATAAACCATCAAATTTTCCTTATATATCAGAGCAATAACTCAAGTTTTTCAATTTACAAATAAACTTTCTATTTATTTGCGTCCATTATATTCTCAATAATATAAAATAATATAACTTTTATTTTCATAAATTTTTAATGGAAATTATTTTATTAAATTTTTAATGGAAGAATATTTCATTTAAACTTAGCAGCGTTTATTTCATTTTCATTTAACATTTTCATTTATTTTCAGTTTCATTTAACTTAAGAGCGTAAATCAATTAAAATAAAGTGCACGTACATTTTCTTCTTCCTCTTACAAAAAGCGGCCATTTCGCATTCGTATCGTTATTAAAAATCACTTCGTGATTTTCATGATATGCGAATTTAAAAGCAAATTATTCTCTCTTGATGGATATTATAATCGAATATAGATCAAATGGGTGGAGGAAGGTGAGGGAATGGTTCAGAGATAGAGCGAAAGGATCGAGAAAATCACTTTCAAGCGATGCCACATTTTGATAAGATTATATCTGCGTCGGTGTTTAATGAACTTAATGAAAAGCCTGGCAAACAAAACTTATGAAAGAGTGTCTCCTTGCCAGGAGAAAACATAATTTTTGCAAAAAGGAAAAACAGATTAATGAATGAATAAGAAATCTTGTACTTACCGTTAAATGATATAATACCAACCAAGTATGCAATGTAATTTCCCATCCACCTCCTTCAGTGATTTTCCTGGCATTCGGAAAATTTATTTTAATCGCTTGAATTTAATGGCAAAAGCAGCGTTGACAGAGATTTTAACAGAGCTTTATAAATTAATGCTTTGCGAGGTATGCGTGATTTTGTTGTTGTCGTTGTTGTTGTAGCTGCAGTCGCCGTCGTTTTTACTATATTTGTAGATTTTATTTTTGACTTGTTGCTGATTTTCACACTCTTCGTTGCCACATTATAACCTTTTTATACCTCTCACCCGAAGGGGTGAATCAAAACCAACTCAAAGGGCTTTAATAAAAATAAAAACGATATTTTTTATTTTAACCTTTTTTAACGAAAATTAAGCATTTTTTAAAAGAATGATTTTTAAATGGGCAATGTGTTTGTAAAAGAATATATCATTCCTTTTTGGGCCACAAATTTATTTAATAATTACAGCTGTTCCCCCTTCTATCTCTCCTTAACAATGCTATTTTCGATGGAGAATTTTATTTCTAAATAAAAATATTCCTCTTACTTTTACGATAAGCTCCATTGGGAACGAACCAAAAATTGAATAATTTTAAATAAAAATAAAATAAATCTATTAAATCATAGCGTCAAGGCTTAGGTGATTTAATCACGACTGAGGCTTTATATACACGCCCACGTACAAGTATTGACACCAAATTCAGAACTTGATTACAAAGAAGTGGTCGACAGTACTGCTAATGCCATTTGCCAATGTTATTGACCTTTAATACAAGTGTTGTCATGATGTTAAGAGTTGTTGACCTATTTGTCAACATAATTGAACGATTATAGAACTATCCTTAAATTATTGTTAGCGATGTTATTGTTGTCATTGTTGCTTTCTTTTAGATCATTGACTTAATAATAATTAAATGCTATGAAACCAAATGAAAATATGTTTAAATTCTTTTGCTTGCTAGGGGATAAATTAAAAGCAAGTAGGACTTATACAACTTCCTCATCCTTGCTTTGTAAATGATGAATATTTCATGAGAGAAAATCTAATTATGACGAGACTTTACCTTCCAATCTAAAAATTTACTCCATTCAATTTTGTTTTTTTTTGCCGCATTTATTTTTCTCATCATTGAAATAAAAATAAATATTAGAAATTTAAAAAAAGTAAGTTTCATTACAGTTTACATCAAATAAAAACTTTTCATTCATTATTAGAAAAATTAAAACTCAAAGCAATTGTATATAAATTCCATTCATTAAATTTAAAAGAATAAAACCATGCGCAGCATCAATCTCGCAACAGAATTGAGCACATTCTGTTAATGCTCTGTAGACAGCATCCAAAAACATAAGGAACAAAATTTATCGCCCTAAAGGATTTAAAAGGAAGTGCTCCGCTGATGCTGCCAACAGTCTCGGTGCGAATGGATTCGTTTCAACACTTCGGTAAGAAAAAAGAGAACGGGAAATTATGGATAAAGTGTTAAAATATATAAATTTGAAATTAAAGAATAAATTTAAAGTGAAAAGCTGAATTCAAAGAATTTACATAATTTAAGATATTTTCATAATGAAAAACTATTTTGGTAAAATATTTGTGTTTAGAAAATAAGGATGAGTTTAAGGGGAAACGAATATCAAAATGATTTAATAATAATCGCGAATATTCATACGTAGTGTAAAGTGGATCTAAAGCAATATCTAGAAAATATTTATAAAAAATATTTGCACTAAATTAAAATTTTTAAAAATGATTAAAAAATTTTTTTAAATATTCAGCCGATGAAAATGGAATAAAATTTTATTTGAAAAAATGAAAACACATCTAATAAATTTCATTATAAAATTATAGTATAATAAAGTATAATACAATTTTCGAACGCATTTCTTTCTTGTTTGAAAATAGTGCCCTTACTACAAAATGCAATATACTAACTAATTTAAATCTAAATATCAAACTAAAAGAAATTGTAATTGAAGAAGAAAAAGTAAAGAAAGGCTTGTATAAATAACAATTCATTAAAAACTCCGGTACACTTCACATTTTAGATGACTGATATCCTTAAAACTTGGAAAATATATTTCTTTTAAATTTAAAAAACCAGCTATTATTTATTAAACCAGCTTAAATATAAATAATTGTAAGAATTGAAAATTTATAAAGTAAAATTGAAAATGATAACATTTTCTTCCAAATACAAATCAAATTATTTTGTATTCGAAAAATAATTTGTATGAATATTTTTAAATATAATTTTCATAGAAATTAAAAAATGTCAGATAAATTCAAACACAATAAATTAAATTTAAATTAATAAATATAAAAAATTATTTTAAATTAAAACTAGTAATAATATTAAATAACAATTGAAAACTTTAAGAAGAAACAAACACACACATATTTGAAACGAGCTCCACGCCACCGAGAAGCTTGAGAAAATAGATAATGAAATTTCATTGTTAGCATTACTTTTGTTATTGCTTTTGTTATCATTACTCGCGTTGCAAACGATTGTATGAAACAAATTTTCATTAAATTTCTCTGACGATTGCTAGATCATGAAGTCTTCGGATAAAAGACTTCGCCTTTTCATACAAATCAACACACAAGTACGCAGACACAGACACATTTACTAACAAACGTGTCTATCTATGCAAATGTATATATCTTACGGATGGTAATGCTGGTGATGATGATGATAACGGTATTTGTTAGTCGATTTAGTCGACTGAGAACGAATGAAAATACATTTCAATTTGTAATTTGATTACATTTGAATTACTGACTAATGTGTTTATGTGTATGCATGTATGTTTATGCATGTATGTACTTTAGCAGACCTAAGGCCCAAAAGAGGGTAAATGTCTAAATTTAGTACGCAGGAATGAAGTGTTAACGTTGACACTGCATTAACAAAACCAGCTTTTAAAACGCAACACGATATTCAAATCATTCGGATTTTATTTGCTCATTGCTTTTAAAACTTTTCGCGGATATATAGACGAAATTAAAGTATAAATGCATGTATCGAAATGTATATATGGTATGCATATGCATTAATGGTATGGTATGCATATGCATATGCAAAAATTAATAAAATCGATATGAAGAGAGGAAAGAATTGCTTGGGATTAAACTCTTGTCAATCATTAAGGAGTTGCTTTAAATTTTTAATTTTTTGTATTGTTACTTTATAGCGGATTAACATGGAATTATGATGAAAACCTATAATCGGCTTTGTCTTGCTTTACTATTTATAAAGATGAAAATTAACTTTCAGATTAAATGCAGTGGACTATTAATTGTTCTCCTAGTTTGAACATTATGATAATAAAGCCCACTAACGCAAATCCAGCCTAATTCTCGCAAATTATGCTTCTAATAATCGTGGCAGCAGAAAACCTTAGCATACCATAGTATATTAATTTCAGTCAAACAATTCATTATTGAAGATTTCTATGCCATTAACACTAAGTGAACCCCCACAGATATTGCAGTCCTGGTATTGGAAGTACTAAGCCAGCGGAATCAGTCAATTCAAGGCCGTTCCGAGGGATTTTTTATATAATTTTTTATAATTAATGGTCATTTACAAAAGAAACCTACTTAATTACGTATATAAAATAACCTTATGTTCTGAAGCATCTTGGGGACTTGTTGTGCCGAAAATTTTAAACTTCTTTAGACTTCATTGGGTTACGGTCTTATTCAAAACTTATTCTTCTTAAAGGGTTTAAATTCACTGCATTATATTCATAGTCTTTTAATCTATTGCACTTATGATATCCACAAAAAAATCTAAATTTTATGAATATCTGAAACAGCAATCTTACTCTTCGCACCATATATATTTTTATTTATGATGCCACCTAATCAATATAAAATGGAAAGGAGTGAGTAACGTTTCATATAATATTCTTCAGCAAAAATGTATTTTTACCTCTCTAGACAGTAATAAATGAAGGAAAAATATCAATAAAAAATTAATAAAAAATATGATAATGTCAAACCAAATCAAATCAAATCAAATCACATTTTATGATATTTAGGATATTTAATATTAATGGATGCTTTATCTGGAATCACATTATGATATATAGAAGCATATCATAAATAATCTGCCCAAATTTTTCAAGAACGCGATCGTACTCCTACATTACCTTTTAACTTCTGATTATTCCTCATTTATAAACCCATAAATTCCTGAAAAATATTTATTAGATTTTCAACGACCTTTGCGTTTTAAGGAATGCATAAATGGAAATTTTTATTATTAGTAGACCCAAGTTTCCAGACATTTTTTATTATACTCATTTAATAGAAACAGCATTTAAGTGGTTTTCAATATTTCGTTATTAATTTATGGCGAGAAATAACTGCAACAATTTTAATTGTCAGAAATTATTAAATTTCTAACTTTCGAATATTGAAATTAATGCTAAATTTCCAAATTATTTATTTATTATTAAATTGCATTTTATAAATTTACTAAATTTAAATTGATAACAACTTTATATAATTCATTTATTTTCCCTTATTTAATCTAATTTTTTTATACTCTCTATTAAATACTTTTGTAATTCAAACGTTGAAATTTAGAGATATTTGAAAATAACGAAAACATTTATTTGTTAGACATTTAGATTCCATTTAGTTGCACTCATCCTTTGCCCTTGAATAGAATTTATAAAAATATTTCGAATTTATTAAAATGGAAAATTATTGCAGATAAGAATATAATTAAAGTTATTCTCATAATTGAAACTATGAAAATAATTGAAATAATTAAAAATGAGCAATTTTTAATCTTGCTGATATTAAATTAATTGAGCAAAAATAATTAAATGTAAATGTATTGAGTGTAAAATAATTAAATTTCTTTTAAAAATTCATTTAACAATAATGAGATAATGCACGAAGTACGAACAGAATTTAGCCAATTAAACACACACGTGTGCATATTAAAATGCGTAGGTATGCGCTCCGACGAGTGTTTATATGCATCTTTACAAAAAAGTAAGTGTGTGGGTAAAGTAAGTGTAATTAATTACACTTACTATGCTATCCAATGAAGTAAGATTTGTCCCTTCTAACGCAATTGACATAATGAATAATAACACAAAAAATAAGTATAATAATGACAATAGCGATAACTTAGCCACGATCAGCGTTTTTCAAAGTAATTCGTTTTTGTTAGTTTTAAATAAATTTGAAATTTTTAAATCCTTTATGTGAAATAACTGTTTTTTTATGTGAAATAACTTTGTTAAAGAAAATTACTTACAGCTAAAGCAAAAAACACTTTCAAATTTAATAATTTGTTTAAGGAAAATCTATGCGAAAAATCCAAAAATATATGATACTGTGACTGTGTTTGTTTGTTCACGTATGTGTTTGTTTTATACTTATAAAAATGGGCACAAAATAACACACTTCCTATTTTGGTCTACACTTACCCTACCTCTCCCTTTCCTATGGAAAAAAACCATTTCATATTCATGTCAAGTGCAGACTTGCTATAAAGATCACACATACAAACGCACACGCAGATATTCATATATGCAAATCTTCTCCCCTTTACGTTCACAAACTCACGCACGCGAAACCAGCACGTGTAACGTACACGAAAAATGGCACATGAGAAAACCATTCGTAGAATAGAACAAAATTATGGACAATATATTTCTAGTATATACGTGGTGTGTAGAACTGGAAAAGAACAACAACTACTTCTACTTCTACAACTAAAACAACATACAAATGTTAAGGGGGAAAACTAGAAAAAACGTCAGGTATCAGATAAATATCAATCATTTATAAAATATTAAAACTAAATAAAAGAAAATACATAATAAAGATAATAAAAATAAAATAAATAATGATAAAATATACAAATGGGTATATTTCACTTATTTAGTCATAGCAGAATGTCGGTAAGGAAAATATTGACTTTAACGTCAGGGCTGATTTGCCGTTCAGTTTAATCCTGACTGGATCAGCTAAATTCATTCACCGCTTAGGCGGCGATATGAAAAGAATTGTTATATCTCTATTCCTTTTCCAATAGCTACATAACAATTTTGTGTTCAAATATAAATACATTCCTGCTTAGATTATATGGTCCGGCAATGCCAAGATTCCGGTCAAGGTCAGCGCTTTCGTTAGGATGAAATAAATGAACACAGCCACGTTTATAAATTAATACAAATCACTACCGGAATTCTAAGACAATAATCGTGCAGCTTTTTATATTTTAATTCATCAATGATGCATCTCATATACTTTCTCAGCTGTGGGGCGATATATATTAAAACTTAAAGCAACGACTCCGTTAAAATAGAAAACCACACTCTCGTATACTCAAACACATTTTTACTGACATAAAGGCAGAGTTTCATATCTAGAGCAACAATCATACCAACCAAATAAAGAAAATACCAAAATAAATCCGACAAATAGTCGACTGACAAAAAGGGAGCAACAACAGCAAACGATTGTTTGCGCCACCGTAAACCATAATAAAAGCTTAAGCTTTAATCAGTCGAAACAGAGCGCGCTATGAATTACCTGCCATTCATAAGTTGTCCTGATTCGGTGTCACACTTTTCCAAGGACATCAGTATCATATCAAGGTCAGGTCAAAATATTAATATTCTTTTTAAACAATTCATGATATTTTATAATTCATAAAAAAAGATAACAATGATAATTTTAAAAATAATTCGAGACTTTTGAGGGAGGATTAACAGACGGAGAAGCGAATAATGGTAAAATGGGGTGGCATTACGTAAAATTAAGTAAAAGTAAAGATTTTAAGTAAAAATTAAAGTATTTCAAGTATTTCCTAAAATTTTACTTTTCATTGGGTTAAAATTACAAAGATTGAAATTTGTCAATTTTTCAAATTAAATTAATATTTTTTTCCTATAAAACAAAAATGCAAGACAATACGTTTTTAAAATTATTTTTGAAAGAACGTCCTATTTCTGCCAAAATTCCACATTTTCTCAAGAAGAACCAAACGCGATTATAAAAACGCAAAAACAATATATAATGGAAAACTAGAAAAAAGAAAGAAACAAAAGAGTATTCAAACAAAAGCAAAGCATCTAACTTCCGTCTAGCAAAAACAATATACCACATTTTCCCCGACCATGAATGAGAATAAAAAGAGAGATATTTAGAACAATATTAAAACTAAGGCAAGAATAATCTAACCCAACAGAAGAAACAGAAGGCAGAACTATAGGATTTGAATTTAAATAAATTTATAGAAACGATAAAGCAAGAAGAACAAGAACCTGCTCTACAAAGCAAAGCATACGTATCGGATGAAAACGGCGGTGACTGGCGGGTGCCGACGTATTAAGACATCATACATTTTTATTGTGTTCTCGTGACAGCTTTTAAAACCGTTTGAGAGTAATAATAATGATGATAGTAAGAACCGGAAATAAAAATGACAGCCATGTTAAAAATGACGATAAAAGCTACGGTCATAATATTGACGACTATAATAATGGCAGTAGGAAATAATACAATGGTAGCGAGCGACATCAACCACTATGACGATAGCTTTTATTAAAGAAACAATTATAAATTATATAAAAATTATTATAAAAATAACGACGATGTGACATGAAAGGAATACTGACCTGAATAGGAATACTGACAAAAATAATTACTTAACCCAGTTTATTACTAAGATCTGGTGTGGATTTTATAGCAATATAAATATTAATCATGAAATAAATATATTAATTCACATTCTCATTCACAAGAAAATAAACTAAATAAAATTTGCAATATTTTGCCTTACCCGATTGTCCGTAGCATCAACATTATTCATATTGTGAATCTGATGAATAATCTTTGTTGAATAATCGGTCAATTATTAATCTGGAGATGACGCTAATAATTGTTATAATGACAATGACATGAAACGTCGATTACTTTAAAGTTTAAACTTTGAAACGGGATTATGTTAAAAATTATAACGATAAATTAGACAGGCAGAATAACATTAATAGTTATAAGAAATTTCTATTGATTTATGTAAAAATGCCTAAGAGGACTATTTGCAGAATGACTAAGGATAATTTTCAGAATGTCAGTGGTGACTAGAGAGACATTAAAGTCGACAACGATGTCAATTACATTAAGGAGAACAACAAACAAAAATATTGTAACGATAATGACAACTATGATCAATCCGTAATGGTAGTGAGAATCGTAACACTATTTAAGAAAGTAATGTAATTATAGATGGATGTCATCCAAGACTTATAATAAAGATTATCAATGGTTATAGTGATGACGCAAATAATTATGATAGCACTGACCATTGTGGCATTCGGCTATTTTGGCAATGTCTTCACCATCACAATGACAATCGCAATTAACAGCAAGCGAAACAAATAATAATAAATATAAAACCGAATACTTGGAATAAGGATAACAATGCTATTGATCGTTACGGCTGAACTGACAATGATAACAAAGAATGCGCACACTGATAATAACACTAGTGGCAATGGTGATAACAATGATAGAAATTATTGTCTCCATCTTCAGAATAGCCGTCTATTTAATTTTCAAGATGGAAACAGTGACAACAATTATTGCATCGATGAATATTTCTACTGTCAAATATTGAATGTAAAAGTTTAACAATAGAAAATATTAATCATCGTCATAGTATTAAGATATCGAAAAAGCTTGAATATATTCAGGACTTTTAGAATTTATTTTACTTTGCCCCAAGTCGTTTTCATTCTTAACTTCTTTTCATCTGATGATTATTATAAAAAATCAACAAAGAAATAATAAGGTAATGAAAACCTCCTATACGCAAACAAAATAAAGAGGAAAATTGGTATTCAACAAGTCTTTATAATAACAACAAAGTGTTCGTAAGCTAAACATAATTAAGTCAGAGAAATTGTTGAGAATACAAAGTAATTTTTTATCAATAAATTTTTTGTTGTACAAGTTTGCATAACAAAAACGAAATTAACAATAAAAAGGTATATATATGCTATAAAATATAAAAATAATTAAATACAAGAAGAAATCAAACAAGATATTTTTACACATAATTAAAAAAATAATTTTTATTGATAAATTTAAAGCAAGAAATTATTTGGAATGAATTAATATACGAAACTCACTTTATTCTCGTGCGACACAATTAAGTTAATTTTCATTAATCCTTCAATTTTAAACAACAGGAATTAGTCATTATGCCAATAAAACAAGCGCACAAACGCCACGAAGGAAAAATAAAATCAGTTTCAAAAAAACGCTGAAAGGTATGCCACGAAAATTTTGCACGTAAACGGAAAATGTTCATAATCCATAATAATATTTAATTACAATCAATGTCAAGCAACAACAAAAGTAAAAATAACAAAAATACCAACAATGCTCAAGAATTTGGGTAGATGTATTTATTACGCAAACTGATATTATACGATTAAATAAATCATCGTGAAATTGTGTGGAATTATATCGAGCAAAATGAATAAATTCATCAGAAAAGTATGCAGTGGATAATTTAAATGAACTTATTTAACATTATGACATTATGAAAACGAAATGTACAACGAATCATCATCGTCGTTGGTATCACGGTCGGCAGCATTCTTCGTATCACCATCATCAAGAATATCTCCACCATCACTCCCCTAATCATCATCATCATCATCATCATCGTCAGCGCCGTACTTTGCTCAACAGAGAAGTCGTCTATAAAAGCCAAGCAAAATGCTGCCACGCTTGCAGCTGGCGTCAGCGAACGACGGCATTACAAACGTACTACGTGGCACTTCTGGCAACTACAACAATGCAATTTGCAATCGCCGCCTTGCAAGCAAAAGGCTTAATAATACAAACAGGGATACCAGCAACTACAACAACAACGACAACGACGGCAGCGACAGCGGCAACAGCAGTAGCAACGACTATGTTGCCATTTGCACTACCAACATCCACAGCGGGCGGGAAACCGGCAGCAACAACAACAGCACTCACGCAGACTTCAAAAATAATGCGAATATTAACAAAACCAATAATGAGTACAATAACAAAAACAAAAACAGATATAACAGCAACAAAATTGAGCGCTACAAAAAAGCAATTAGTTAACAGAACAAGAGCAATAAGAAAAAATTCAAAACTACAACAACAAAAACTCAAATACCAGAAAAATTTAATTGAAAGCAATAGAAGCGAGTGTTATAAACGTATTAAAAGCAACACCGTTACAAATATCAGTAGAAGTGGTAGTGGTAGTGGTGATAGTAGTAGTAATATTAATAACTGTTATTATTGCTCCAACAATCTTACAAATATTCTTAAGAACGGTGAACAGCAAAGTGATTATTTAAATTATAATTTTCTAAATAAATTAAAACGAAGTAATCAGCAACAAAAATTAAAGCAAAGAAAGTTACAGAAAAGAACAATAACAACAACAGGATTCAGTGTTTATATTAATAATTCATTAGAAAACAATGAACAAAACAACAGTGTTAATTATTATAGTAATCTAAAAAACAACATCAAAACTGTGAGTAACATCATCTTCAATAAAACTAAAAGTAAGGATGACAATCAAACTTATATAAACAATAATAAAGGAGATTTGATAATTCAGCAACATTTAAATAATTACCTTCGCTTCTCCTCTACAATCACTTCGAAAAACCCAACAAATGGAAAATATTCACGAATTAATTCAACAATTTTAAAAGCAGACAACATAAGTTCTCAATCACTTTCCGTAAAAGGTCAATACAATTCAAATCGAAATAACTTAAAAAGTTTTTTACAATCGAAAATTAGTGACTCTCATAATATTTCGTTATCACAATTATCATTAATATCTTCAACGACACTATCCGTCGCCACCACAATCCCACCATTTTCTTGGTGTTCCTTGATATCTTTTCTACCCGGAGCAATTGGTGGCAGTGGATTTACATTGCCGCCACTCAAAGTCAATCAGGTGTTCGAAAATGAACGACAAATGTCATCGGGTCAAATACGGCATAATCGTGGTAGAATCGTTTTACTCGGTCTTTTCGAACTGTCAACAAAATACGGTCCCCGCCCGGACGGTTTAAGTGAACTCGGTGCAGCCCTAATGGCGGTCGAGCACATTAATCGAAAACATATTCTGCCCGGTTATACGCTCGAGTTAGTTACCAATGATACACAGGTAAGATTCACTTAAGACATTTTCTCTTACGAAAGTTATGTCATACTGATTTAAGAAAAATAAGGGTTTAGGAAAGGTTGAGGAGTTGTAACTAGTAGTACGGTCAAAGCAAAAATGGATGGTCCAGCCCTATCATATAAGCACGATGGGATGAAAAGAAGATTTAAAAATTTAAGAAAAATTAAAGGAATATAAAGGAATATAAAGACTAAAATTAAAGAATATAAAGAAAAGTCTAACGATTAGGTGAGTTTGGGAACGACTAAAAAGCTGCAACTCCTTACGTCTATTTTTTTAAGTTAAATCTTTAGATAAAATAAATAAAAAAGGAATGAGCCCGATGATGATTAAAATTGACGGCTGAATGGTCCCGACATAGTAAGAATAATGTGTTCGTAATGTTAATTGTATCAAGAAAAAGTAATACAAAAGCAAGTAAGAACGTTAACATCGGCCCGCCCGAAGTTTATATACCCTACACCCGTAATCTAATACCATAGTCTGATCCTAATAATCAGTACTCGCCCCTTTTTATATTATATCTATATTCTCTTAATTAATTTATATCTAAATCGTCCTCAACACAACCGTTGTCCAAAAAGTTAACTTATGATAAAAGGGCGTGCCGCGCCCGTTTTTTGAGGAGAGATAACACCTAATTCCCACATCTCGACTATAAAACTCCAGCCTGAAAACTTATGTAGAAACTAATAAATCGATCTTTAAAGGGAATTTTGTATAAAAAGTAGGTATAGCACTGGTACGGTTCAATCATAAACAGCCCATGCTGACAGTGGATATTCATGCCAAATTTCATGGTGGTTTGACTGCATTAGTAATTTCCACAGACAGACACATAGACAGACAAATAGGCGGACAGATGGACGAACATAGCTAGATCGATTCAGGAGGTTATTTTGAGCAGTATATATTCCTGCTCAAACCTCCTTATATATATCACGCCTCCTTTAAGGCGTTGCAAACGAAAGAATTAAATGAATATAGCCGATCCCTTCGAGTGTAGGGTATAATGAATAAGAATTCTCGAAAGCTGTCTGCTGAGACAGCCAAGTGCTTTTAAGTGGATTATTTTGTTAATGACAAATTGAAGGAAGTGTCAGTGTGATTAATTAGCATGTTAATTTAGAACAATTTAAGAAGAAAGATATTTAAGAGGAATAGGATAATTAAGATGAGTAAATTTTAAGGAAATTATAACGAATGTAGAATAAAAAAGAATTACTAACGAGTGAAAATAATTATCAACACTTGTGTGATAAATTTGTCATTAAATAAACCATTAGCAGTTTTGCTGTTTCTTTTTTTTTTTTTTTTTTTTTTTTTTTGTTAATGTTTCTTATTGTTCTTGCTTATTTGTTTTATATTTAAATTATTTTCTTATCCAAACATTTAAATTAAAGTGTTGGTCAACGAGAGAATAATTTTTTGCTCTATGATGTTGGTAATTAGCTATAAAAAGAGCTATAACAACGAAACCAACAACAATCCTAATTAAAACAAACACTTCAAGGACATCTAAAACGAACTGCACTTAAGGATGTCTAAGAAGAAGATTTTGTGCTATGAAGAGGTTTTTCAAATTAAAATTTTCCCACGAAATTAATTCCATTGCCAGAAAAATGCTCGCGTATATAAAATGTATTCTCTTATATCTACTTATATCTAAATATATTTATCCTATATTTAAATTAGTTTTTTGATTTAGATGGATTTTTTCTGAGATGATTTTTTCTCTTAAGCCGAATCGATTATAAGTTTTCTGTTTACTTTCTTTAATTATTTATTATCCTTCCAGTGTGATCCTGGTGTCGGCGTTGATCGGTTTTTCCATGCTCTCTACACTCAACCAACAACAAGAATGGTAATGCTTTTGGGTAGTGCATGTTCTGAGGTGACGGAGAGTCTGGCGAAAGTGGTACCCTATTGGAATATCGTACAAGTAAGTCATAAAAGCGAAAAACCTGTCTGCAGTTAACAAAACTGATTGTGTAGATATATTTAAAGGCTTCTTCCATACTGTTTTGAATTGATTACGTTAGATAACTACATTGTAGGACTCCTATAGGGATGTTTTCAATACGGTTTTTAAAGTAAAATTTTGTACAGACAATATTTTTGTACAAAATAGCTTTGTATTAACGTCTTTTATGTAAAAATTTTAAAATTTCCTTTCTAACATTAATTTTCATAATAATGAGCTCATTTATTACTAAACGTAGTCTCTACGTGATTTAAGCTCTTCCATAAAACATCATCAAAATGAACGCTTTTACTTCAACCCAGGTCTCATTCGGTTCCACTTCACCTGCTCTTAGTGATCGCCAAGAGTTTCCCTACTTTTATCGTACCGTTGCACCCGATTCTTCACATAATCCAGCACGTATCGCATTCATACGTCATTTCGGTTGGGACACCGTTACAACATTTTCACAAAACGAAGAAGTACATTCGTTGGCTGTAAATGACTTGGTCACCGAACTGGAAGCAGCCAATATATCTTGTGCGGCGACAATAACGTTCGCCGAAACGGATTTCAGGGAGCAATTATTGTTGTTGCGGGTAAATAAAAAGAAGCTAATAAAATAAAGAAGAGAGTATTTTTCTTTAAAAAAATGATTGTATTTAATACTTCCGATTTTTTTTGGTTTTGAGTTAATTTCTTTCAAAATTTCAATCACTTAACATTTTTTGTTCTTTAACGCATTTATATAATTTTTGAATTCGAAACTCAAAGCTTCCAAAACATAACCCCTGAGTTTCTTTTCTGCAAGAAATGTCAATTTAATTTTTTGTAATTTATCTCAGAATCATCTTTTAATATTACCACTACGGTGTGCACTATCCCTAACGAACCATACCAACTTCAGTCGAATCCTTGTCTATTGCTCTTTTATGCTTGATTACAGGAAACGGATACTCGCATTATCATCGGCAGTTTCTCGCAACATTTAGCTCCAAAAATATTATGCGAAGCGTATAAGCTGCGTATGTTCGGCGCTGAATACGCTTGGATCCTTTACGAAAGTGTGGGAGCACCCTGGTGGAATGGCGTACAAACGTTCACGACCCATTGCAACGATAAAGAATTGAAAGAGGCTGTAGAAAATTTGATAATCGTTTCAAGTCATAATAGTATTGTTGGTAACAATATCAGTCTAAGCGGATTGGTAAGTATAATGAGGTGGAAAAGGAAAAGGGTAGGGAAATAATTTAAAAGAATAAATTCGTTTATATAATAAAGCGTTAAACGTCATAGCAAAACATAATTGTATATACGAACCATTCAATGATTTCCTTTCCTCGTCTTCGCCAAAAACAAAAATTCTGCAATACTGCTTTTTAAACGCCCTCAAAGACCTCTGAGATTCATTTGTATGCATTTTTAAGTCACAAAAATTACTAATTTTTTACTTGTCATGTTTTTTGAACGCCGTGCTGACCCCTCTATTCCAGACCTAAAGACCTTAGTGAGTGTTTCGTAATGCGCATTGTGATTTCATCAGATTTTTCAAAATTTTGAAACGACCTCCCGTCATCCCACATGAAATTAGATTTGGAGTAAAACCGATTTTCACGATGTATCTTCTTCAGTGTCTATTTCCATTCTAAATTTATTAAATTCTAACGCAATTTCAAAATTTGTCGAATTTTTTAAAGGAAAAATTTCATATGAAATGAATATGAAATATGAAATAGAATATATATTTTATTAATATTTTTCAAAACACATGTTCATATCTCCTTTAATTTTAAACCCTTTTTTCTTATTTTATTTCCTTCTATTCCAACCTTTTCCTCGCCTCCCCCCCCCAACAAAACAACATTCATCAGAACAATGATATGTTTTATACGCAATTGAGCAAGAAATTTGTGCAAGTTAAGAGCGTCATCAAAGACAATACACCACAGACAGATATCAGAGCTTATCGAGGAAAACAGAGAAAATCAGCGAATGAAATAAAATTCAACAATCCTGCCATCGAGACTCCTGTCATTTTTCAAACTCGTACTAGTGGTGGTAATGCCGTTACCTTTAGCAATACCGATGCAAGCGATAAGAATGAAATGAGTAAGGATTACAATAGCGCAAAAAGCTTGGTGGGTGTAAACCATAAGCCACCACCATTAACCAAAATCATATCCCGTTATGCGCCACAAACTTACGATGCGGTGTGGGCGATTGCTTTAGCCTTACGCGCTGCTGAAGAACATTGGCGTAGGGATGCCATACAATCGAAATTGGATCGTTTCGATTATACGCGTAGCGATATGGCTTGGGAATTTCTGAAACAAATGAGCAAACTCAATTTTTTAGGAGTATCGGTGAGTTATTGTAGATCAGTCTATGTAGACTAATCGAGATATTTTGTTATTCACTAATGAATAAATTAAATTTACCGAATTGAAATAAATTTTTTGACAAGTTCTATTTTTCTCTTATATGACAGGGTCCAGTTTCTTTTAGTGGTCCTGACCGTATCGGTACCACAGCATTCTATCAAGTCCAAAATGGTGCACTTCATCCAATCGCTTTATTTTATCCTGCCGAAAAATTATTGGATTTCCATTGCCCACGCTGTCGTCCCGTTAAATGGCACGGTAATCAAGTACCGATAGCAAGGCGAGTCTTCAAATTGCGTGTAGCGACAGTAGCGCCATTAGCATTCTACACGATTGCAACTTTATCGTCGATGGGAATTACTTTGGCGATTGCATTTCTAGCGTTTAACCTGCATTTTCGTAAACTAAAGTGAGTTGACACAATGATGCCGTATTGGATTATTATAAAGAACGAAGAGGAAGAAGTAATTGGGAGGAGGAGAAGGGGTAGAAAAGAGGGATTCTATCGAATTAAAATATTTGTATTTCAGTCATTGATTCTAGTAATGCTTTGGATTAAAGTCTTTTCTCGAACAATTGCAAATATTAAATGGTTTTTACCAGGGTTGACTTCAAAGATAAATAACAAGAAAAACACATGCAGAAACCATAAATAGCTTTATATTTTTCCTGTAAGAGTTTCAATTCTTTTCTTTGCTTTCATTCAATTAAATTCCTTCCTTGCTTTCTCACTCTTTTGCGGTTAAATTTAATTAAAATATTCTACTTTCTTATCCTTTCATTATTCTGTCCACAAAGCGACACTAAGAATCCGTAGAAATCTTGGAAACTACTTCCAATTTCATCAACTTTAACATTTCTTTCTAAAAAAAAGAGTTACCTCAAAGTTTTCTTAACAATCTCACCGAATACTAATAAATCGCTTTTGCCATGAAGTTTTTAAAAGGAAGCGAAAAAGCATCAGAAAATAAATCTTAAAAGATTAATCCCCAAGGCTTTAAAATGTTTTGTGGTTTCGATGGATGCCGGAAAGACAAATAAATCGTTATACCAAAAGGGCATGCCTTGGAAAAGGATATTTTCACACTTACACTTTGCAAATATGCAACATTTTTTATAACAAAATATATAACACAATCTCGAGGGCTTTTTCAAGAATATTTAGAATATTTCTTAAATCTGTAAATCAAAATCTTTCAAAATATATTTCAATAGCACAAAAATTGAATATATTTCTTTATTATTTTGTTTCTTTATTAAAATCCAACAAAAGTTATCTTTAAAACCAAAAAGAAGTGCACACAATTTTTAATTCAATTTATTTCAGCAATGGAAAAAATAACTCAAATATGGGGTTTGAGTTATTTCCTCCCCCTCGATCTCTATTTTTTATCCAAATTTATCGTATGTCTCATATATACCACCTACCTTCCTTCCACATAATCTTCCTCTACATCATTTTCATATATTTCAATTCCTTTCATGCCATCTTCCTCAATGAAGTCTTCCTGCATTTCCTTTCTTTCCTTTTCATCTTCTTCGAAAAAAAACAAGAAAAGCAATGGAGTTCTTTCCTTTCAGAGCCATTAAATTGTCGAGTCCCAAATTGAGCAATATAACCGCGGTTGGTTGTATTCTCGTTTATGGCGCTGTCGTACTTCTTGGTCTGGATTATTCAACATTGTCAAAGTCGAAGGATTCTTTTGCAACTGTTTGTACGGTAAGTATGAAAGATATTCTATACGAGAATGAATAAAAAAATTTGATGAATGGATGGATGAATAAACGATTGGATTTCTAGATAGCTGAATGTATGTGGATTTGAGTGAATGAATTGAATAAATGAATGGATAGTTGATTAAAGATGTTCATTGTCTGATTGAAGGTTGGTCGTGGTGAAAGTATTACTAAAGGAACTGCTAGGATTTTTGAACGTTTAATGCAATTGTTGGCATCGCATTTCACAAGGTTAACGAAATCACGATTGATGGCATTCATGTTTGGGTACGTGCGTTTGTGTGTGTGTGTGTGTAAATACGTACATGCTTATGTTAGGGGATCTGCATCAACGATGTCACGGATATCTAATGCTTTCCACTGAATGGATGATATTCCTTAATTTAATTGATAGACTGAGTACATGATCCGTGTCGAGCACCGTGTCGAGCACTTCTCGTTAACCTGTATGTAAAAGCGTTATGAGATCTGTTGGCTGGTTACCTAAATGGGCAAAAATACTGTGCAGTTTTTAAATTGAATTGTTGGGAGATATGACTTATGCTTCACATAAATCCTGATATACCTACAACGACCTTTATTCAGGATGACTACTTTGCGATTCATAATATCTTAAATTTATTATAATCCGTAAAATGTTTTTACTATTTTTTCCCAAAGAACTAAGAAGAGATTCTTGAGAGACATCCTTTAAAAGTTCTTAGAGCAAACTTAGGCTTCTCATAGGCTTGTCATGGCAATAAGTAAATCACTAATCACTAACTCCTTCAGACAAACTGAAAGGTTTCGCTAATATTTCCGTCTTACTCTTATTAATAATTTCGCCTTTTATTTCATTACTTTTTATTTAACTAATATTTTATTTACATTCCGTTTTTATGTATTTATCCTCCCCATTCTACTGTCCTTCTTCTTCTTATCCAATACATATCTCCGTTTTATCTTATTTTATTTTTACAGGCACGAGTCTATTTACTTTCGGCCGGCTTTTCATTGGCTTTCGGTTCAATGTTTGCCAAAACTTATCGTGTTCATCGAATATTCACTCGCACGGGTAGCATTTTTAAGGATAAGATGTTACAGGATATACAACTAATATTATTGGTGTGTTGTCTACTGTTGATTGATGGCCTCGTGGTGACCTTGTGGGTTGTAACGGATCCAATGGAACGCCATTTAAGCAATCTAACATTAGAAATAAGTAGCGTCGATCGGAGCGTAGTTTATCAACCTCAGGTAAAAGGACCAAGAAAAACAGTGAAATAAAAATAAAAAGTAAGAATTGAGAAGACAGTAAATTTTGCAAAAAAATTATTACTCAAATAGAAGAACAAACGCTTCATAACAATGTGAAGAAGAAAACTTTTGTCGAAGGGAGAAAAGCGAACTAGTCTCGAAATTTGTGCGAGTTTTGCAATAATTTCCAAAAATTTTCCTTTGGAGTTATTTATATTTATATATGATATATTATATATATATATATATATATATATATATATATATATATATATATATATATATATATATATATATATATATATATATATATATATATATATATATATATATATATATATATATATATATATATATATATATATATATATATATATATATATATATATATATATATATATATATATATATATATATATATATATATATATATATATATATATATATATATATATATATATATATATATATATATATATATATATATATATATATATATATATATATATATATATATATATATATATATATATATATATATATATATATATATATATATATATATATATATATATATATATATATATATATATATATATATATATATATATATATATATATATATATATATATATATATATATATATATATATATATATATATATATATATATATATATATATATATATATATATATATATATATATATATATATATATATATATATATATATATATATATATATATATATATATATATATATATATATATATATATATATATATATATATATATATATATATATATATATATATATATATATATATAGAATTTCCCTAGAAAATCTCTTGCTTTTTTTCCTCCAATTTAATTATTTTTCTATTTTTATGTTATGCTTTGTTTACATTTTGTTACTCACTGATAAAATACTTCTTTCCGAATTCAATACAATTGGTTCTATTTTTCTTTGTCGGTTTTGTTCTCGTATTGATTTTCTTCCCTCTTGTTGAAAAGTGAAAAAGTCGTTCAAGAAAGAAGTAAAGTTCAGGTAGTTTTCTTTTCAATTCTCACCAAAAGTTTCTTTCAAAAGGAATTAGGAGTGAATGATACGAAAAGAAATAAATTCCGAATGAATTGATAAACGGCGTGAATTTGGTGTTTCAAATAGAAAAAATTAACACTTTCAATAAAAGGAAAACCAACCGAGCACAGAACTAACCCACCTTTATACTATTTTATCAATTTTTTCTTATTCTTCAACTCTTCTCAATTAGTCATATTCAATATTTTTAAATCAAATTTATATTTGATGCCTTTTAAATTTATTACACGTCGCAAACTTTCATTTATGTAAAATACATTTCTTTAAATATTCAAATTATAAGAAAACAATAATTTATTCAAATAATAAATAAAAAATATAATATTTTTAAGAATACTGAACAACTTACAGTTAAAAAAGTATAAAAAAAGAATTTGGCGAAAAAGACCTGAAAATTTTTTGATAGGAATATTTTACAACCTTATTCAGAAACAAGGTAAAAAATATAAAAAAATTTACAAGATATTCGTTCGCCTTTTTGTTATAAATCTTTAATTATTTATTATTTCTCAGGAAAAAACCTAATTGGATAAAGGATTACGAAAGGAATAAATTAAATCTTTATTAATAATCTGTTGTTTTTTTCCTTCATCATAAAATTAAATGCAAAATTTGTTGCACATTATAATTTCTAAGTATGATTCTCATATCCTCAAAAAGAAATCCTTGCCTCTCTCCATCTACAAACCACAGAAACCCCAACCGTTCTCCAGATCTCAAAAGGATTTCCAATTTCCTCCGCTCTTCGGAAACTCTTAAGACCTTTACCGTTTTGTTATCCGGCAGCTACAAAAGCTAACACTAAAACTAACTGACAACCCTTTTCATTTTTCTTTCTTCCCGTTTTGTTTTTCTGCTTCTTTTTCTTTCTTTCTTCGTTGTGTCATTCTTGCAACAGGTTGAAGTCTGTCGTTCGCAACATACACAAATTTGGCTTGGTGTACTTTATGCTTATAAAGGTTTACTGCTGGTCGTGGGCGTGTACATGGCGTGGGAGACAAGACATGTTAAAATTGCCGCTCTAAATGATTCGCAATATATTGGTGTTTCCGTCTATAGTGTGGTCATAACAAGCGCAATTGTTGTTGTTCTGGCCAATCTAATTTCTGAACGTGTTACTTTGGCTTTCGTAACCATCACCGTTTTGATACTGACCTCAACGACGGCCACACTCTGTTTACTCTTTATGCCTAAATTGAAGGATATATGGGCAAGAAGTAAGTGCAATATGATGTATATACAACACATACATACATACGCGCAATGCATAAATTTATAAATTATAGCATACATCGATATTGCGATATACGATTTCGATATGCGATCAACAATTTCATAGCCTGATGTTTTAAAAGCTTTTAAAATTTAATTGATAAATGCAGATTAAATTTCTCACCTTTATTAGACTTTTAGGAGATCTTAATTAGCTATTAGAATATATACTTCCTCTAAAACGAACCTCCCTATTCATCGTATAAACTTATCTCGTCCATCAAATATTTCCCAGACGATATAGTCGATCCTGTCATTCATAGTATGGGTCTTAAGATGGAATGTAATACAAGGCGTTTCGTCATTGATGATCGTCGTGAACTACAATACCGCGTTGAAGTACAGAATAGGGTTTATAAAAAAGAGATTATAGCGCTCGACGCAGAAATACGTAAATTGGAACGCATGCTCGAATCGGGTAATGCCTCTACAACTACATCGTCATCAACTTCATTAAAGTTCGGGCAGCACAAGGTAAGTATAGGATAGTTATTCAGTGTCTTTTAGTCTTTTACTTCTTAATGAAATTTTGGTTTAAGGATTAGATAAGATTTATAGCTTGATATCCAACTCGCGCTTTTGAGATTTTCTGAATTTAATTTGTTATTATGACTTTCTCAGAAGCTTTCCTGCCGCCTGTCGCGATTTTCTCTCTTTTGCAGCCCGAATTGACAATTACCACCGATTCTTCATTTCGTACGATTTCACCGCCACCGCTGCCGCCTCCCCTCACCCATTCATACAAACACTTCAATAGTAAATCCCGAACACCGAGCATTTCAGGAATACTACCAAATCTTTTACTCTCTGTGTTGCCTCCAGTTATACCACGTGCCAGCTGGCCGTCGGCGGAATATATGCAAGTGCCGATGCGACGTTCGGTTACGTTTGCCTCACAACCCCAACTGGAGGATCACACCATTGCTGATTCCTGTTTACCGGCGCAAGATCTTTACAATCTTCGTTTAGCCCACCAGGAGGCCACAGACAGAGCGAAAAGTGGTCTTATGACGCGTTTGCGTGGCATTTTTTCGCGTAATGCAACCATTACCTCGAGCAACAAAGACTCCACGAATAGTTTGACCGAGCAGAAAAGCCTTAAGGCAGCTTTTCGATCACATGTCGGTCTCTTTACCCGACTCATACCATCATCGCAAACGGCCTCCTGCAATGCCATCTATAGCATACCAACGGGAACGGTTACCCCCGCCGGGGACAATGCATCTAACGCATCGCTTCATGTTTCGGCTCAAAGAATTGGATCAACGTCGTGTACACTACATCGAACATCATTTGCCAAAAGTGGTACACACCTTGATAGCACGGCACACGATCCCAGTTTTCTGAATTCAACAAACACTGCGAATTCGACAATTGCAATTATTTCGGGCATGGGAGAAGAACATATGCTTCGATCCGCTAATGTAACCGGCTTATATATAAAAGCGCATGCAACTAAAGTGAACTTCGCCCTCCCCTCCAATCGCCGCTCATCGAATGCAATGAGCGCTCTTCAACCAACATTACGTGAACGCGTTCGCGGTTCACCACGTTTTCCACATCGCATTCTACCGCCCACTTGTAGTCTTAGTGCTCTTGAAGAAACTCAAGACCGAATCAATTTGGTACGTCAGCCTCCAAATTTACGTAAAGCCGTTACAGCCGGTAATTGGAAATCAATGGAAGTGACAACGATATCACGTCTTTCATTAAATGGAACTCAAGCTGAGCAACTTTTACAGCCAAGAGGTAAAGAAAACCAAGAGGTTGAAAATGAAGAAGAGGAGTTGGAAGAAGGGTTAGAAGAAATAAAAGACAACGAAGAAGAAAAAGAATGAAAAGGTAAATTGGAAATTATAAAGAGACGTGAAGAGCTGCAGAGAATGGCTAAAATAATTTAATGTTAAAGAAATTTTCATTTTAATTTATATTCCACTGAAGTCAAGAATTTTCTGCGCGATACAAAATGTGGGAAATCCTTTAATTTCAAGAAATGGAAAAAACATGTTTTGCAGAAATTTAGTTTTAAAAATTATTAAAATTACTGAAATTGGAATTATTTAAATTAAACTCAAGCATCAAGCAATTTTAAATGAAAAAATTGACAAGCAATAATTATTGATAAAAAAAATTTTGTAATAAATTTCCTTGAGGTTTTTTGATTAAGAATTTATTATTTAATTTAATGTTATTAGTTCGAGCATTCTTCTATAAACTTAAGAGAAAATTATTGAGGAAAGAAACAAATTTTAAAAAAAGGAAAATATTAGAAATATGATAGAATTGATTAGTAAAACATTTCAGATTTAAAGCTGTTTAAAAAAATTAAATATAAAAATGTAAAAATTATATATAAAAACTCAAAGATTAATTATAAAAGTATAAATAAAATATTAGAAAAATGGTAGACTGTTCAAAAATATGAAAATAACGATAAGGTAATAATATCATATCATTTATTTACATATATTTTTATATTTTTTTCGTACATAAATATCAACTATTTCTATTAAAAATTTACCATTATTTACCGCTTTTATTTACCATTACTTTATGTTTATTATTTTTGGTTTCCAGTTTTGTGTATATTTGCTTTGTGTATTTTGCTGTTTTCACCTTTATATATATTTGCACGTAAATTTACAAGCTTTATATTTTATAGTAATATCATAAGTTATAAATGATCTCTAAATAATAGTATTTGATATATTTTTCTTAAATAATTTTATTTATTTTAATATGATCATACATACGTTTTCTTTATTTCACTTTAGCTGTTTACAATTGCAAAGCAATTTTTAAAGCGTGTGTGGATTTATTAGCTACGACAAACGAAATGCGTTCGATCTATTTTCGAAGTTTACATATTTGCGCACAAAATAATATTGTCATACTTCAATATAATGCTTTATGGTTTCTACTTATTTGCTAGATCTGAATATCTTTATAGATATAATTAAAGAAATTACTTACATTCAAGAAGCAAGAAATTACTTACCTTCCCTTCTCTGAATACTTTTTAACTGATAACAATTTTACAAAATTTTATACATTGCCTTATGGCACTAATTGATAAATTACATGAATCACCTACGTTATTAGTATATAACTACAAAGTCGAGAATACGTTAAACGCAATTCATAATAAAGTCTTTTCCGCTAAATTTTATGGAATTCATAAAAAATTTTATGCAAAATCATTGACCAAATTAATCAGAAGCAAATAAACAATCAATTAATGTAAAAGTTTGGTATAAAGAATTTACTACAAAAATATATTTGTCTACACAAAAAATAAGCAGTGGTGCATTTTATATATAAATAATTAAGCATATCAGAAATATGTGTGTAGAATATTATTGTGAAAACTAACGTCAAAAAAACTTTGTAATTGAAATAAATTTGATTGAATGGTAAAGTGATATTATAAAAAATTAATATTAAAAATCAAAAAGACGTCTTGATTTTTGGCAATACAATTTGCTACATGACAGTAATCGTTTAATTGCTGTTATATTTCATTACAATTAGGAATTACCTGCAGACTAGATTACTGATTAGTGACCAGGTTACCGATTATCCTATTAGAGACAAAAAATGTTAGTATTGATATTAATCTATGTAGGTTAAACGTAAAAAAACATATGCAAAGCATTAACAGACTTTAATAAACTGTTAGAAATCTGTTCGGAGGATTCTGTTAAGAGAATTTCTGTGAAAAAAACATAGCAATAATTGCAACTAACTGTTATATCATGTAATATTAAATATTTCCAGACCTAACCTCCTCTCCTCCACTACCACTTCTCCCCCCTGTTGTCCTCAACCACATCCTCCTTTCCTCTTTCTCTCTCTCCCTCCCCATCATTACGATAACCGAGCACAATCAATTTTGAAACGTGTTAAGCAAGCAATATTTTCTAGAAAATTTAGGTACAGAGTGTTTGTAAGACATAGCAGAAAAGAGGCGTGATGTACGTTACTAAACTAGAAGGTGTAGATTTATAAATTTTAACTAAAAATATAAAGTGACATATTTATGTATGTGATGTTAATAAAAGATGGAATTAATCAATGGAAATTATTTCTATCGAATGTTAGAATTTCATTAAATGTAAAATATGAAGATTTTAAAAGTATCTATAAAATAAATCTAGACGGACTGTATAAAAAAATAATATGACTATTTGAAAATGTATTTATCGAAAACTCAAAATAACAAAACATAAAAGAAAATAAATCAATTGACTACTAAAGATATAAAAATGTGTTTTTTTCCATAAGCGAGTACTTTCCATTATTTCCAGGACTCTGGAATTGTAAACTTTTATCCGGAATATGTTTCTGCGGAACAAAAAAGAATTTTTTCATCACGGATAAAAAGATAATAAAAAATGTTATTCTTAGAAATACTTAAGTCAGAAAATATACACCATTTATTATCACTTCCATCTATCTACTTCCTTAATCTTAATGCATTCCTCTCACGCCAAACCATGATTTCAAAGAATCTGAGCGATTTTTATGGCACGAGTTTAAAATCCGTTATAATGCGCGAATTGTAAATCAAAGGAAAAAGTTGTTCAAGCTTTTATCCATTTAATATTCCTTTCTTTGTCTTCATTTGTTATATCTTGTTATTTCTTTTCTCTTTCTATTCAATTTATTCTTGCAATTTATGAATTTGAAAATATCTCTAAAATTTTATATCTGAACGCGTTTTAGAGATTTATACAGTGGCTAAGGGTAAATTACAGAATTTTTGAGGTGATGCACGGCAAATCGTTCACGAGAGAGTAATGAAAGATATTAAAGGCAACCATAGATTAACCATATTTTTTTCTCATTTTAAATAAATTTATTAAAAATGTAACATTAAAAAAAGGATTAATTTGTTAGAAAATAATTTTCACTGAGATAGTAAAAGTTAAATATATTCATCACAATAATTCTCAGTTTCCCTCAGTTTGAAAAATAAGTTCAATATTTCCTATTATCGAAATGAAATGTCGTAAAAGATTCGTGTACGACTTTTCAATGGAATGAAATGCAAGAGCAATTTTATATCTTGCGCATGTAAGCATTTATGGTGGTAACTTATGGTCGTTGGGTGTTTAGGTGGTTGGGCGCCTTCCTTTAGTGGTGAAAGTTGATTTATTTAAATAGACTCGTGCTAGTGCATAAATCAAACAGACTTAAGTAAATTCCTGAACTGCAAAACAAGTGAAATTGATAATTAACAGTAATTAAATTCATGAAAACATAATTATTGAATTAAAACCGAAAATCAAAAAGTGAAAGGGTAAATAAATTAAATGCAAGAGTACGTAGTTTAAAAAATAATGCCGGCAAAAGGGTTAACTATAAGAGTGAAGCCTCAAAATCTACAATATCTACGGACAAAATCTTCAATAAAAAATTTCTAAACTCAAGATGTGAAATGATAGAGTTTCATGAATGTTCTAAGTTAACCCCATCGTTAAAATAAAATTCATTTACGAGAGTCCTTTCTGTAAAATTTTATTTTACCTTTTATTTAAAAAATTTACCTACCCTCAGCAATAAACCTTCAGTTCTGCAAAACACTTTTGTATACAAAGACTTTCTGTGTGGCGTCTCTCTGCCACAGCATCAATTGAAACTCTTCATCAACAAAATCCTCTCTGTAATATAGAATTCTTTTGTATACCAAGCTTTCCTTGGTAACGGCTTTCGATTTTGAGAGATTAAATTACTCAATCAATCAATTCTCTTTTCCGCTACGTTGTAAAATGCATGTTATTATTATTACATGGACCCATTTCAATTCGGAAATTATTAATCATGATGATTTTATGTTTGGAGATTTTTCACGGGAGGTTTTAGATATGGTTTCAATTATGAAATTTGTATACGTGCGCATACTGGCTTTGGAGACTTCGTGTTCCAGAAATTCTGTATCGGAATATGTAAAATTTAACAATTTCCTGTCGAAAATGAAAGATTTATCTCCAGATCCAACCTCCAGATGCTGATAATTATATATATTATTATAAATATCTATCACACTATAATTATAAATATAATACAGCAATTTCCTCTTTTCTTCGCATTAATTTTATTTTATAAATTCTACATTTTCACTTTGTCTAGCCTTCTGTGGCGATTTAAGAAATCACATATCTTTGATTTTCTGATTCCCAAAAATTTAAAGATTTTCCTTATTCTCTGATTGAATCCTTATATCGAATATATTATGACTTTTTATAACATTTCTGAACTCAGATGGTGCAATCTATCTTTTGACATACACACAAACAGACGCCATACAGGCAAACAATACACAATAGAGAACACAAAAGGACGACCATCGAGCAAATACCGAATAATCATCGTCGTTTCACGAAACGGTGAATGTTGCTCTAGGGATAATATTTATTAAGAAGTTAGCTAGAAATGAACACTACTGAACTTTAACTTTGTGTTTGGGTATATATTCAAAAGACTAATAAACAAGTTAAATAAAATATATAAAAGAAAACTAATACGGAAAACAATGGGGGAGAAGGGACTACTACGACGGAGCTATTGTCAAAATCGAAAAGCTTAATTAAATAAAATCGGGTTTTCCTAAGAAAATGTTAAACAAATAAATACAAGAATTTTCGTTTGGATTAAACTAGAGAAAGCATACCGAAGGCAAAAATAAGAAAAACGGGAAACAAAACATAAAAAGACGCATGAAAAAATGAAAAGATAATTCATGTAAAGGACTAAAGGAACAATAATAAAAGTCATTTTACAGACGCTTATCATCCGATTATCAGAGTTTCCGAAGTGTATGTGTATTGTTTTAAATGTGTGTGTGTGTGTGTGTTACGGTGTGTGTGTGTATGTGTTTCGTGTGTATCACGGTCAGAGAGTTTAATCTACTGATGGTGTCTGTAAGTAAATACGAATGTATATGTGTGTGTCTAGACAATGTAGTAAATACAAGAAAATTATATCAATGAATTCGATTGAATTAAGAAATGGTCGTTTATTATCAACACATCCCCCACCCCATACTCCGTAACTTTTCACATGCCTGTGTCGCTTTTTCTCTCTTTCCCTTCCTCCCTTTCTCTGCCTCTCGCTCTCTCTATGTCATCCCTTTTTTACCTTTTGAAGAATTATTATTTACAGAGATTGAAAGAAACCCATCTAAATAAAGAAATAAATTATAACAAAACAAATAAAAAGAAAATGAAGAAATAAATGATAAATTATAAAAAATCCGTAAAAATGAAAAAAAATTTAAAAGAAATGAAGAAAGGTATAAATTATAATTTACCTCAGCCTAAGTTATTTTTATACTCAAGAAAATGCAATTTCTGGAGCTCAACACATACACACTCGCATATACACACAAAACTACTTGCGCAGGTTAAAGTACTTTTCTGCCGACTTTTTTTTAAAAATAGTACTACCAGGACTACCAACACTTTTTATGAGAGCCCAATACGAATATATTTTCCCAAGAGGCAAGTTTTGTAAAACAGGTAGGGCGAAAACTGCTTTAAGCACATCGACGGATTAGTTAAAATGTACTCTTCATGATAGCCATGAAATGGATAATCATCCATGTTAACGCCAGTCGAAAGTATTTCTTTTAACTTCTTTACTATACTTTGCTTTAGTTACTTGTAATTATCATTAATATTATTTAAGAAATGTTGAACATGATTCATTTTTGTTTCGCTTTTAATGTCATGAACTAATGAACTTGAAAACTTATGTACCCTACACCCGTAGTATAAACTTACAATCCCATACTAATTACTAGTGAAACGACAAACCGGCAGACGGACATGTCTAAATCGACTCCAAAGGTTATTCTGATCAGGAATACGTATACTTTTCTATACCTTCCGCCGGCCGAAGGTATTCTTCTTCTTACACATTACAAACGGAAGACATGTAGTGTAGGGTATAAGAACTATATCGATTAAAATTTATACATATATAAGCCAACATTATCATTGATATTTGAATGCAGAGACTCGCATATATCCGTTCAAGTGGGAATAATTTATAAAGATATACCATTTATCTCATTAAACCAATATGCAAATTTCACAAATGCATAAATCAACCAACACATGCGCAAAGGAATTCGACAAATGTATATTCAAGAGGCTCTTAATTATTTATTGCACTCAGATACTAAACCAATAATTCAATAAACCAATTATAATATCGTTAAGATACGCATACGAAGGTACGTATAAACAAACGTACTTATAAATACATTTTAACCACTTAGTACCTACTTACGAATATCTTCTTACTCTAACATTTCCAACAACTCTCTAATCACTTTGAAATTGTTTCATTTAAAACTAATTCAGCTGAATCTGTTAACAGATAGTTTCAACCTTTGGTAGTACATTAATATTGAGAGATAAAGCAATTAGTGTTACATAATTTCGGTTTAGGTTTATTGAAGATTACCTAATATGAAATATTGTCTAGTAGTGAATTATTAGAACAATAAAATAAATTTATTAGGCTTCTATTCATTGAACAAGTCTGGGGGAATTTCAGGAGAAACTTTTTATATTTTTTGTATAGAAGACACAACTTTGGAAGACTTGAGTATACTTTTTTGGAAGTACTTTTATTGAAATAATTCGTGTCAATTGATTATATCTGAGCGAAAAAAACTGTAGTACAAATAATGGATAAAATATGATAAATTCAGAAGAGTAAGAAGTTTTAGGCTAGACTTAAATGAAATTTAATTTAGCGATTTAGCTACAATAACATGACGAAAACCTCATTGTGCGGTTAGCTCCGATTTTATACTGGTTACCCGGCATTAAACATTTATTCACTCATTTTGCAATGGAAACCTTTTCGCTTCACAATTATTGGTAACATAATCCCAAGAGAGCGAGATGTTCGCACATAAATGCTTTAAGATTAAGGTGATAAGAAATAAATAAAACTGAACGAATTCAGACCAAATTTTGTTGAGAAAAAATATGCTAATTTCAATTGCGATAATAATCCGTATGCGATTAGTATGCGACGTAATTACTTCGTCTCGCCTATTGCAGTAATAGTTTGCGTGTAACGAAATATTTTGTTAAATGATGAATGACGAAATATTCCGTCTCACCCAGTTAACAGGTTAATGTATCAAAAATCAAAAAATTTCAATACAAATTACGTAAACTCGATTAGTCTAACTCATCAATATATATAAAAATGTAGTAGACACAATCATTATCGGTATATAATGGATTATAAAATTAATAAAAACCCGCCTTTTATTTTCTTCAATATTTTTTTGAATTAAAAAAGAGTTCTCAAATGAATTAAAATGAAAATTTATGGGCTTTAATAATTTACTCTCGAATACACAAATGTTATGACTTGCAATGAATTTTATTATTTACAATAATAGATGCTCCAATAATCGAGGCGATTGAAAAGCACATTGTGATTTTTTGAAATTTACTCTATCGTTTTAAGCTTCTTCAATAAATTCTCACGATAGAATGACATAACATCACAGCACTTCACTCTTCACTTCCACAATTTTCAGGATTTAACAACATTTTCTGATAGAAAAACCTTTCAAATATTCCCCTTGTGTGATGTTATTTTATAAGTCTATTTAATTTTATTTGATTTCATAGTATCAATCAACTTTATTGATGTGATTGTTAATACCTATTCAGTCATCCGTTGATCCATACGAATTTTTTTCATATCTCCTAAAAAAAACACCTACAAGAATTTTACCGAAATTGCCAATTTCTAAACAAACTTACTCGCATAAAAAGAGCAATTCGAAAAAATCATTTTTTGCATAATATGAACTCAATAGAAGCATATTGTGGCAGCCCTAAATACATGTTGAGGAGGGAACAAATCATCACCATCATCAAAATGTTTTTCATCTTACACCAAAATAATGTTTCAATCACTTTGAACATTATCATTATATAGCCAACATCATTATCGTCAGCACTATCATCACAATCACTATCACATCACAGCATCGTAATTATCATCATTATTATCATCATCATCGTCACAATCATCCTCATAATCTTATTAAAGATTTGAAGTGCGTCGGCTGCGCACTCAGTCGGAAAATCACTAAAAACTCGGAAAAGCACAAACACACACACACACTCCCGCACAACTAAAACCATGTGTTAAAAGCTGATAAATCTCTATAAGTGTTAGCGCCAATTCTTTGTATGTGTGTGTGGGTATGTCTGCTAAATTTAGCTGTTTGTACATTCAAAAAAAATTTACATAACGCTTTTGTTCACTAAAAATTTAATGAAATTTTATGCATGAATTCAATTTTGATAATGACAACTGTCTAAAAGATTTCCGTATTTAACATTTCGATGAATTTTTTCAAATTTTGATGAAAACAAACTGCTGTAACTCGAAATTTGAACATCGAAGATATGCTGTTTTTCAAAACTTGAAATTAAAAAAAATTTTAATACATCTTCCTAAATCCTTCTATTCCCCTTTCCCCTAAATTGAATATTTTAAGGATTCCGAAGAAATTTATATAAAATGGTTAAGAGCTTAAAAAACGCGGGTTTCCCAGAGAAATATAATATTTGAGAGATATACAGAATTTATTTTTTGAGTAAAAAAATACATATTTTTTCACTTTCTTTTAAAATATGAAGTCAACAAATATTTTATGAAAACTGTCAACAGAAGTAAATAATTTAAACCAATAAAAAAGCACCAGATATTTAAAAAAAACATGATATCTTCATTTTAATCCCGTTTTTATTTTTAAAAAAATAATGAATTATTAAAAAACTGTGGAAAGCCTATTCAAAATTCAGTCAGGTATAAAAGTTTTAGCTACGTTCAGGTTTTTTAATTCTATTTCATAATAGACTCTTTTGATCGATTTCCTTAGCAAAATTTGACTTAGTTTTCTTTAATTTAATTGCTCGTATTGGTTACAAAATCCCGAGCATGGAAATCCAGAACGACAAGATCGCTAAAGATAAAATCCTGAAACGATAGAAGTTATAGCCCAGCGAAAGTAAAGGTTAAAAAGAAGAGCGCCGGTTTGCTGCTAAAATTGTTCTTGTAAAACAACTACATTCACTTGGCGAACTTTGGTCGCGACAGAATTTTGCTGTTCGCGATTTGATGCTTTGGAATATTGTCAATCGAGATTTTTAATAATCGTAATTATTTTGTCTTTCACGATTTTCCCTCTCTCCAAATTAATCTCTTTTACTATTTTTATTTTTGGATAATAAAGCTAGTATTAAACATATTAATATTAAGTACAAATGCTAAAATTCTTTTCAATTTAAAAACTAAAGATTCTTTATTATATAGTTTCATTTAATCGACACGCATACAAAATATATATATAGAGACAAAAATATATAAATAATTCAAGAGAACACTTTGACGAAAACATCCAACAATGAAACACTCCTAAATTTCTCAACTTCACTTCAGAGATTTCATTTGAAAAATCACTTTCGCACATTTTTTGTTAACATGTTTTTGCTATTTGTTACTGTGTTTTAAGCGCGTTCTTTCCTTTTTTATAATTAATAGCGTAAAACGCGAAAGACAAATCAATTTGGTCAAATACACGAAAGTGCCGGTTTTGGTGGAGTTGTTGTTATTGCTGTTGTTGTTATTATTATTGTTAAGTTTATATCTGTAGCTTTTCGAATCGTTGATATTTTTTACTTTTATTTCATGCCGTTGTTTTTTTCGACCGTTTATTTTTATCGATTTAAGGAAAAAGCCTAAAAAAGCAAACATTTTAAATCGGAACAATGACGACAAATAGCAATGGCTACAATAAAAGCAACAAAAACCTCAATACAATACTTTATCGTTGACGAAAACTTACGAAAAATAAAAATCAAACCTTGTGCATTTTTTAATCAATTTAACTTTTATCGTAGGCAGTTTTTCGAAGAGTTCGTTATGGCTGTTGTTTGTTGTTGATAAATGTCGCAAAAAAATAAACGATAAAAATAGATGAACAGTCTTTTTTCTTTTATCTTCCTCATATTTACTTTTTTGATTGCGTGTATTTTGAGTGTTTTTTTTTTTTTTTTTTTTGTTAAGCGGAAATCGTTAAAATCCTTCTTTTTTTCTTCTGCTCAAAATTACTTGACGTCATTTCTCTTCAATGGTTTCAAAATGTTAGTTCATCATTAAGTCGTAAAATTCTCAACGGAGCGAATGAAATAATATAAAGCATCACAACAAGTCTGTCAATCACTCCGTCGATATGATTTCCTTTTGCAAAGTAAGAACTAGCTATGAATATTTTCACCAACACCCACACATATATATGTGTGAATCCTAACCTAATCCAAACATGTTGCAATAATATACACACCCACCCACAACATTGTCGTTTAAAACACAAAAGCAATACAAATTTAAATTTTTTATTGCTTTCAATTTCTTCATTTTCTTTATGCCTTTACTAAAACTCATTCTCTGGGTATATATGTGTGTGTGCGCGTTTGTGTGTGTTTATGCGTGTGTGTGTATGTGTGTGCATATATGAAGCAATTTATTTTATATTAACATATTAATATGCATGTATAAATAATAGTAGGTGTGTGCGCACGTTTGTGATTAGGCACAACACAGAATTTTGTCAGCTTGAGTTTATTGGATTTCTTTTGGTTCATTTTCGTAAGTTTCGATTTATCTTATGTATGAGGTTTCTTTTGCCACCCTGATTCTTAATTTCACTCATTTTTTCTCCTCGAAATTCAAATTTGCGATTTGCGATTCAAATTTCGAATTCATCCAAAAATGGAATTATTTAAAATTTTAGGTCATTCAGAAAATTGTATACCTCTCGAACTGTTCCATCATCACAATAATTAAAATTTATGATTGATCAACGAGCAAGCAATAATTTAATGAAAATAATATCCTTGAAAGAATAAGTAATAAAAAGAAAACTGTGAAAATAATCCTGATTTGATTTTCAGTCATGGCTTTTTTTAAGAAATACTGATATTTCTTTAGAAGATTCGATCTTCATCTTCTCGGGTATACCAGGACCCGTTAAAATTAGGAACTTTTGTATTTCTTTAATATATAATTTATCTTTAGTCTATTATTTATTTAGAATTTTTATTCCCTTTCTATGTTTTTGTTCTTGTCATTTCTACATTGAATACAATAACAATTTGTTAATACACCCCGTCAATATTAAACACCTCTTACCTCACTCACCTAATTCTCATGTTTGAGCTTTAATTCGAATAATAAAAATATCGATTAACACTTTGTTTGGAAACTATCGTAAAGCAACGAGTTTCATGAACTTCACAAAGTTTTTTGTGAAGTGCAAATTCGAAGCTTTTATTAATTAGTATCATTCTTTGTTATGCCAACGGTTTTCTTTGAAATGAGTCCATATATTCGTTGATGAGTGGTGGATTAAACAAATAACATTGAATAAAATTAAAATGCTTATACAAGCGAAATCGTTTTCTAGAATGGAAGTTTTCTCTAAGAGCTTCGATTTCTACAAACGGCGAAATATTTGGTGTTCGCTTTACCAAAAGAAATTGTGAAAAAAGTTAGAGAAATTAGTTAATGAAATAACAGAAATAACGATCCAAAACTTTCATCTAGTGTATAAATAAAAAAAATAATAAAACTTGTAAAAATATATTCAAATTCAATTTTGTTACAATCTGAAAGCAAACCAAAAATGATTGGGCAAAAACTCAACCAATTGACAGATAGACAAACGTTAAGGCAGTTAGATAAACTGGTAGACCAACAAGCAATCAACCAATTTTATTTACATTTGTTTTAATTGGTTTTAATTGCATTTAGTGACCCATTTAAACATTTAAATCAACATCATTCCAAGCATCTTCATCTGCTTCATCTTGCTGTCGATCTTGATTCCAGCGAACATGGAGTAATATTTTTAATACTTCTAAATTTAATGTAAAAATGCGAATGGCTTTAAAATTAAATAAACCTAATTGGCTTTAAAATTAAATAAACCTAATTTAATTAAATCCATATCGTCTAATGCAATCTAAGGAAGAATCTCCCAAAAAACCCAAAACATTTAAAAATTAATTGACTAAATTAGTTCCTAAAGGAATAATATACTAACGAACTAGCCAAATAAATCCACTCATTTGGCCTTCAACCCAAATTTCATTTTGAAGTTAATAAAATCGTATTGTTTCTCAACAAAACTTCTCAATTAGTTTCAAAGAATTTTCGGCAAATTAACACTTTTCGGTATTTTCGAATGGCATTTCTGGAAAGAGTAAACTTTTTGATTAATTGAACGAAAATATAAACTCAATCAACTGTTCTGCCCCAATTAGCCTTGGATGAATATAACATCCTGTTAAGCCAATTCCGATTGTTTTGGTCACTTTTACAGCAATATCACGAATTATATTGCGAGGCTATTGATTACTGCCCTGAAGTCATTCTTAAATATTTTCACCAATTTAATTATTCGCTCTCACTGATTTGGTTTATAACAGTTTCAGTAAAATTTAAAAAGTAAAGGGAAAGTATATAGGATTATAAATTATTTATTATCGCGAAATTACTCATACATTATTAGATAATAATAAAAAGCAATAAAAAATAATATAACATTTATAATATTACAGACAGTTTTTTAATGTAGTTTATATAAAGTATTATCGCATCGTAAAAATAATCGAAATTTATTTATTAAAGAATTTTATTTATTCTCACTCGGCTTGTGTTAAATATGTTCTATGCTTTTTGAAAATTTAATTGAACGCCAAATTCTTGTTCTACAGAATTAATTATTTTGAAAGAAAAACTATTACCGCGATTGTCATTATCAGTATCTCTTCCTCTATCCCGTTGCTGTCGCAATAACTGTCACTCTCGCGAGTAATATTACCGTCATAATGGCTCGCACCATCACTAGCACTATCGCTGTAGCTTTCGCCATTACTATCGCAATCACTAGAACGATCACTTCACTGCCGTGACCATCACTATCACCGTCATTATCACAGACATTACAGTCGTTATAGCCACCACTGTTACTAATTATGGACAAAATTACATTCACCACTGGACTCATGCTCTCGCCTTAACTGTCACCATCACTATCACGAACAATATTTCCACCACTGTCTTTATAACAACCACTACCAATATCGATGTCATAATTTCCATTGCGAGTTCAATTAGCATAGCCGTCTCGTAACCGTCTCTATTATTGTTACCGTCCGTACCTCTGCCACCTTATTAGTCAATTTCACTGCCCCTAACACCATCACTACCTTAACCAGCGTCACTACCGCCATCACCGCCACTATTACCCTAACTGTCATTATAACTATCACTATGAGCACCACTATCACCGTCACCATTACCGCTGCTATTGCTTTAGTCGCTATTACGTCAAGATTACTTCGACAATCTTCGAAGTCATCATCATCGTTACTCTCACGTACAGCGTCAGTGTAAGTCCCACTATCAACGTCAACGTCACTAATACTGCAATTATAAATATTACTATATCCAACGTCATTACTGACACTGACCTGGGCCACTATTGTCATCAGTATGCCCATCACTATCACTACCTGGACTAGCGCCACTGAAGCAATCACTCGTTTTTAAAAAACGTCAAAATTATCAGTAAACAATTACAAACTTATAATTACCAATCACAAGCCACAACACACATCATTCATTTATTTTGTCATTTTTAAGTCGCAGTACATTTATTTGTCTTGCTAAAATTTTCAAATTGCGAAAAAAGATTAACGTTCTTACCAAATTTTTGCCCATCATGATTTTTACCCATTTCCCCTTCACCACACTTTATCAGTTTATTCAATAATACCATACTTTGTCGTTATTTTCAATGATTTCCCGATGATTTTTCCCGATAGTAAATTGTGTTTCCCTTTATATCGTCGCGCAAAAAGCTCTGAAAATAAATTGAAAACAAAAGGCAGTAAAAGAGTTCATTTTTTGTTGCTAAGTTTGTTTTTGTGAATTTCATTGTTTTGATTCATCGTCGTGGTTTGTTATTTTTATTGTTATTTTTCTGTTCGCATTTCTCAATTTCATTTCGTTATCCCTCTTCCCTCGTCTGTTATTTTCAATCTCCTTCAATGAATTCTATTACATTTTTTATTATTTTCTGTGATTTTTATCGAAACAATTACTGATAATATCACTGATAATTTAACTGTTAACATTGCTGTTAAGATTATTATTATAGTGTGTTAATGTGTTGATTATTGTTAATTGCCTTTTTTCATTTATATCATTACTTTTATTGTTTTTCCTTTCTTTTACTCCACTTGTTCATTCTATAATTTTTATTATAATTCCAATAATTAATAATTCTCTGATGTCAATAAATTTATTTGTGGAGACAAAATAAAACAATACCAAATTATGTTATAATTTCACATATGAAAATTAATAAAATAATATACAACCAAAATAAAAATCCCTTAAAGAAAAAAAATTAATCGAAAAGGTAAATTAAATATATTTTCCCAAAAGATTATTTTTAGATCTTTTTAAAATTTCATATTATATCACGCCGCGTAAAAAAATATCTCTAAAATTAATAATTTTGTAAAATTATTAGAAACCTCCTAACCTTCGCACACCTTACTCCGCAACTCATTACTTTTAATACGTTACATACATCACTTCAACGTGTAAGCACTTCGCAAGCAATTTTTCGTTCGTTTCTCAGAACAAAGGGAAAGTAATATTTTTCAAATTGTATGGCATCACTCATGATTAAATTATGAGGATGAATAAATAAAAGCTCACACCTACGGATATGCACAAACATACGCAAAACAATCTTTGGGCAAACAAAGGCAACACGTAATCAATATTACGCTGAGGGTTGTTCGGAAATTTTTACAAAAGCAAAATAAAATAACAAAAAAATTTTAAATATATTTAATTTTTAAAACTTTAACAGCGAATTTAGTTTGTGTTTCTTATGGGTTTCTTTATATTTTAATTAAGACTAAACCAACAACAATAAAGAAATCATAATCACTAATTCATCCCTTGCGAGAACAATAATTGCCAACAAAAGTTCAAAAACATTTTCAATTAAATCTATTTTAAAATAACAAGATGTAAGGATTAAAAGAAAACGCTAGGTTATTTGCTTTTTAGAAAAAAAGGCTGAAATACTCCTCGCGACTAAAAGACGCCTCTGCAACAGCGAAACGAAAAAGGGCAGGCAATTTATTTAGCTCTTTTGTACGCAAGGAAACAACCGCAAACGGGGGAGACGTTTTTAAAATATTATCCATCTGGCAACACACTTGTGGGATTTGAATTTTCCCAAGGGAAATCAGTTGGATGATTGCAAATTTCGTGAGCCCTCGTGTGATATTCGAAAAACAATTAACCGATACGAAAAATACTAAGAAAAGCGAATATCTAAAAAACATAAAACATATATGCAGTACCATTTGAGTTACCTAAATTTAAATTAATATTATTTTCTTTTTAGTTTAATTTAATATTTTCTTAAATTTAATTATTTCATTAAAACGTTTTTTAATAGAATAATTTCTTGGTTTGTTTTCTTTAATTAATTAATTTATATTTGATGCCATATTATACAATTTGGTTTATTTTATTTAAAAAATTAATTAGAAAATAATTAATAAATTTAATATAATTTAATACTATTAATCTCGTTAATATAAATTATAATGTTCGAATTTTTCCACTATTATCAACATTATTCTTGTGATTATTGTTATTATTTTCTCTTTATGCTCTCTCTTTAATATCATTACCTCAGGATCGAGAGTATCCAAGAGTAAATTAGAGATTATAAATTTGAGGTTGGAAAGAAATACGAGCTCTTGCAAATTCTGAGCATTGATAAGTTACCCGGCATTATTTTCTTTTCCCTTGTTCTTGTTTTTTATGACAGCAGTAGTATGTTTCTTATCACTGATTTTGTTGTTGTTGTTGTTGTTATTGCAACTCTCATAGCTTTCTTCATTATCCTCGAGCATTTGATGAATATTTATTCACTCTTTCCTGTGAAAACTCGCATTCAAATTAGAAACGAACGAACTGACGAATTATTGAAATTAAATACCAAAAACAAACCGAAACGGAAAATGAAAATAATTTAGTAGTAGAATATTTATTATAAGATCATGAACCACAAAATTATTCAAATTTTCCTCTTTCTCTTCAAATATTATGCTCTCCAAAAAAAAGGTCCAAAAAACTACTAAACGAAGATTAACTTAAAATTCCGTATGACCTTTTTTGAAAAGGGTTGATGAAAAGCACGCGAGTAAGAATGAGGGGTAGGAGGAAAAATGGCGAAATGGTCATGACAATTGACCACGTTTATTCAATCGTCCAGAAAGAAAAAAAATCTAAAAAATTAATTTTATTCTCTTTTGAGGTATTGAAAGAACTTCTCTCTAAAGAAAGCATTTCCAAAGAGAGAAAGAGAGAAATCTTAAATGAATATTGCATAAAAATTATAATAATTGTCACTCTATGAAGCTTGGTTAAATGATAAATAACTGTTATCACATATAAATGGTTTATAAGTTATCACGCCTCTCTTAGAAACTCTCTTTTTTCCGTTGGTTTCCACCACAATAAAATTATTTACTATTTATTGTGATTTTCTCTTACGGCATACCACTGTTGGAGTTATTAAGTATTTGTTACTTTTCTCTTTCCAAATGTAATGAGTTGTTAATGACTGCTATAAACCTTTACTAAAAAATTAAGGGATCACTTACTTACTTATCATTATAAAAGTATGAGTCCAAGAAATAAAATTCTCATTTTCGTATTTCTATATAAAATATTTTATTTATCTCTTCAAATTAATACAATTTAGTGGTGGTCGCAAACGAGATTTCTGTCCTTATTTTTTTCCATTTTTATTGTGAAAATTGTATGTTTTCATCGAAATGGAATCAACAAATTATCGAAGTGAAATCGAAATGATAACAAAGCAATGCTTTAATAGAACTAAAGTAGAAGCGATATTGTCGTCATAGAATCATATTACAGATAATAAATAAAAACTACATTAAAAATTCATCCTAAAAGAGATTTAATTAATATTTGTATTTTATAAAACTATATATTTCTCAGAAAACTGTGCAAGAATCTTAAATTAAAATGGATTAAAATCTTGATAGGAATTTTTTGAGGGTAGAAAAAATATAGAAATTAAAATCTGTTAGATAATGCCGAAATCTAATTTTCTAATGGTTTATGACTCGTTGTGATATCGAAAAAGGAAATCCTCTCTAACTTCATTAACATCATTCGCAACAACGGGTTTAAAAAATACTACCATTAACAATATTAACTAAATGAAAATAGACCCCTTTTAACACTTTATTTGGTTAACTTTCTTCCATTTCACATTGCAACCCCTATCGCATTTTTTATCCTTATTTAAAATAATTTGAAAGATATCGGAGCAGACGTAAAGGAATACATAAAAATAATATTAATGATAAAACGGTGATGACATGTTTATTTCTAAGGAATAGTGATTTTTTTATATTTTTTTTTTGTTTCATTTTTAAAATATCGTCTCCATCATGACTCGACCTGGTTTGAACTTATTAACTGAAGAGGATTATAGAAGGTCAAAAGGTTAATAAATCAAGTAAATGCTCTTGTCAGACATCATTATTAAAATCCAATTAAAGTGCTTAATAACGAGAGATGACATTAACATCATGATAATATGCCGAAGACCTTCAATTCATTTCAAACACGGGCATATTACAGACGCATCCTGTTAACGACTACATATGAAATCTAAAAAAGCAATAGATTGAGAGGCACATGAATACGTATCATGCCATATAAGTGTCTATATGATTGGGTATGTCAATAAATAAATGAACTTAAAAATACGAAAATGGAATTTGAGTGGATGAATGTATGTCCTTGCCAACAAGCAATGTCAAGTCGGAGGGCATCCCCCTAAAATCCAATAAAATGTATAGACATCAAAATGTAATCATGATTTCATTTAACTCAAGTTCGAAAATATGTAAAGCAATAATATTAAATATTTAATATAGGCAGGTTGTGGTTGAAGCGTAGTTCAACGGATTCATATAATGTGTCGACAAATATCTCAAATATTTTATACGTAAGAATTAATTAAATTTGATCGGATTATAAAATTTTTTCTATTTTGTTGGAAAAGTAGCCCACAAAATTGCCACTTCCCAATGACATTGCCTCTGGATTGATTTATTTGAGCTGATGACGAAAGTTTCCCATCAAAAGCATAACATTTTTATTTTTAAATGTGTCATCGACTAATTAAGAATTTGATAATAAGCAATAATTTAATGAAATAATGATAATAATACTAATAATAATAATAATACTAAGAAATAAAATTTCCTACATTCTCTTCCATTGATTCCAGACTACGAGAGACGTTCGCATTTAAATACAAATGCACAAAATTACAAACACAAGAATTGTGATGCGGCTGCTGGAAAACCCAATAAATGAATCAAATAAAACATAAAGAGTAGTGGATATCGTATTGATAATGGACAGAAGATATCTATAAATGTAATTCAGGGTTATTCTTATTACTTAAAACATAAATCAATAAAAAATTTAATAAATAAAACCAACAAAGAATCCTATTCTGAAAAAAAATATTTTGGCCCAGTTAAAAGTCATTAGCTTTTGTCAAGGTTTCATTCTTATTTATTATAAAATAGTATTGTTATTGCTGTTGTTTTTATTTTGTGAAAAAAAATTTAATGTCAAATGCATGATAAAAGTGATAACATGTGAAAATACACAAGTCTGTGTTCCGTATATCATACAATCAGTAATAATTGACCTATGAGTAATTTATTCTTGCAAGATGATGTAAATAAGAGGAGGAAGTATGACCTTACAAAGTCGATCAATGGGATGGAGAAAAGGATATGAGTGGAAATAGCAAGAATACTTTACCAAAGGCAAAGATCCAAAACTCAAAGGATATCAATGATATTATCTGAGATTCATACCAAAGAGTTTTTTATTTTATTATATTTTGCCTTAATTATTTTTAAGGACATTAATTAGTATTTTCAACAAACAATGATATGTTGGATTTAATATTAATATGAAATTTTTATGATTTAGATTTAACTAAAATAAAATTATATTAAATCCATTTCATTAAAAATCTCTGAATTTCGCTCCCTCCCTCTCTCTCTGTCTGATTAATATATTTGTTTGATTTTGATCATATTAATTAATAATTTTTTATTTTATGTGATTTTATATAATATTATTTAAGCCTATTTGGCTACAATGACTGCAGGAGATAACCCTAAAAATTAAGCTTTAAATTCCTCCCACCAAAAAAGATCTAATTCTGTCAAATCTCACCAACAGAATGCCTGACTTAAAAAGGAATCATTCAAATCTCCCACGGCCCAAAACTACAGCTGATGGTGCATTATCGAGAGTAAATTACTAGTACAGTAGTGATGAATCGAACTCACTATTACGATAGTTATGATTTTCGAGATATCATGCTCCGAAGAAATACGGCATCTCACATTTGAGGCGCTTTTACGGCGCTATTCTATCCCAACAGAATCAAAAATTCTCATAAATAAACCGAAAACAATAATACGTATAATTCCCTGAAATAATTATCCTTCATCATTGCGCTTTCTTTGAAGCGAGCCTTACTAAATACTGACGAAATCGTTGAAATTATAATTTTTATTACGAATTTTATTAAACCTTAAGGTTATAATGCTTTCTCAAATTTATTACCTTTATCGTTTACTACCGTGTCCTAGATGTTCTTATCCTTTTTAATCAAAATGATAATGATGACAGCGATGATACCGTTGATGGTAGTAATGCCATTTAAGGCGTTGATGATAGTGGTAAAAGTTGTTGTTGGTAAAATCGTCAAGAAAAATGTAAATAGAAATTGCATTATGTCTTCAAAATTACTACCCCTATTTACCCATCCCACACCTCCTCACGCCACCCTCTCAAAACCATGCCTTTCGTGATTGTTCGGGCAATAAAAATCTTATCGTTAAGTAAAGAACGGTGTAAGATGTCGTCGTAGTGAAAAGTTTCCGCTTTAACTTTTCCATTAAATATTTAACTCTTCCGACAAATCGTACGGCGACCCGAATATTAATCTTTTATGCTTTTACATCAAAAAAGTTATGGTTTAATTATTCGAGAGGTAGAAAATTAAATTCAGAATAAAACTATTACGGTCACTAAGCAATTACAACAAATAAGAAGATTAATTTCGGCCTGGCCAAAGCTTACGTGCCACCCTACACCCTGTATATAAATTTATAATTTAATCCTAATCACCAACGGGCCTCACCGATTTTTGTTAAAAAACTTTATATTAGAAAATAAATTTGATAAAACGAATTTCGTTTCATATTTATTTCAGAAATTGTTCAAGGTTGAATAACTATAAGAATTAAATCACTTTTAGAAGTGGGTGTGCCATTGATCAGATTTCGCTCCACACGAAAACCCCCAAAGAAGCAGAGAATATTCACCACGATATTTCTCATCATTCTCCTGCAAACACGTTATAATTCCCGGCGTTCTTTCGTTAATTTGTAAAACACTTTAAAATTTCAATAATTCCTTAAATTTCTAAATCAAAACAAAATCTCATCTCATTAAAAGTTCCGCCGTCAACATCATAAAATAAAATTTACTATAAATTAATTACCCTCATCATCCAATCTCAGTTTATCCACACATAATTCCGCCCTTTCGGTAAGCCACAAATCAAAAACATTTCCATTTGACTAAAATTACATAATTGCTCTTACATATTTAAGGCTTGAACGAATTTTTTGCAACCATTAAAAATATATCGATGCTGTGATATGAGTGCATGTGTGAATGCATAGGATCTACATTAAAGAGACATGGAGTGAGTACATGTAGGACAATATGGGTGAAATAGATACAGCTTTTCTTTTAATTATTATTCGCCACAACCTTATTCCCATCCCCTCCCTTCTTCCCTTCAACAATTTCTTCGTTTATTAACAACATTATTACCCTTGACCTTTGATATTACTTAAACTAAACATAACGCTCAAAATTTTGTAATACTTCGACTATGTTCTTCCTCATAGCGGTTGTCAACAATCCGCTAAACTTTAAACCTTAACGCATATTCCTTAATTTCTGATGTTGCTGATCTAATATACTAAATGCCTAAATTCCACGATAACCTCGTTATGGGTTCCATTCACTACTTTAATGAGAAAGTTCTTTAGTGTAAGCATAATGCATTCCACAGATATCAACATCATAGTTTATGCATATTTTACGTTTTCCTTATCATTGTTGTTTTTGAGGTGCTTATTGGAGCTGTTGCTGCTTTCACGTTTTTTATCAAGTCTACGAATAGTATATATCTTCTTCATGTGAGGAATTACATTGACGTTTTCGTTGCATATAAATTTCAGTTGATCACTTTATGATGACAAACTTCCGCGTACCCAGAAACGTTTAAAAATTGCATATATGTAGATTAATTCTTAGCATTAAATAAATCAGGTGGTGCAGGAAATCAGACAAGAATATATAGAAATATTTAAGACGAATATGAGAGCACACGCTGTTGAAATTTGTATTTCGCGTAACTATAAATTAAATTTTTCTTTTGAAGGAAAACAAAGGCTTACGTATAACCTTCACTATATAACGTAAATTGGGATGAGTTCATAAACCTGGAAAAATGTATTTCACTTCAATGGAAAATGTTGAAAATATCGTTAAAAACTGTTGTCATAGAATTACAACCGATTACAAATTATTAAATATAATATGATGTAATGAATGAAATTAATAATAATGAAAAGAAATCTTTTACAAAATTTATATTCTGATATAATTCCTCAAATGTAACAATTTCTCTTCTCTGAGTCACCCTTTCAATTGTATAATTTTAAACCAGCTGATCTCTTGCGATTCAAAAAACATCTGATTAGACTTTTCTACACTTTTTTGTTGGATTTTTGGGCGCACGTTTTGTACAAAAAATTCCTAGCATAAAAAGAGATATTTACAAAACAATGTTAAGAAATAACTTAAAAGCCTTACAAATACGGTATACTGGAACGATAGCTGCCGCTAAAGTTAAACTAAAACAAAGGTACCAAAGGAAAGATAAGAAAAAATCGAATTCTGGTATTTTGCTCAGTTGCAAACGCACTGAATTCAATCTGGATGTGCCAGTTAAAGGCATTCATAAATTTGGTACTATACCATTAGCATCCGAGGGCTGGTTGCATTATAAATCCAAAGAAGATTATTTTACAATAAATGCTAGGGTGACAGAAAACGAGCAACAGGCCCAAATGAAGGATGTCAATGAATTTTTGAAAGAAAATAATATTCAATTAGAAACCGAATTAACTAATAATTTAAAAAATGATATGAAAATTAAAGGACTAACACAAATTCAAGTCGACGTCATACCTAAAATATTCGATTCGCATCATGTTCTCATAGCGGCCGAAACTGGTTGTGGGAAGACACTAAGTTATTTGATACCAATTGCACAACGAATAATCGAACTTCGCCAGAAAATTGGCAATAGAAGCAGCGAAAACGTTGAACAACGCAAACTTAATAGTCCTTTTGCATTAGTCATTACGCCGGGTCGTGAACTTGCGGTACAAATAGGCCAAGTCGCCGAACGGATATGTCTGAATACCGGTATTCGTGTAAAGACCGTACTGGGCGGTAACACAAAGCAATTAATGCTGAATCCTGAATTCGATGATATCGATATATTAGTTGCGTCAATGGGCGCTATTTGCAAATTGGTGACCACGGGAATTTATCGTATAAATCATGTGCGGCATGTAGTGCTCGATGAAGCAGATACACTGCTGGATGATAGCTTTACCGATAAACTATCAAGATTATTACGACGATTTCCGGTAAGTTTTTCAGAAGTTGAATGATAAAAATAATTCGTATAAAAACTCATTTATAGTTTCACAGAAACCACATGCAGAATGATCCAAACGCAATCGGTACACAGCTCATTCTCGCCTCTGCCACAATGCCCACCAATATTGAGGAACAATTACAACAAATTGTCGATGTACAGACCATACGCGAAGTGGTCAGTCCAAATCTACACAAGCTTATGCCTCATGTTCCACAGAAATTTATGCGTATGTCCAAATCAAATCGACCAGCTAATCTAGCCAACCTCATAAAGAAAGAACTACATGAGAAACGGCCAATTATAATTTTTAGTAATAAGACGCCAACTTGCGATTATCTATCGATTTTCCTGAATAATTACGGCATTAAGTGCCTAAATTTAAACGGCGATATGTTGATGAAAATACGCTTGGGACGTTTTGCTCAATTTCAAAATGGAGAATGTGATGTACTTTCTACGACAGATGTAGGTAGTCGTGGTTTAGATACTACGCGCGCGAGACATGTTGTAAACTACGACTTCCCCCTACACATTTCCGATTATATACATCGGTGCGGGCGCATCGGACGAGTCGGTCATACCGAGCCATGTTTTGTTACAAATTTTATTTCATCTCGTCGAGAGATTAGTGTAGTTCAGCGAATCGAACACGCGGCAAGAACTGATAGTGTTCTGCCTAACGTAAATGCAAATATCAAAGGATTGATAACTAAACGTATTATGAAAGAAATGAAGGAGGCGGGCCTCGAGCCTCCGGAACCCCCGGCAAAACTTCAAGAAGAACTGATATTTTAGTTAAGCTTTGCAACAGTTTTTTAACACCGTTTTTTAAGTCAGTTTTTTTAATAAAATAAAACAATTAGAACTTAGAGTCTAATCAAAACTAAATTCGAATGAAGTGATAACTGCTTAAAGGTATTACACGTCGTTCATCACTCAACGATTTATATAATTTTCGACGAGCTATCAAAATATCCTTCTGTATTAGCGTTATTGTTGTATCCACACCATCCGATCCGTTGGATAGTTGCTTCTGTTGTTTCTGTTGCTGGACTACTGCTTTTGGTTTTATAATAATCGGTCTACAACCAGAAAATTTAAAACGTATTGTACCAGCACGATTTAGTTGAAGATTTGGCATAATTTTGTCCGGAAAATAATCATTAATTGTCGGTTTCGGCTTGAGAGCTTTATTCGGATCATCACCGTGACACATAGCAGCCGCGATGGTACTCCATTCCAAACGGCGTACACCAAATTTAGGGGAAATTTTGAAAGTGGCCAAACGACGGTTGATAAAACGATATGTTAACATCCGCTCATGATATTCTGTTGTAAATACCGGAGAAAATTGACAAAAAATATTTTAATTAGCTAATATAATTCCGTAATCAAATAAAATTAATGAAAATCATGAAAATATTTGAGAATAAAGAAAACATCATATTTGCCACCCACGTGCATAATATATCAAAAATGGTTGCAATTTATCGGCTCCACAAAGATATTCTAGCCATTCATAAAGAAATATATCATCTGCTCCTTTCAAAAAAATTGCAGACGGCTTTAAATAAACGGAAATTGGTTACATTATGAATAGAAATCAAACAATCATTCACTCATCACTTACTGCAAAATCAATCCATAGATGTTCTGGTATATTGGAAGGATCGAACTTATATATAAAGGGAATAAACTCACGAAAAGCAAATTCACCCAAACTAGTAAGAACGCGTATGGCACGACTTATATAATTATACTCTACAAAAAGAAAATTGTTATTGCAATTCGCCTTATTCTTTAAAAAAACCAGCACCCCTCCCGCCTTTTGCAGGCTTCCAAAAATACCTCTTTCCGTGCTAATATTGCGACCCTCAAAAAACCTCTCCAAACGACGTATTACATGAAATAAACATTCACTCTGAAAGAAACCGTTAACTGCAGCCAAATGACCAATTGTTTGGCATAAATCATTAACATTATCCCAATCAACGGGAGAAGCAAAATATTGTGAAATCATTGATGCATCCGCAATTGTTTTCAATTCTATTTCTCCCATCTCATCATCATCATCATTTATTAATCGATAAATCTTCTCTTCCGGTTGACACTGATCGTTAATATTTTGTGTACCAAATAATTCTTCAGCTGTGAATACTTCATTTTTAACTTCTTGGAATATCAATTCCTCTCTCAAATCATCAATTCTTATTTCTGGTTGATTAGTTGGTGTTGTTATAGTTATTCCTGCTGTAGCCGATGCTGCTGCTGTTGCTACTTGGGAGGCTGACGCTGATGCCGATAGCGTTTGTGCTAAAAATTGTTCACTAAAATTTTCTGTAGGTGTCTCACTTTTGAGACCGTGCACTTTAATAGTTTCGAAGGGTGCCATCGCCTGACAAATAATTATTTCAGCCAAATGAAACAATTCCTCGCGACAATTAACGTCACGCGTGAAAGGATTAATTGCGAGGGCTCGCAATAAACGCCAGCAGCGTAGACTTATTGAATCATATTGTTTGAAAGCGAGAATTTCAATAATTTTAAATAAAATTACACGATAACAAGAGCCCATTAGAGGCGATGAGGCAACCTCGCTGAGAACAGTATCAAAAGCTTGATTGTCGCCGTGAACAGTAACTGCAAATCACAAAAAAACGAAACAGTTATTCAATTTCTAACAAATTATTAGTTAATCAATATTACCGTAAATAATTGGTGGTATATATTTTTTGAGCAGCTCTGTATTTTGTTCATCTACCGGCCAAGAGCAAAGATAATCTGGCCCATCCGGCATTGTAATATTTATCTCTCTCTGATACTCCTCACGCAACTCAATAATTTTATCCTTAACGATATAAGGTAAAAATTAAATAATTTCACTCAAATACATTCTATATAAATTACATACAGAGTAAAAAAAATAACTATCATCACAATCAATACGTTCCCAACTAGTATCCATGGCCCCCAACATGGGCGGAACATCGGCATCGCCTAGCACTTCATTTACCAAATCATACGTAACCGTACCACCAGAATGGCGGGCATAAGTTTTTATATTCTGTTTCATAAAATATTTGTATTTATATAATTATTAATGAATAACCTCCCTCTCCTCCCCCCACCATACATTTATCAATTCCCATAATTTGTATGAAGCATCCTCTGCTAGTCTTTCGCAAACATCAGCCTGCAATTCAATATCACCCTGATCATGCTGTTCCCAAATCACTTGAATGGACCGTGCATCGAAACCGGAATATCCCTTATGATGACCCTAAATTAAATCATAATTGTCAGGCCAAATTCTAATAGTTCTGGATCCCACAACTTACTCTCGAACTATTACTTGTACTATTGCTCTCTGCATTATTGCTGCCGCTGTTATTGTTACTAGTAGTGTTGTTGGTACTGCTGGTATTGCTGTTGTGTTGGTTAGTATTGTTATTATTATTACCCATTCCAAAATTGTTTGATTCATTAAGATAACCCGTTGTCATGGCTGAACCACTAACGCCGGTATTATCAGTGTTAACGGTGCTAATACTACTACCGCCGCCACTGCCACCAACACCACTTAAACTCTTTTTATTATCTTCCGATTTATTTGATTTTGTGCGAGCTTTGGCAGATTTCTTCGAAGATTTCACTTGAATGGATTTAGTTTGCGAATCGTCCGAAGGGTTGGCGTTGCTGGATGTATCCATATTTCAGATCTTGGCATAACTATGGACTGTATATCTTAATTTTATTTACCACCAATTTCACTTCTTAAACTTTTTAAATAAGACAAATGCGTTAGTGAACAACCCGTTTAAAAACTACTAATTTTTAGAAATATCTTCTGAGAACCAAGAAGACAACAAAGAACAGCTGATTGGTATTCCGATTAATCGCCGAAAATGTCGTTAAGAAAAGTTATCTGTAAACCATATATAAAGGAGTCTTCGCACTAATCCATATGCATTTGATATTAACAATTACAAAATAATACAAATTTAGTTGGAATTTCGTACTTATTTCTCAAGAAATAAACGGAGATTGCTTAAAATTTAAAACGTCAATGGTTTCGTGAATATGGTTTAATCTTCGGAAGTTTATATTATATATATTTCATAATTTTTACTTCTTGAGTGTTAAGATTTAGTTAGTTAATGAATAAGATAACAGTGTGAAAATTGGTTATTATTTTTGGTCCCTCGAGCTTTTAAAACACAATATTTTTGTTATTGAGTTAAAGGATGTACTGCTTACTCAAAGAGCAGTACCCTGTTGTAATCGTTGCACAAATCATACCACTCTCGTTTATGTGCGGTGAAACATGTTGTTATTCCTCAAAACTAGATGATAGCAAACAATAGCAGCAATGTGATATAAACAATACATAAAAAAGATACGTCAAATCACTTGCTCGTGTGGTGTATTGAGAGTTTTTTACCTCCTCGTATCTGCTGTAGACCAACTATTAGTGCCATTTTTCCAATAAAGAAAATGCGGTTTCATCGCAGCATTAGAAAGGACGATATAAGTTTTATGATCTTCGGGCGATTCCCTTATTTTTTTTACTCCGACATCGGCTGAATTTTGAAACGTGGCCTTGAAAAACTAGAGATTATTAGTAATAGGATAGTATTTGTTATCCCTGCTTCATAAAATCATGTGATGATTCTTTGGACAAGAGTTATGGAATTTTCGAAAAAAGATATCGGCTTATATTAGGGCTTATATTTAACTCGTTATAGATTAACTCGTTTCTAACATTTAGGAGTTTCAACGATGAGGCACATATCGCTAAATCTTTTATGATAGGAATTATAACCACCCATGGAAGCCAATAAAAGATTGTAACCCTCGAAATTAAAACTAATAACGAAGATTTTCGTTCACCCAATATAAGGCTAAACTTTCATTGGCCCAATATTGTTTGCTAAGATTCAAAGTAGAGATCTCGGAAATATCAATATACTTTATAAATTAATTATAATAATAAATTGCAACAAATTAAAACAAATTTTTTAAAAAGAGCAAAACACTGACGGGTCCGAACAATTAGGGATTTCCGGAGTACTGAAAAAGTTATCTAGTTCCCAGTTCTATAAAGTGCTGCGATGGCTTTTTAATTTAAAAGTTTTAAAGTCCTCCAAGTTCAAAATAGTTAATCAATAATAACTTTCAAAAAAGTATTGGTTACGTAATTCTAAAAAAAAATTATGATAGGTCCACCTAATTTACGTCTTTCACGTGGTGAATTTTTATTTCCTAGCATTAAGTTTGAGAAGCTTAAGGTTGAGGCCTAATTTGTAAGCAATACCGATACATCTACAATAGGAATTTATCGATAAATTATAAGTTAGAACGGAGTCATAAATCCTCAGCGAAATACATTTCTAAAGCTAAACGAGGGTAGATGGTATGAATTATCCTTGGAGTGATATCATACATACTCAAATAATAATTTAATATCAAACTCTACACGTTTAAAGCTGAGATTTAACACAAAATGTCAGAGAGTGCAAACATCCAACAGAATCTTCAGAACGTGCCTTCAATATTTGAAATTACGGCCGCAGAAACACTGGATAATCTTATCTCTCCAGCATTAAGCAAAATATTCGATTGGATAGGATTACATATAGACTTTAAACTCTGGAATGGTTTACGAATACGTGAAGAATTCTCACCATTCATTACGTGGGCAATGCAATATTTTTATTTACGCAGCCGGAGCGCTTCATTTGGTGAAAATTTCTATAATCTGCAGCGTACCAAATCCGCCACTAGTGATCCCCTGACATCAAGACAGAAGTTAATCTCTGCTACCCTGCTCACATTCTTGCCACATATTGAATATAAATTGAAAGCACGTAGTGCGCAACATGAAAATGACTGTGTCTGGGAACAGGTGGTGCTTAAATTATTTCACGCATACAATGTTGCAAAATCAGTGCATACATTTCTATATTTAATTAAATATTCTGGAAGTCATTCACCCATTTTTCGGGCACTGGGTTTGAATTTACAATATCCAGCAGTACCACCACAAGAGAATCGCATAACTTTTATATTCTTAAAAATGCTGGAATTAATGGCTTTCTTTTTACAATTCATTCAATGGTGGTATACAAAAGGAAAACGGCGTAAAATGGGCGGTTCATTAAGAAATCCTCCGGCTATGAAAGAATCACTGGAGCAGAAACGTCAATGGGGTGATTTGCCACCGAAGGGGTTTTGTCCTATTTGTTTAATGGAAATCATTACACCGACAGCATGCTCTGTTTCGGGATTTGTTTATTGTTGGAAATGTATTGCTCTCTATTTAAAAAATCATTCGAAATGTCCGGTCACGGGATATCCAATAACTATAGACGATTTAGTTCGAGTATACGAAATGTAATTTTTGTTATGTTTGTTGGTTTGGTTATTATTAAGTCATCAAGCGAACTGTATTATATGTAAATATTTGTATGTAGTATTTTTATACAATTTTAGAATTAGGATATTGTACAGTAATACTTCCCAAACAACAATCCTGGTGCCCTCCACCCAATAACCTATTAAAAATATCAAATTTAAATTAGTTTTATTTTTATTCTTTCATTATATCCGAAATTTATAAACATTGAAAATTTTGATTGAACATTATTTTCTTGATTATTCTTTGCGGAATATAAAAGTACATTGATTACTGCAAATTAAAGCGCATTCATGCAAATCCATACAGGCAGTTGAGTGATAATTATATATGGATAATATGTACATATATTCGAAATATGCAAACATTGAATACACTGCAAGAAAAACAAAGGAAATTCGTTTGTTACGCGAGTTATCTTATTTCGTCCCGACTTTCCCAGTTGCCTTTTAACTATTTGATATGGCTATTCTTGATGAGACATCAACCGATATCAGTGTCAGACTGTAACGAAGCAACTGGAAAAGCCGAGAAAGGGACTATTGGAAGCACATAAATACAATTTCAAAATACTGCTTTTTAAGATTTATGTCATTCGAAAGTAGAAACAAATATTTCGGAGCTCCCTTTAACGTTTATAAAGATGTATCTCAGAGTTTCTTATTAATGAATTAAGAAGTTAGCGACATGATTTTTTTATGATTAAAAGAAATCGATTACTCTACAATTATTCTTCTGCAGTGTCTTTTTTGAAAAGGGTCAATGGTTAGATATATATGTGCATATTCCAAAGTTCGAATCTTCCGTGTTGCTTTTCGATTGTCCGATACAATCCCGAATGATATTTGGCTAAGCACAGCTATATCAAACAATTGAAGGGCAACAGGAAGGACGCGACGATTCGAACCCTGGAATGTGCACAATATTTCACATTTGTCTCCGAAAACGTAAAATTATTTACAGATCTTTTTATTGAAATATTTTAATATTAGCGTGGAATATTATCTTTCGATATATTGATTTATTATTTCGATCGATATGAAGAACTAAAAAATTTTATTCAACCGTCTAAAACGAAATTGTGTGGATTATCACTTCCAAAATATGGATTTTTTATTAACAAGATTTTGCTTAAGTAAAATTATTTATATAGGCTTATGCTACTGCTTTCCTTTACCTGAAGCTTGAACCTAAATTCTAAAAATAAAAAATATAAATTACGAGAATTAGAGTTTATGTTATTATTCTAATTATTAATCAAAATGTATATTTTTTTAGATATTGAATTCAAACTATTGTAGAAACAGCAAAACTAAGCAGAAATTGTAAAGCTTTATAGTCTACTTGTCTAAAAGGCATTTTTCAGCCAATATACGCTATATTAATGGCTTAGTCATCACCTGTTGAAAGCGATATTTTTTAAAAATAAATGCAAATGTTCGCTTATCTCTTTTATATTTAATTGTGCTTTTCTTTTCAAAAAATTGCTCGTGTTTATTTTGTGAAAGTATAAGTGTTAAATTTTAATAATGTATATATATTTTCTACTAAACCCAGACACCCTGGATTCCGATCGTTCCGTTTTTTTAAAATAAATTCTTAAAAATTGGCAATAATATAATTAAGTAAATCTTTTGCACATGAAGACTATCTATATAAAAAATAAAATAGGACAATGATTTTTTTTATATAACTATAATTACTCTAGACTTTTTAAAAAAAATATGTAAATAATGAATATTTTAATGCTTAAAATCTAAAATTGCGCTATATAGATTCCTTTCTGCCGATCAAATATAACATTTAATCGTATAAAGTCCCAATAGGCAGTCATGTGGTAACCCATATTCGTCAAAACAACAATATATTCGAATAAAGCGAATAGCGTGTAGACTGTAATACAAAAAAAATGTATTTTAAAAACAACACAATATAAATGATCACAATCTACAAATTAGTTTTTTCAAGTTCGAAAGCAATTTGAAAAACGCTATTGGCCTTCCGACACCCAATGCAAAAGCCTTAACTTCATCCTTAACCTTCGAGCTAAGGTTTTATTTATTTGTGTTGTTGTTGTTTATATAACTTACCACCCGGTTCACAACGCTCATTGTGACGCAGAAAGCAATAACCCGCTGCAACGAAAGCCAAGACATTGATGATGAACAAGTTTCGTTTATAGTGTAACGATTTCTCTTCGATGGGCAGTAATTGTCCAAGTTTTCGTCCATTTTTATTTATGAAATATGATATTAACATATATAATTCACTGCAAACAATAAATACGATAAACGCATTGCGATGTATATCGTAATCATCGGCCGACGTCCAGAGCGATAGACAGAATAGGGCAAGGTCTTCGATGACATTTAACGTGCAAGCAATATATGCGAAGACGCGTCGATTTCGTCGTATTATATCCTTGTAATGTTCCAAGTACATTTTGGCAACACCTAAACGTGCGGGCAGGTGTAAGAAAATAGCCAGACGCCAAACGGTTTTTTGCGGTTGATAATTACCAATGGCAGCTGATATGGATGGTAAATAATTGGGTACATCGCAATGTGTATAGGTTGATCTTTCAAAATCAAACCAAACCGACCACGTCACACAAAATGCTAAAGCACCCAACGGTAGACTGACCACGATGAATGCGATCTTCCCAAATGGTATGCGTAAGACTGGCTTTGATCCATCTAGTCGTTGATAAATTGGTAACATATCAAGTTGTTTTGCCTTTTTTTCTTATCAAGGTTAAGTCTAATATTTTTTTGAATTATATCCTCTTATTATTTATTTAGCATTGTTTTGTTTGGTATTACTACCATTTTCGCACTTTTAACACGGCAATGATCACAATGACCTTTATTGTTATATCCTTTACCACACTTTATTACCAATCCTGGCAGAACTAACAGCTGATTCAAAATTATTTTGTTTATTTTTATCATTTTTCCAAACATTCTTTCGATATTATTTTACGTGCAAAATTCGTTACCGATAACTTTGGGGATGGTAGCTAGTTAGCACAGGATGGTTCGTAATCCATAAAATTTATTATCAGGAATTTTCGACGAACACAAACTTCGAATTAAAAGTTGGACGATAATATTACCTTATTTTGAAGAGAACTTATTTTACTGTCTGGAATCACTTTTTTTATTTTTATGACAATTGCGATAAAGTAATTGCTTCCAATATGATTTATCTTGTCTAACTTGACACTTGCTTTTAGCTTTCAGTTGTTATTGTTTAATTTAATCACCGGAATTTAACGGCTTTTCCAGGAGCCGCTAGCTGCCAGCTGCTATGTTTATTGCTGCTTGCTTGAAGTTGTTTATTGCTGCTTACTCTGTATTTGGGTTAAAAAAAAGCAGTCACATCGATATTGAATTTCAGAAATAATCGATAGGGAAATATTTATCGTTGTCGCTGATTTTGTTTACCATCGCTGGGCTTATTTTTGAATTGCTTCATTCTGTACGACATCCTACCGCTTCTATTTACATTCTACTTCATCTACTGCATCCTCATTCTTTCTCTACCCATCGACAGGAAAACAAGTGCGAGATCAAAAAGTTTGAGTTGGATGAAAAAGTGAAATTTCTCACATCAAATATCTTTATATATACTATATAGAGTGCAAATAATAATTTGTGACAAATAATACCTAATAAAAAAGTTTTCAAAAAGAGAGTCATTGAATTTATCGAAAAAACATTTGTGGTGAAATATTAATCAGAAAATATTTATTTTCTCCACGTCAACGAGCAAAGAAATAAAAACTAATTGAGGATTTCAAGAAAAAACAACAACTTCATATTGCAAAACAAGAGAAGCATTTGCTAACGAAACGAAATGACCATTTTACCGAAACCTTGGAGTCAAAAAAAATCGTTAGAAAAAGTGCCGTTGCCTCTCAGTGGTCCACAAGATGAGGCAGCCATATTGCATGCTCTAAAACAGGGAGCACTTCTGGATGTAAGTAAAAATAGAAGATTAACAAACAAACAAACGGTAGGAAATGTAAAAACATTCGTTGTAATGGCTATAATAACCATTATTTGACCTTGTATTTAATCAATTTTGTTGTCTTATGTTTTTTTTTATCACCCTGATAGTCTACCAAATAGTGTCGCATATTCGGTATTGATTTTCTTTTTTGCGTTTCCGTTCTACGTGTTAATGCCCCATTTTTTTTTTTGTTTCCTGATGTAAATTTTGCACTTTTGGAATGCGTTGTTTGAAATCTGAAAAAATACAAAACAAAATTTTACTTGAATTCAAATCTGAAATCAAAGCATAAATTTCCATTTCCATCAAAAAAAAATATAAGAAAATGTTTATATTTCTCTGAAATTCAAGTCAATATTTTGGTATTCATTTAAAAAGGTCTAAATTCGAATTTCTAGAGAAAAGGCGAAAGCAGTAGAAAAAGTGAAAAACCTAGTGAAATCAAGATATTCAACATGTCCTCAAATAAATTAGGAAATTATATAAATCTAGTAAATCAGAAGAATTACATATTTTATTATATCAATGTTACTTGAAAAAAAGAAATTATATATTTCCAACAGCCAAACATGCAATGATTGAATTAGGTTTCATAACAATTTAACTCCGCAATTAATGTTTAATTTTTATCATTGATTTTCTATTCGTTTGAAGTAAACAGTTATGCTCGGTAATATCCAATTTCTTACATAAGAATATAAACTCTATAGATTTATTTCTAAAGAAAATTAATCCAAATTCTGTGGAAGTTTGAAAAATATTGGTTTAAGTATTGCCTATACGCTCGAATTATTTTCTCATTCATTATGATTATATTACGAAAATTAACGAGAAATAGCATGAATGATTGTTTACTTAAGTTTTCAAATTAATAATTTATATAAACATTAAATATATTAAAACAAAGGTTTATTACTAAAAGAGTAACCAAAACCAATATCGCGAAAAAATCTCAGCGATTACATTCCAAAAGGACAAAAAGGTCCGAGCGAGTCCAAACCCCGATGAAAACCCGAACAATAAAATTATGAATTAATTAATTAATGGTAGATTTTCAATTAATAATATTGCAATAATTATAAGATGAATAAGATTGTAAAAACTTGTTATGCAAGAATATTGTTATCATTGGATCAGAGGCTTTAATTATTAAGGGTTACAGTCCTTGACGCGTCCGAAGGTCGCCACGTGTAAAAATATTGTGCTGAATTAGAAGTGTTTTCTTGTCATTCCTTTATTAAGGCTTATTTCATATTGTATTATACGTATGTATTTGTCATTTAACCTTTAATTGGGATTATTTTTGATTGACCGTAAATTTTATTGGTTTACTATATTGTTCTTTAATAATTTACTTCCACAAATTTGTACAAGTATAATTCCTATGCAAGAACTTTCAGCGATTTTTTTAACCTCTCGACGTTCGTTATTTTGCCGTTTAACACGATTGTGTTGCAAGTTTTTCCGAAAATTAATTACTTATTTTTCCTACAATTGGCGAAGTAATATATTTTTTAAATCAGATCTAAACCTATTGCTAAAAAGGTTCAATTTTAATAAATCGAAATATATAAATAAATATATAGTCACTCAATTGTTCCGATATTTGAAACTAGAAAAAATAACCAAGCAGTTATTTTCATAGTTTTATCTATATTTATTTTAATAATCCGTACTATTTGGTTAAGAAATTCAAAAATGAAAACAAAGAATATACCACATATAGTTCATAGACACATATGCCGACATAGATACATATATACATAGACACATAGATACATAGATACATTTTGCCGACATTTATAATACATATGCGTATATATTATATTACGTTGTTCCTAATAATGAATCATATTATGTCTTATGAATTACGAAACGATACAAAAGTCCAATGCGAAAAAAGCTGCAATAAAAAAATATTTATAGGCATATATACGTGTATAAGAAAATATGACACGACTGTCAAATCCAGAAAAACATTTAAGTATTGTAATGTAGTTGAACTGCCGTTACCCGACATGCACAGGACCGGAATAATTAAACAAATTTTTATTTTACAATCTTTTTATTTTTGTAGGTAATCGTTTTCTTTTTGCACTGTAAATATAAAGGAACGTAACGGAATTGACGAATTCTAAAAATTTGAATGTATCAAAAGCAGCTTGTATTGGGCGTCAATATCATTTTTACCCTTCTAATTTTTCAAAATGTGCTTCAGGCTTATATTCCTGGGTTTTTCTAATTACGCCTAAATCCAAATCTTAAAATTAACAAAACAAATCTTAAAATTTCACACAAAAACAAAGTGCACCATTTTCAGTAATTTAATTCATATTTATTTATTATTATAAGTAAATATAATTTCCGCCGTTTCAAGAGCAATATAACACCAATAATTAATTACATAATTTACTTTTAATATTCTGTCTTTCTCTCATTATTTAATCATGTAATATTACTTTTTAATATTCTTTTCTGTGTAATTCAATAGACCCCTCCACCACCGTATTATAGCAGTGATATTGACGCCGTCGAATCGAGGATCATTAATCGTGTGCCGCATTCATGTATTAAAACATTTCTACTCTTTTTGGTATCGTTAATTGTAATGATGATGGGTATATTGGGTGGTTATACCCTATATCGAATGTATGTACCCTCTCATTCCAATCTTCACTTGCGTGCCCTATGTGATATTCCATATACGGCTCGTTCCAATATGACGTTGCCACGTTTCTACGAAAGATCCGACGATTTCCTACCATTTGGTCCGTTCCATCTTAGCGATGAACCTCTGGCATCATTACTTGATCAGGATGAATATTTCCGTGAGGAGATTGAAATGGATTCGATGGATGATGAAGGCTTTTCAAAAATTAATGTACCTGATTTTAAGAATGGTCGTCGTGGTCGTTTTATGCATGATTTCAAAGAGAATCAATCGGCAATTGTTGATACGGGTGCAAATCGTTGTTTCATTATGCCATTGGATCGAGAAACAACTCTACCACCAAAAAGTTTTATCGATTTAATGCAGAAAATGGGTGCTGGCTATTATAATATCGATACAGATCGCGTACGACGTAAGATGCGTGTTATAACACCACCAATAACCGATCTATCCAAGATTTCTGAACGCATTGCAAATGAATGCTTTGATATGAAGGTGTATATGTTGGAGAATTATCAATCGGGTGGTAAGTGATTTTATATTTATGTAGTTTTCTTTTTAAATAGTTGTATAATAAATACGTTAATTTTTTCTCATTTTAGTATTCAAGCGTGAAATTAGAGCAATCAGTGATGAGGGTAAATTTGCAGAGTTCTCCGGTAAAGGAATTGTTGAATATGATTTACTGAATATAGCCGAAATCGAAAACTACGAAAGGCAACAAGAATCAATCAAGTAATCTTTCGATTGATTTTTTAGTCGAGATTTCAAGCATTTTATTCATTGTAACAATCTATAGGATTAATTTTCTTATATCAAAATTTCAGGATTTATGTAAAGAATTGAAATTAAAAAACACAAACAAGAAGCAGATTAAAAACATTTTGTCATAATGATGAAATCTAAATAAATTAAGCGTATTATATTTGATAAATTCGATAAATATAAAATTGGAAAAAAACAACGAGGCGATTTTCAGTTGTTCTCTTGTATTTTGTCGCTAAAACAGAAATATTGAATATTATACAACAATATATATATAAAACATGATCTAAACTAGATTTCATCACTTCAAAAATCAATTTGCATTCCAGAAAAAAATTAAACACTTCTTCATAACAAACATTTGTATAATTTAATTAGCGGAAAGAAAAGAAGAAAAAGGAAAACGAAATGGCTAAAATACGTACATGAAAACTTGGTACCTAAGAAAAATGTAAACATAAAATTGTGACAACCACTTTTTTTGAAAAAAAAATTGATATATTATCGAGGAAAATGTGTTGTAGTAAATTTTATGTATTCTCACTATTAAACACTTTCGATATTTCTACATCTAAACAAAAATTAAGAACTATAAATTTTATATCGAAATTAAAAGTTTATTTACAAAATTTCATATTGAAAAAAGTTGTTGAAGTGTTATACATAATTAATGAATGAATGCCAATCATGGGATTTAAATTTCACACGAATTTCATGTTTGCGATGGTCCATTTAATAATACTGTTTCAATTCTTGTAGGTTGCATTGGTTTCGTGTTTTCTGTTTGAAATCTTTATAAATCTAAGAAGATATACAATATAAAATTAAGTGTGTTATTATCAAAATGATGGTTAAATTGTAAAAATGGTATTCATAAAATTTCAAAATATTTCAATAAAAATACAGAATGGAAAATTCGTGTTTTATTTTGCTATTCTTTAGAGACTATTGAAGAATCGATAATAAAGCAAATTTCAACTTGGCAAAATTTGCACACCCTCACATGGTACACACCCATTTGTTAAAGTGGACCTTTTTTTAGATTGTAAACCTTAAAATAACAAGCTTATCAAACTGAGAACAGGTTTACAAGCTGAGAAACAGGCATAAGCACAAATAAACTTAAATTTCGTTTAAGAAGTGAGCGTAGCACTGACCCGACTATATCAATTCTTAATCCGAAGAGACGGAATATACGTAAGAGACTTCCTGGAGAATCCCTTTCTTACATAATTATAAGCAATTACCATTACGAATGCTTACGAATCATACCAATTTTCAGGAATATGTTTCTTGCAAAAATACTTCATTGGAAAACATAATTGGAATACGAAAATTACTTTAAAATCAGTGAATTAATTTATTAATGTTCATATTAATTTCTGCTAGTTCTAATCCTTCTCCTCCGGCACACGGATATGTGTAAACCGAATCAGGAGATTTTCTGATCCAAAATATATATCACAAAAGGGAAACGGAGTGAATATTCCCTATACCCTACGGGTGTAGGGTACAATATTGTTATCATAAAACTATTAACCTAATTATTAAAAATTATGTCTTCCATTTAGATCCAATACATTTTACAACTTTATAGCACGTGGCATAAAATCGTGCACCAAATCCAACAATCCAATTAATAGCTGAACACCAGATTGTGTTATAGTTATTTCCTTTATGATCTCTTATAGCCAGTATGGTCAAACCAACTTGTTTTTTTAAAAACTCGAATCGGCTCTTGAAGCAAAATCAAAAAAATGAATATTGAAAAAAGAGACATGATAAATATGGTATTATCGATTTCTGTCAACCATTTTAACTATTTTTAATGTGTGATATACATCAAGCAATGAATTTATTTTGTTTAAATGAAGTTACAAATTGTTTTCTTCTATCAATGGTATATTTCCAATATCATTAAAAGTAAAAAAATAGATATATCGAAATTATTTATTTTCACCTTTCACTTTTAAGCAAAAAAAAAAAAAGATTGCACAGAGTAAACACATTCGCTTTCGCGCTCATGAACAAGCTTCTAAGATGTATTATAGTTAGCTGTGGCAATAAATTTATACAAATCTTTCTCTCTTAGCAAAAAGCGATTAGTTTCTATACATTTTTCAGGTAAATGATTAATGCTACGGAATTTTATCTAAAATTCATTATTTGTTTAAATTAAGCACACTTATCATACGTTAAATTAATTACAGCGCTAGTCATTTTTAATCCTACAGCAATAACAATTTACATAAATGGCTTACATAATGCTAGAGTATGATCTACACCAAAAACCGCCTTTTTCACTTTACCGTTAACAGCTGTTTTGAATGGGAAAAATTGATCTTTCTTATGACCTAAACCTAAATGGCCGAATCGATTTTTTCCCCACATATAAAGATCTCCATCAGAATTGATAGCGCCCATATGAAAAACTCCACAACCGATGGATACCACTTCCGTTTTATCACTGAAATCATTACGACCGAAAAGTGCCGGTAACAGATGTTGGGGCTTCGATGTTTGTTCCACATTTGGTCCAAAACCAAGAATTCCATAGCCCCAGGTGTAGACTAAACCCTCTTCATTCAGCAACATACAAAATGATCCACCTGCGGCTATATCTCTCACTTTGCCAAGACCTCGTGTAATCTTTAAAAATCGCGGTACATTAACTTGTGGTGGAGCATTAGAACTGTCATCCAATTGTCCATATTCCGAATTACCCCAACCAAAAACTTCACCCTTGTCGTTCAAAGCCAAAACGCAATCAGATGCACAACTTAATTTCACAATACGTTCGTCAGCGATGTCCCCTTCAATACGTGTTATTATTCCACTTGTTTCGTAATTCCCTCGACCTGTTTGTCCATCAGCACCCCAACCACAAGCGTACACTTGTCCAGATTTTGTTAAGAACATTGTGTGATCCTGACCGCATTCAACTGCGATCACCTCGTCCTGAGGGTCACAAAATGTGGACTTTTCTACGCGATGTATTAAAGGATTACTACGATAATTTTCGTCCTCGACAATGTTACGTCCGCATTGTCCATAGGAATTATTACCCATCGTAAATATGGTTTCATTTTTCGTTACCACAACAAGATGAGCCCGACCTGCAGCCATGCACTTTATTTTCATATCGTTATCCGTTTCAGTCTCCAATCGTGGCAACCAAATAGCAGTTGGGTAAATGATAACGTCCAGCTTTTTAGGATTATTCATGGTACCCCTCGTTTGGTAACCAAGTTGCGAGTCAGTATTGAGTCCGGTACCAAAAAGTGATTCACCATCAGTGCGATTTACGGCGAATACAGAAAACCCATAGCCAGCAGCTATATCAACCACGTCGGTATTAACTGAAAACTGCATACGTGTTGGATAATGCACAATTTCTGTGTAACGTTCTTGGGCTTTCTTCACATTACGCTGCAATCCTAGAGCTCCGGTTTCCTGGAAGCCCCACGCATAAACACGCGTCTTATTCGTATCGCTTATAATAGGCTCATATACTAATGGATGATAAATTCTATGGAGGTAATTTCATTATTAATTACATTATCGTTTACCTTTTATTTTCTTTTCATCCTGAAGCAGAATAGATCGCTTCGTTTTGGTCGTGTAGGACCGGGCACATAATCTGCTGTACCTCGTAATATGTCCAAACATTTCCTGTCCGATGCGATACACAAAATTGCATTTTATTCCATTCTTCATTGGTACAGAATTTGAAAACTTTAGACGACCGGCTTGTCTCGGTTATCACATTTTTTTAATAATTGATCAGCTGTTGTTGACATTTCATTGCCTCGACCACATGACATTCCTTAATTTCGTTAAAGTGTAATGCACAGTACGCTCGAACTGTAGGGAAATTTTTAGTCAAATCGTACACTCCCCAAATTCGGTATTTTCGGTATTTTTTTCTGTTATATTACATTGGCTTGATTTGACATTTTGCTACATATGAAAGGCTCCAAGCAAAATTATTGTGCATCGTGCAATTCGTTTATTTTAACAATCGAAAACTAAAAAGGCAAATTAAATGTTAAGCTGACCATCGAAATAAAAGTAATTGTTTTGCAAACATTTACAACAGCGTTTTAATTTACAACAAAATTAATCTTTTGGTTGAAAATTGTGTGAATTACAAATTCTTTATTAAGTATTTTGAAAATTATATTCAATATTTAGGACTTTATTTTAGACTTTTGATAAAAAAATTTTTATGATGCTAAAATAATATATGTTTGAACGTTTGCACACCATTTATATATTTTGAGATATACCTTGAAAGACACTTTTTATTTATTAATAAGGAGGTGCTCTGCGTATCTGCTCGATTCTCATGGAAATGAATTTCGTAATATAATTGTAATAAAATTCAAAGGAAACTATTTTTTTAAAACCATCCGTGTAGGGTCAGGCGGCTAAAATTATTATTAATAAATTCTTATCTTTACTATTTTTTACGACCCTAATTCTTTTGCTGTTTTTTTTGTTTTGTTTTGTGCTTTTGTGAATTCTTCCTGATCTCAATAAGCGCAAAATAAGTTGCCGCTCTCTTATTGGGGCGGTGATGGAGCGTTTTGAAATTAGAAGTATAGTTGTCAATACCTCAGCAAAAAAGCACAAAACAAAAAATACAACTGCGATACAATAAACGCAATTGTCAATACGTACTTTCCGTTATTTCACAACCGATTTTATAACAGACGACGAATGAATCCTCAAAATTATTTCGCTCCTATGACGAATAGAATATAATCATCTTACCAAAATTAAATACTGTGAAGGTACCAACAGCAACCCTGTAATAATTTCCTCCAGAATAGTATTCAGCCAGATGAACCAGCGACAGATGGCGAAGAAATTGAACGAGCGAAGTAGTCGGTCGGTTTCAGTGTTGAAATAATTTTTCATCGGAAAGACAAGAAAAATTGGAATAAAATTAAAGCAGTGAAATTAGTGAAAAAATAATATAAACAACAATAAGAAAATGCTTTCTGTTTTCATTAGAATAATCGCGAGAAGTGCATAAGTTTAAAATATCTGGCAACAAAACAAAAAAGTGAGTTAATAAATTTGCCAAAGTGTGTTTGTTTGAATGGAAGGAGAATGGAATAAATCGAGAATACAACAAAATTGGTGAAGACAAGTTAAAATTCAGTTTTGCTGCAAATTTTTCTGATATAAATGCGATAACTATAATGGAATAAATATATAATTGAAGGAGAGTTTAATTAATAAAGATATCGGTAGATTTAGTTGATCGAACAAAAGGGATACATTTTTCTCCCCCTGAAGCGCCGCGCCCACATACGTCAAGGAATATATTTAAAGTAAAAAGAAAAAGAAAACTGTCCAACAGAAGCACTATTAAGCCGCATTAATATTATCGTGGATACAAAAATTTTTCATGTCGATCATCATTATCAACATCATTATGGCCATAGTCATCGCTTTGCAATAAGGGCTGGGGCTGTAAAAAATCCATTTTCTACCAACGACTCCGGTAGGTACACACACAAAAATTTCTGCTCCTTTGCTCCTTTTTCATTCTGTTTTCTACCAGTTACTCCTTGTTTTCAAACTCTCACCACCGACCGACCGACCGTATACTAGCAATCAGCAATGAACCATCGTCAAACTTCTAAAGCCATCGGGCTTCTCTAAACTTGAGTTGGTTGTTGTTGGTCGGTGCACGGCTCTTTTCAATTTCAAACTCCATCCGAAAATTTCATATCATTGCATTTTCTATTATTCGATCAACTGGACAATAAAGGTCTCAGTGTTAGTTATTCATTTTTATTTCCATTTCATTCCTAGAGTACTTTTCATTATGTTTCTCTCGATTCTGTATGTTCGTATGAGTCTTTCTTAATATTGCTGAAATGAATCAGCAGGGCATTAAACGAGTCGAGTATTTTTATCCCTAAATGAAGGGAAGGGATTTATTCTAACGGAAAATATCACTAACATCATCATCACCATCACCACCAATACCACCAATACCACCACCAATGCCGTGTCACTGTCACGTCCGTATTGTCGTCATTACGCCACCCTCTTCTTCCATTGGTAATCCTTTGTTGTTGGATTCGCACTTGTAACGTTTACGGAACTCCAGACACACCTCGTTGAAGTAAATGAACGTAAATCCTGTTTGTAAAGTCTGCGTGCTTGAATTTGTTGTGGCATTTGTTGGGAGTCTTTGAAGTTAAATTGAAGGAAATCTATTGACAGTATAATTTTTTTAATTTGAATATTCTGAAAAAAGAATGTACAATATATGCATCCAGTAGAATTTTATAAGTAAAATTATCTTAATGCTAAGAATACTTCGAGTATTATTTTTTATGTTCCTAAAAATTGTTCATAAAAATGTGTTTATATATAATTGTAGAAACGCCCCACTTCTTTCCGAATTGAATTAAAAAATTATTTGTCTAATTTTTTGGAATTGAGTTTAATTTCCAAAATTTAAATAAATGTATTGTGAATATAGTTCCAAAAATTATGCTAGGGCGCGTGTCAATTGTATTTCTTCTCATTGCATTTCAACCCTTAGAATTTCGCTCTCCCACTGTCTCTCTCTCTGTTCATCTATACAACTCTCTTCCAGGCAACAAGCGAAGCGGAACAAAATGAAATAGTACGCGCTTTTATTACTCTCGGCTGAGTGCCATTATCCATTTTTATGGGTATTCTTTTATTATATCCTTTATAAAGTTAAACGAATTTCCTTCAGCTGTTTCCTTCAGGTTCTTAGTGGGTGGGGCTTATTGTGTCTATTTTTCTGGTGGCTAGAATATTTTCAATGACTTATTGAAAAATTAAATCAATTAAAAATCGAATAACGAAATATTATAAATACTTTGTTAACTTATCAGTGGTTTATATTGTTAGCGATAATTTTTTATATTTTCGATATATCAGAATTATTTCACCAATTTATTTATAAGTATTATTTATAGAAGACTATTAAGAATGTCCTTGTCGAAGCTTATTTACCCTACATCCTTTCACATTCATGTGAATTATAAATTTGTAGTTTGATACAAATAATCAGTGGGCGGTACACACCCCTTTTGATATTGCATTTCACTTTACTTGATTAATTTAGATCTGACTCACCTTCAACGCAACTTTTCTCAAAAAGTTCAAAGTATCGTATAGTAATGGATGCGCCACGGCAATTACCGGTGGATTTGTAATATCTATCATTATCACCTCGGACATCAAACTTCAACTTCAAAATTTCATTAGAGATTGAAAAATGAGGTTATGCAATTTTATTTCGTGTAAAGCCGGTGTGACCCACTTTCAATACCTCAGGGTTTGTGATGATAGGAAATATTCATAACTCTATTCGTTTGTAATCGTATTCGTAATCCTATAATCGTGATGTCCACAGACAGACGAACGGGCATATATAAATCGACTCGGGAGATGATTCTGAGGAAGAATATATATACTTTTACACATCCGTCACGCCTCTTTTAACACGTTCACGCCGGCGCGTACCACCGGTGGCCCGCGCTAGATTGTCTCATTGGGCGGCTCGTACCACCGGTGGCCCGCACTAGATTGTCTCATTGGGCGGCGCGTACCACCGGTGGCCCGCACTAGATAGGGTTATTAGAAATAATGAAAATTTAACGTTTATTTATTAAAAATATTTATTTTTATAAAAATTATAGTTAAAAACGTGTCATATAAATAAGTTTTGTTCAATAACATAAACATAATAATACAGTATATAAATGTAACTCAAATTCGGGAAAAAAATAAATAGAATTTTTATTTATAACTTCATTATTTATTGTTTTTTATGTAATTTGTTGAAACATTTCAAGCATAATGTTGGCTGGCCCTTGCACTGGCCACAATAAGTCTTAACTCTTGTAGTTTTGTTAGTGGCATAATCTCTGCCCTTTTTCTTGGACAATTTTTTATAGCATTCCTTGCAGCGTTTACGTGACTCTCTTGCAGATCCCTCATATGATTGAAGAACATGTTTACGTGACGGTATAGGACAGTATATTTGTTCTTCAGCCAAAAGGTGATCAATAATAGCTTCCCTAAATTGTAACAAATTCATATTTTTAGTGCCCCATCTTTTATGAATATACCACGCATTCACGAGGGAGGTTCCGCATATTAATTGTATTATAACTTTTCTGTACCATTTAATGGTTTTTCTCAAACAACTGTAATAACCCGATAGTTGATCTGATAAATCAACACCTTTTTTTGCAATATTATAATCAAACACAGCATCGGGTTTTACTTTGCCATTTGTTCCTGCCACAAATTTACACCGGTGATTCTTTGAGGTAGTTAACATGCAAACTGGTCTTTTGTCAGTCCATTTCAGAAATTTTACACCGCTACGATTTTCGAAATGCATCAATTCACCACGTTTTTGTTTTTGTTTTGCCTGCGGTGGTAGAAATTTTTTGTTTATTTTTACAGTACCACAAATAAATGTATTATTTTGTAATAGTTCTTCAGCCAAAGGAACACTCGTATAATAACCATCAGTAAATAAAATGCGGCCCTCAAATAATAAACCATTTAGTAATCTCATAACTACATCATGAGAATGTGATTTTTCAATGATTGTGTTATTTTTCCCGGCGTAAGTTTCTATATTATAAGTATAGCCATCAGGTAAACACAATTTGTATAATTTTACGCCGTACTTATGTCGCTTGCCTGGAATATATATGAATATATGACGAAAACGTAGACGTCCTCTCCATGGAACCATACTTTCATCGATAACGATATTTTTGCCAGGTCTAATAGAACTCTTGAAGCTATATACAATTGTTTCAATAATGTTTCGAATTTTGTACAACCGATCTTCAGTTCTAGCTGTGGTATTGTCCGCAAAATGTAAAAACTTAAGAATAGATAAAAAACGGTCACGTTTCATTGCTTTTTTTATGCGTGCGTTCGCATACATGTCGTTGTTAGACCAATACAATCTAATTTCTGGTAATTGAACTGCACCCATAATGAGCAATATGCCAACAAAAGTATTCACTTCATCTTTTGTAACAGACTGCCAGGCGTTTTGGTGTATTCTACTGCTAGATGAAGAATTTTTTATACATTGTGTAGCATATTTATTTGTTTCTTCAACTATCATCTCTAGTATGTAATCCGTGAAGAATAGTTTGTATAAAGCAAAAGGGTCATTACAGTCAGTGTCATATAAAAATTCCTCTTCTTCCGAATATTCATTTATTACTGAGTTATTTCTTTTACTGCCTGCCATTCTTCATCGCCATCCTCGTTCTCTGATATAGACACCACATCTTCTTCCTCCGAGGAACATTCGTTCATATCACTGTTTCCAAAAACAAAATCTTCGTTAGAAGAGGAAGAAAGTATCCGTAATCTTGATGCCTTTCTCCTGCTCCCATTTATAGATTCATCAGAGTCACTTAATTCCATATCCTTGTTATCTACTTTTTATTAAAATTAAAATTAAAAAAATATTCTAACCACCTTATACAATAATTACTGGCAGAAACTATCTATGGTCAGGATAAGAAAACGGCACGAGTTACACTACTTGAGCAATAAGCCTCACTGTACTACTGAGCAAACACGACGCCTATGAAGGTCTGAAAAGGAAATAATTGCGTGCCGCCAGATGAAGCGTGGCGCCTATTAAAGCGCCGCCTCGCAGCAAAAAACATTAAAGTCGGCCCCGGCGTGAACGTGTTAATGCGTTACAAACGGAAAAATAACGTTTATATATCTTCATCCATTCGGGTGCACGTTATAAAATGGAGGTCTGCTGAAGACCAACAGTAGTTAACATTTTTTTCTAAACTATATTATTATTTTTACCACAAGTGTTCTTTGTTGTTTTATTTCAATACATCAGCCTTCGAAATTCTTTGAAATTTTTCAATAATTGGTTGGTTTTCATGTCGGATTTTCGCAACAGTCGGCGTCATTTGTGATCAACTTCATTTCATCGCATTCCAAAATTTTATTCTCGTTATTTTCGCTTTACTTGCCTTTTTTCGTTGGTTGGTCGCATAACAACCGAAAAAACCATATTCGTCGACAGCATCACTAATACTCGCATCAACAATACCGCGATAACCATTACCATTGCCATCACCATCGTCGTGACCCACCACCACAACCACCACTCACAATCACGTGCCTACTTACTCAAACTTTTATCACTTCGTTTTATGTTTACATTCTCGCACTCCGACTGGATAAAAGTTGCCGGTGTGTGGTGCACAAAAAAAAAACGCACACCCGGCAACAACAAGCAATAACAACAAACAAGAGGCGTGACGACAATAAATAGTATGACGAACGACGGTAATTGTGCCTACGATGATGACGATGTCGATGACGATGACGATTGAAACGAAGTAAAACAATTGGATAGAGGTGGAATTCTCATGATGAAAATCTTGTTTGGAATAACGAGGGTTTGAGTATCCATTTTGGATATGTATGATATTCGTTCTTGCTCTTTCTCTTCTTCTTTGGTCTTTCTTATCATATTCTGTGTTTACGTGCACGCCTATTGAATTAAGTTTTTCTTCTAATAAATTATGAAAGCTTTTAACTAAAGATTAAATATTAATTGATTGATTAATTTAACGAATTTATTTTATCATAAATTTATTGATGTAATCTTTTATAAAAAAGGATCCTGAAATCGGTACAGCATCGGAATCGTTTGTCGATCGCTTGAATCCGATGATGTGATTATATAAATGGGCCATCGATTGGGTTCCTTTTAGAATGCAACGCAAATAATAAATCTTTCGCTTTATGAAAGCTTCATTTAAGTAAAAACTTTATTTTCATTATGTTTTCGATTTTTTTTTGTTTTTCGATTCTATAGTCTCTAATTTCATCAACTCATATGCAAATATTTCTGATTATATCTAATTCTATTGCAATGAATGCAAACTCGAATAATCACCGTTATGGAATTGTAGTATGGTATCGATACTATTATTCAAAAGGAAGTATAAAGGTGTCAGATCACATTACTGAAGCCATTACTGACTTATCATAAATTTTCAGAAATTAATCACATCAAAATTCAGCTTTAGATATATATTTTTGTATCCTCTAGAAGAGTATTGGGGTTAAAATAAGTAGTTAAAATAATTGCTTGTCGAAGAATTATTTAGATATGTATACGATTGTCCGAGATTTACAAATTTCTGATACTTTACTATACTTAGTCTTAAAGTTTTTTTGCTATAAAATACATTTAGTATTGAGTATCTTACCAAATACTTCGCTACCAGAGTTTCATGAAAAAACAGGCCATTATTGCCCGGATGTCTTACTTAAATCTAATATCAATTGTTATTTATTATCGTGGGATGTATCCTTACTTTTCGAAAGAAGAGATTTAAACAACTTTTTAGCCAATAATGTACCATATGTTTTATTGTTTGGTAAAGTAAACCGTCAGTGTGTGATACGATTTGATGTGAATAGTTATCATGAATGAATTGATAATAAACTCTCATCACATACTTGCTATGCCGCTTTCAGGGGGAAAAACAATTAGACACATATGTGCCGATGGCAGTTGAGGGTTAAAATAATGGGTTATAACTCAGATCTTCATTCAAAAAATGTTTTTGAAGTTTTTGAATTTGTTTTTTTTTATTTTAAAATTAAAAATTTGTTCCTTTAGAAATTCCTAAATTGATTGGTTTTTTATTTTTCTTGGGGTCTTTATTAGAATTATAAATGCAATACTTGGTTTTTATTATTAATTTATTTCGCAATAATAAATAAATATAACATTGATATCTACCTCTCTTTCCTTTTTCTCTGTGCCTCTATCTCTCACTCTACCTCTCTCTCTCTATCTTCTTAGCCTTCTGTCATCACTTGAACGAATGTGTCAATTGTCAGTGTCATTTCGAACTGAACTCTGAATAACGAACAATGGAATGATACGTACCAAAAAAGAAAGCAAAAACAAACTATACAAATGTTTTATAAAAACAAGTATTTTTTATTTCAATTTCTCTCTAAAAGTTCAACGACCATCAGGTGAACTAAAGGTGGAGGGGAGGGGGATGGATAAATTATAAAACGAACAATTAAATCGCTGAAATAAAAGAAAAATAATCTAAGTAGCTGTTAATGGTATTTTGTTTTGTTTTGGACAGTATCAAGGACGAGGTTTTACGAGTGAAAATTGTTGCAAGTAAAGCAGTTACTAAAACTAACTCAACTCAACTAGTAATTAACTTTGCGGTAAACTTGTGGTTAACTAACTTGTTTATAATCAATTTTTAAGCCAAAGTTTCACAGTAATTTGTCTTGCGGCATTAATTTTATAATGGTTGTTAAGATGGTTTTTATAATACAAATTCTTTTTTTGTGTTTTTAAGCATCACATTTAAAAAAGTTGTTAATATAAAATTTATTTGTTTTTTTATGTAGAGTCATTTTATGTATAGAGGTCAAGGTGTCGTAACGTAATTGAATCCATATCCAATTGACATTGAGTCGATGTGGGATATTATTAAAGGAGCAGGTAGATGGTAGTTTTAAAAGCTAGCAAAATATTCTTCAATCTTTTTTTTCAACACATTTTTTTTCAATTTGTTTTCAATGCTTTTCTCCAATTGATTGAACAATTATTTCAATTTGCTCGCTCTGTGTGTGTGTTTAACTAATGCTGTCAATTCAATTTTGTAGCATATCATCGATGATTTAAGAGATCCTGATTTAAAATGATTGCGCGGAAAACATTACGTTATAATATGCGTACAGAATCTTAATTACAATTCAGAGAGGACTATCCATATAAATTTGGCTTCATATATTTTGGATCGCTGTAGCGTCTGAGTGTATTATCTCTCCTATTATTTTGGTTATAATCGATTGTTCCAAAGAGTCATCTTTTCTTAAGAAAGCTTAGAATTTTTTATACAAAATTGAAATAATAAAGCGCTAAGAAATCATTTGTAGCGCTTTTCAGATTTTGTTTTCGTCTTAAATTTGTAAATGCCATAGGGAAGGTCATGTGACACAACAATCAAAATTTTTTCACATTACGTTAAAACAAAAATACTTATTTGATCGTAAAACTAAACGCAATTAAATTACTGCCTTTAATTTATTACACATTTAATAGGAATTTTTATTAAGTCGTTATCACATTCATATACGAGAATTTATTACTAGAATATATAAAGACTTCCTATTAATTTATTCGCCCATTCATTTGTTCATTCTTTCGGTAATTTTTACATTTAGCATGAAATCATAATCATATTACAAGCATTCATACATGCGTGCTGCTTAACCCTCACACACATTTATATCAATCCAGCCATATAACAAAAAACACACACATCCATACACACATACACATTCATGCTGATGTACGATATTGATATACCACATCATACGTATCGATGATAGTGGTTTTGGTTCATCAAGATGTTGAAGCAATCAATTAAATCTGAATTATTTGGACTTCATACGCAAAATTCTCGACTTCATCATTCAAACACTCGAATATCCTTTTATGAGTGTGAAGAATTTTTATTGAAATGAATTAAGAATAATATAAGAATCATTTATTTTTATTCTCCTTTATCAAGCATTTGTTTGCTTGCTCTTTCGTTTGGTACATCGATGCACTTTATTTAGGGTGGCATATCAGATGGATTCTCGTTCTACCATCGATTTGATATATGCATACACATGTAAGAGCTTTTTAACCCTTTTAAGGAACATTGCTGACTGAATCCGAAATTTTTTTATTTTTTTTGGAAGGGATGAGCGTATGAGTGGTTTCGAAGCAACCCTTGCCTTCTTTCTGTTGGACCAGAGTAATATGTTATCTTATTATATGCATTACCATATTTTATATATTATAATCAATTTATTATTTTATGCAGTGTTTTTCATCACTTTAGTTTTTTCTATTTTCTTTTTAGACGTTGCACGCGTTCGGCCAGACCAAAGTTAGTGTTTTTACTTGTTTACTTTTCATTTTCCTCTTTTCCAATTTTCTCTGCATACTTCATTTGCTTAAGTAATTTTTTACCCATAAGAGCAATAAACAAGATTTCAATGCATGAATGGTTTCAAGTGATAACCCAGTGGTAAAAATTGTTTATTTTTATTTTATTAAAGAAATCTTCGTAATTTTGAGTCTGGGAATATCACTTAGATTTTCGTTTTATATTAATCGTTTTTATATTGTTTCCTGAAAACATAAGCATTTTTCAACTTGCGTTTATCTAAAAAAATAAAAAATAGGCCATCTGCTAGGTTTGGTTTTAGAAATGCTTGTCGAAAATCACTTCAAGTGATTCAAATCAAAAGGATTGATTTGGGAATATATAGAGCCGATCCCACTAGAGAAATAATCATATCGCATCATAATTAAAATAAACATATTTTTGTAAAAATGTTTCACTTTTGATTACTCATTTTTAAAATATCAAAATGACATTTCGTCAGTTGCATACCTTAGCGGTACCAAAAGGATTTTTCTTAATTTCCTTATGAAATCTTAATTATTTTATATGAATGTATTAATTTTTTGTATCAATAATTTTTAAATTATTATGAGATACTTAACGATTGCTATAGTAATTATTACACAGTTTACAACTTCTACAGAAATTTTGTTAGTTTTGGTATTAGAGAGGTTGCTCGATTTATTGCCAACCATTTGAATTGACAACCTAATTTCTAATGAAATTTGAATACGAAATAATTTCGCAAATGACACTAACCAAACGCAGGGTGTTTGCTCTCGGTTCACTAGTGGTGGGTTGGTTATGCATGTTTTCACACAAATATACTTGAAATGAATGAAAGAGAAACGGTTCAATTTAAATTGAACGAAAGTACGAACGTCGAAATTGGAAATCGATGGCAGTAGAGTGTTATTGCATTGGTTGGTTTTATGCATAATTTTACAAAAGAAAATATTCGGTTAGTCTGGGTTTATGCAGAAAACATATTTTTATGGTAACACTCTTTATATAATTGCTCAGAATGAGGAGGCGGTTATGGTTACATAATTTTTTTACAATTTACCGCAACAAAAAGACCACGAAGAAAAAATTAATACTTGATGAAAAAGATATATCTCATGGGCACGAATGGTATAATAGGTCACTGCTGGTGCTTTTGTTGATACCATAGTGCTTTTGATGGTGTTCCGCTTATTGTTCATCGTTTAAAATGAACACTTTCAGTGTAAAGATTTTTATAATGTCAACCAACTAACTTTGTTTAACCGAGGTCATTGCACAAGTTTTACACGTTATTGTATTAACGTGTAAGTGTGTGCGTGCGTGTATGTGTGTTTACGTGTGTGCGTGACAGTATAAATGTAACAATATTGCAACAATAATAAAGCGGAAAATCTTGTCTTCCTTCAATTTAAAACTATTTAATGCATGTTTTTTTTCATGAATATAATGAAATGAAAAGTTACAATTTGCCATTATCAATTACAATGGTACGTTTATTCTGCAACTAATCTATGCCCGCTTATGTTAGAGCCATCATACGAGGTACGTTCAATGTATTCATAGTATCGATAGTATCGATATAAAAACGTTTGTGGTAATTTTGTAGTTTTTGTATTATTTGGATTTAAAATTATTTTGTTTTTTTATTGTGCTTCCCTAAAACATAAAATAGCTTTCCTTTTCTCAAACAAATGAACGTCAATGGTCGCTTTGAACTTTTCAACGTCGGAAGTCGGAAGCTCATTCTGAGGTTTGGAAACGAATTATACCCAAAGTGATGGCATCTAATATCAATATCTCGACTATAAAATGAGTAAAGTGTCATTGGTCTGACTGGTCCGAAACAGCCTACAATAACAATGAATATTCGTGCTAAATTTCATATCGATAACTCTCTCCGTTCGACTGCAATCGTGATTTCCACAGACAGGCACACAAACACACTGACAAGCAGACATACAGGCAGACCAAAAAAATATCAATAAAATAACCACCAATAAATAATAAAGGAAAATAAATAAATGAAGCAAAAAATTATGAAAATTCTCACAGAAAGAAAGATATATCCTTTACATAAATAAATCCTTGTTTTCACATTGTGTAATCACAAAAGTGTAGAAAAGATATGAAAATCCTGAATCCATCTAAATTTTAAACTTTAGTACTATTCCTTAAGCTTATCCTGTTTGCTCTTCTGACCCAGTTAATTTTGTTTAAGTCGACAAAACCAACTATGCCTTTTATATCTATTGTTACTTTCCTCTGCCTTAGATTTCCTTTCGGTTTTTGTTATTTTCCATTACGGTGCTCATTCATTATCATCGCAGATTTAATGAACTTCTTTTTTCTTTTCGTAAAAAACCTTTTAATATTTTCCTCGTCCCGTCCTCCTATTCCTATCCCTCTTCCTCTCACTCTTCCTTTTAATTCATAGAACACAGACGGCTTCTGTTGTCATTGCTGATTATGCTGTCAATGATGTTAATCATTATTGCTGGTAATTAATGTTGCAACAGCATTTTAATTACTTACCGGCGAATCCGGTTAGGATTACAAAAGTTCTCTATGGAATACTTTTGCTTTATTATCGCCTGCTTATCTATCAATTGCTCTTCCTCGTTTTATTTTGCCTCTCATCTGTTTTCCACGTTGTTCTTCTGATTTTTCTAGTCTTCTTCTTCTTCGTTCTCTTTTTACTCTAGTAATCAAACAATTGCTAAAACAAACTCTTTTATTCTCCAGAGAATTTTATGTCTTCTGCAATTACTAAAACTTTTTCTCGAGTTTTATCCGAAAATTTTTCTTCCTTTTCCTTTCTCCCTTTTCGTCTTATTCTGTTCAATCGTTATTTTTTCTTTCGGTCTGTTGATAAAATACAGTTGTTGCTTTTCATGTTGATGACGTTGTCCCAGAGATGGTGACGCCTACTTTAAAAATTTTATTTTTTGTGTCTTCCTTTCTTTAAATAGTTTCTATAGTATTGTAAAACACGATGCTATATTTTATTGGTTTTTGTTGTTGGTATTATAGTATCATAATTACCTCACAATGCCATTTTAAAGTATAATTTTAAAGTAATTGAAGAATTAACTTCAAAACGGATTTGAATTAAATTTTTATTAAAATATTCGATCATTACCTGGTACGATAATAATCGCTCAATTCCTCTTTGAGAATCTAGCTAATGGCCCAGCCTTTTTTAAAAAAATTGTGAATATTTCATTCTTTTATTCATTTAGCTTTATTTAAAATCTCCAAAGAATTCTTATTTTTTTTAGAATTTAATTCAGCTTAACTTATTTTAATGAAAGAAAATTTAATTGTTCGCATTCAAAATTTCATTTCAATTAATAAAATTAAAAATATAATCCCGCAATAATTATTATCAATCATTCAATTTTAATCAAGTCGAACAAAAAGATAATTAACTGATTGATTGACTGATGTTGATGATGATTGATAAATTAATCGATAGTATTGATTGTATTGGTGGACTTTTATAAATGACTTTGTCTTCTGCTCCGCAACCCTCTCCCTAAAAAGACCGGATGCTAAAAAGCTATTACTCGTAACAACGTTGAATAACGTTTTATTATTATTAAGAAATGGAAAATAAACTGTTATGTTGTTGTTGTTGTTGTTGCCATTTGGGAAAATGACAACAATATGCTAAAAACTATATTGCCACTACAAAAACACTAACTGATTGTTCCGTCAATTCAACGACGAATGTCCTTGGCAAGAAGAATTAATGAAAAAAGCAAGACAAAGGGTGAAAAACAAGAAGAAAAAAAAACTAAAAAAATTAATAATATTATTACGTAGGTGGCAGTTAATACTATATAAAATATCAGTAAAAATTATTATTATTATTTTTATTATTTCCGAAGCTTTTAACGTCATAGACGGGTTCACAAATAAAACAATTCTAAAAATAATTTATTGGTTGAAATAAAAAACATGAAATCCCACAAAAAGAGAGAAATAAATGGAAAAAATATGTTTGAATATGATTAAATTGTTACGATTTTCTTTCTATTTACTCTTTTCTTCTATTCGTTGTAAAGAAACGGCCTTTGGCAATAAGGCCGTTTTTTACAGACTAGACTGCGAATGACTTTCATGGGCTTGGCTGGCGATACCAAATCAATTTAAATTGACGGGAAGTCATGCTGTGTTGCTTCCCCACCAAAAATACACTTACAAAGAAAAAAGAAAGAAATGTCAATCATTAACTAACTGTCAATATTTGCTGCACAACTATTTTGTGATTTATGAGTATTTAGTTAAAACAGTGAATCATATGAATCATACTTTCTGCAATTTGGTTACTTAGGCTTATACCGTTATTGTCGCTAAGCAAACGAATGAAACGAACGAATTAAAGGAACGTTTCATGCACATTTTTCATTTTTTCGCACTTTTCAGTTTTAACCTCTACCTCTATTTAAATTATTTTTAATTGTCATTCATGAAAATCAGAAGCAGAATAATTAGCACTTTCTTAAATTTTAAATGAACATGAATAGTGTTATTGTTAAGTTAAGTAACTTTTTAAAGAAATTAACAATCATGTTTGCGCAATATGTTTGCTTTGTTGAAATTCTAAGAATTTCTAATTAGAAGACTTTATTAATATTTCTAAAATAATTTAAAGAAGAAAGCTATTAAAACAATAATTATTTTTTTATATTTTCAAAAAATATACAAATTGGAGTGGCATTCAATGTATTCTCGGCAAAGGGGGAATTATGGCCCAACCACCTTTATTAAAAACGCAGTATATTTTACCAATTATTTTATTTGTGTCGCTTATTGATAGCGTGGATGCGGCGTATTTGCGACTTGCTCCTTTCTAAGGGCAGTTACATTGACTGACGCATTCAGGAGGAGGGCGGGAAGTTAATCAAAAATTGCGGAAAGTTTTTAGAGCTACCTTTTTAATTAATGCCAGCCGAATGAATGCATTAATATTATAGAAGATTACATTAGGAAACAAAAATAATATTAATTGCATGGACATTATTTGGTACTATCGAGGATACATTGAGCACCACTTCTAATTTAAATCTAGCTATAAAATATGGAAATTATTGCATGATATTAATTCTATGACAAAACAAAGACAAAAACAAAATAAATCAGTTGTGGCTTACACTTTCAGTTTCACTATCACTTGATGGTCTCTGGCCGTGCTTCTAATTCTCATAATTTTAGTAAATAAATTACAAGTTTTAATTCTAATTTGAAATGCCTTTCTTCGGGAATTTTAATATTTTTTTATAAATTTATGATCTTTTATTTAGAATCAGAAAAAATCATTAAAAACATTTTCTTAATCAAACCAAAAAATATTTTTGGTTTCAACGACATTTCAACGAGATTAATAATTTCAAACCAAAACCAAAAAATAAGAGACTATGCCGCGTCAATTTTTGTCCTCTTATGAAATATCTGGGAAGCAGTGTGATACTTTTTTGATCTATCAAAATATTATTAATATAGAAACGGCAAAATTTTAAATGAGTTTTAGCAACGGAATGTATTTTTTAATTCCATGCATGATCTCCTATTTTTGTTTTTTTTTTGCATTCAAATTATTTGTCATATCTTTAACACTTCTAATTAAAATGTCTGAAGTCTGTCAAATTAATTAAATTTCACTTCAAATTCGTTAAGAAATGATTAAAGAGTGCTAGTTGTGGGTTGTACGTTCGAGTGCCCTGCGTGGTTTTGCGTACCGTATTTGCTGTCTTCTTCACTCTTCATTAGACGTCAATGACTATGATTTCCCCCAAAAAGAAACCAAATATATCCAATGAAATGACCACGAGTAAATCACGCTAATCAAAAAATAACAAATAAAAAGAAATTTTTTGCTGGTACTCCTCTCTCGCACCACTTCAGTGCTGTCTAATAATTCGGAAGATATAGAATCGAGTAAGCCAAAAATAATATAAAGAAAAAACATATTGAAGAATAAAAGTAAACAACTGCAATCTTAATTTATTCACCTGCAATTCATGCCAAAAAAATAATAATAAAAATAGAAAAAAAATACACGAACATTTCTCCAAAGAAGCAAAAGGAAATAATAAAGATTTTTTGGTGAGGTTTCTTTCTTTTTTTTTATAATTTGGTCACGTCTGTCGCGTGCATTTGTAACGGTGTGTTTAACGGATAAATATTTGCAAGTATTTATATGTTTGCATACAAATATTTTTTCTTTCCTCTTCTGGTCTTTTTTTCATTACGTTATGCTCCAATGGAATAATTTGAAGTATTTTTTGAAGGAAAAAGATACAAAAAAAGAGGGCATGAGAATGCGAAAGGGTTGGGGGGAAATGAGGGGGGGAATAAATGCAGAAGTCAGACAAGATTGCTTTGGCGGTAAGAAATGCTGCATGAAATTCATCAGTACTTAACAAAGAAATACGACGAAAAATGAGAAAGGAAAAGAAAAAGAAAGAAAAAACCTTTTTTGTAATAGATAGAGTTTGAAGTTTTTTTTGTTTTTTGTTTTGTTTTTTTTTTTTGAAAAAATAACAACGGTACCTTAAGCTCGGCCGAAGCTCACATACCCTACACCCGTAATATAATTTATAGCTTAAGTGCAATAAGCAGCGAACTCCCATGATTTCCAGATTGTCTTTGTGACTACTCTTATTTTAAATTTCATATAAATATCTCTAACCGTTTACGAGATATTACTAACTATTTTGTTAGTGGGCGACCTATTCTTGTGGGTGGCCCCATTTTTTTAATGGGTTTTAATGCTCAAATAAAATTTTAAGTTCTAAAGATTTCGAATTCGACTTGACCCATTTTTAATACCACGAAGTTTTGTGATCACGGAGAATACTCGTACCAATAATTTCATAACGTTCGTTCTCCTATAATCGTGATTTCTAGACAGACGGACAGATTGGCAGACGGACAAGCAGAAAGGCAGGCACCCATACAGACATGGCTAAATCGAATCAGGAGGTGATCATGATTAACAATATATATACTTTTCCATACCTGACATGACTCTTTTAGTACGTTACAAACGGAAGAACAAAGTTAATATATCCCTCACCCTGTGTGTAGAGTGTAGGGCATAAAAAATACAATGTAAGCACGCGCCACTGGCAAAACAAAATTCGTACAATCGCTATCTTTGGTAACAGTGTTTACCAAAGAAGACAAAAATTTATGCGGGAGAAAACCGTATCTCTTCAGTAAATGATTTCCTATAGCCTCTTAAAAGATCATAGAGTTAATCTAACATCAAGAATAAGAAGAAGAAGAAGAAAAGAGGAGGACACTTGAGAAGTTAATGCCAAAATATGAAAGTTATCAAGATGAGGAAAAGCAAATATCGAGACAAAACTGCTATAAAAAGCCTTAAGACTTCCTTCTCCTTTTTTTAACTGAAGCGGATTTTAATGTAAATGGCGAGAACGGAAATAAAAGAAAGATTCTATTTGAATAGCGGTAACGCCCTTTGCCTTAGAGTCTTCTTCTTCACTTACGCACACACGGACAAAATATATATTTATTAAAAATAATTATTATTATAAGTCCAAATTTTCAATTCAAATAATATTTATGGAAATACTAAAAATATTAAAAAATGAAACTATAAATAACAAAAAAAATATTAAAAAATAAAAAAATAATACATAAAAATATTGCCCATTTGATTTTATTGTAATAGGAAGAAGTCTTTCTTTGGTTTGGTAAAAGCTGTAACTGACAAAATTATGGTAATGCACGTAACGTTAGTCATAATAAAATTTGTAAAAATAAAATATTCCAAAAAACTATTCGCTACTTTGTGTTCCTCTTCACAGGAAGAGGAGATAGAAAAGAGTGGACTCTTGAAGTCCAGACTGCTTATGATCTTGTGTCAATTGCTTTTATTGCCAACAACCCAACACCAACCATTTCAAATCCGATTTATTTTATAATGAGCTTATGGACAATTGTACGGAAAGCTTTAGAGGCAAACTAGTTAAAAAGTTCTATGATCTGACAAAACTGTGGATGGCTACACAAATATAGACGTTATATTTATGGTTTAAGCAAAAAGAATACTCAAAAATTTGCAAAAGTATTTTACACCATCGTTGTAAAAGTGAGAAATGGCTAGCATTAGTAGTAGTTGCTTTTTCCCTTTAACCTTTTGATTTGTTATGCAACACTGCCTCAAGACTTCTAACTGCCACTTATAGTTACTCGATTCTTTTACAACGAACTTGGAGGATGGATTGCAGCGGGTGGGTGTTTGCAGGACTTTCGTCTAAGAAATTCAATACAATGTCCGATAGAAGCATAAACAATTCATAGGATTCTTGAAACTTTTTGTGTCAGGTTTGGTTCTATCAGATTGTTCGGACTTCATTATGAATCATGACTGCGATTATTATTTACAAAAAGTTGCAAACATATATATTACAAATATAAACATTTACTTCCCTTAATTTTTCTCTTCTCTATTTATTTTCCTACTGCAAAAAAGTTCGTATTTTCAACCATAAATAACTTTATTAAAAATTCTCATGACTTCTTCTATTCGTGAATTTCGTGATGGTATAAATTGCCACCGTGGCTTATGTTATGAAATTGCCAGATCGGGGAAAAAGATCAGATTTGCTTTTGTATTAAAATGCAAAATTGTTATGTGCCTATTGGTAATCTCGATATGAGATGGAAAAGTCATACATAAATCCTTTTTTAAAACTACAACGAATTTTATAAAAACTTTACATTAAAGTGCTAAATGTGAGACAAGTCTGTGATTTAAATGAGTTGACTTGTCATAAATAACTTCTCTCTTTCTCCATCAAATTCCTCCGTCAAATTCATAAAGTGCGTTTCTATTTTTATTTCTGATTTTGTATATTTTTTAACATTGATTTATTATTTTGTTTATATTTTTCTTTCACATTTTCATTGCACCGGCTTTCATTGTTTGTCAGCTCTTGTATTGATTCGTTCGTGACTTGGAAAATTTTCTTAAATATCTGAACTTTCACTTGCGCTTGCATTCAATTTTATATTACGTAATGAATAAAAAAGAAAAAATGAATAATTACAAATGGTAGCATTCATGTGGTAAATTTTTTTGGTGAAACATTTCACCTCTCTCCGTTAAACCTAATTGCGATTATCTGTTAGATAAATCTCGTTATCAGTTAATTATTTCTTTTGAGATAGTTAATTTTTTTTTTATTTGGGAAATTTTCTGCTTTGACAACAATTTTTTTTAAACCATGTATGTTCGGGGATTGCTCGAGTTTTTAATTTTCACTGAAATGCCTCTCAGTTAGATCAACTAAAACCCAATTTTGTAAGTTTTTTGTCAAATTTGTAAAATTTTCCTAGAAAGAAAATGGCAAATGATATCAAAAGTGATATCCAATACTACTGACTTTGAAGAAACGATCTGTTTCACCTATTTAATAAAAATAAAAAAATAAAGCCAATTTGCCGATAGCTTTATTAAAGTTCTTATTCATAGAAATGAGCACGGTTAGCCCTTAAATGAATCACTAAGAAACACAACAACAAAATAATAACTAACAAACTGATTCGTATGACCTCTTGACCTATAAAAATTTCTCAAATAACAAAAAAAAAGAAAAAAACAGCAAGTTCATTATTTTTTTTTACTTTGCAGCAGCTGAGAATTCACAAGAAAAAGTGAGTCAAACCAATCGATTTCATAAACAAAAAAGTCTTCGGTAAAGTAAACTCAACTCGTTGTAAATAGTATTAAAAAATACATATCCATACCGCTTGGTACCTCTCCCTTCTCACAACCCTTCACCTACCAGTCAGCCCATTCCGCTCCAAATTCAATCTGAGTCAACGTTTTATTTTTGCTGCTGGTGCGGTTGTTGTTGTTTGTTGGTGATGATGATGGTGTTTTTTTTGGTGTAAAACTGCACCAGCAAATAATATTAACTGCTTCACTAGTAGTGCGACGTTATTTTTTTCGCTCTAGTTTGTATTGCTCTTACTCTGAAAACATTCATTCGACGTACTTGGCTTGGCTTTTACTTCATTTGGTGGTAGTAGTCTTAAAAAAGCGTTGATATTAAAAACGGAAAGAGGACATCATCATCATCATTAGCGTCATCATCATCAACATTATGATGATGATTATTATTATTGTAACCATTAACGACCATAAGCATTAGCGGTAAGCGTAGCATTCATAGTTAAAGACCTCATCTTATTTATTGTCTCTGCTTTTACTGCTGCAGCTAGTGCTTCAGGCCCTACTACTGCTGCTGCTTCTACCACTGCTTCTACTGCTGCTTTATCTGCTTCGTCTGCTTGTACTCGTTATATTCATTCTCATTCTCATTGGGTTCTCACGTATGCATTGTTGACTCAATGAATGCGCCTATAAATATGCAATGATGCAAATATTGAGCCCTATAAGAAAAAATTTAACAGAAATGAATAAATCATTCGTGAACGAGGACACTAATATCGCAGATATATTTTTGCTTTTCCTAAATATACAATTTACAGTTTTAGTTGGAGAGAAAAAAAATGGGAAAACATATTTTGTCGTTTTTATTGAAAATTATATTAATTGGCGCCAGTCGTTTTTTTCATTTTCTGGTAACTCACCAAAAACTTCAAAGAAGAGAGAGCGCGTTAAGCGACTGCTTATGAAAAGCCATAAATACGAACGCGAATTTAGGACTTTGTGCATATAAAATTAAAAGTAATTTGGTGTGACGGGTATCATCATGTCTTTGATGATTTGACGATAGCGGATAATAAAACTGTTGATGATGAACGGATGGATAATGAGCTGAAATGAGTTGGTGTTTATGTGATAATGATGATGGTGTTATAATGATAATGTGTCTTAATGAATATACTTAAGGAAAATATGGATTATTATCGCTATCATTTGAATCCTTACTGGTACATTAAATTTTCAAGAAAAAATAGCAAATATTTTTTAACCTTAGTTTTTCTATAAAAAGACAGAAAATAAAAAGTATTTCTCGAAATCTAAAATAAGAGGAAAATCGGTAAATATTTTTAATGTAACTTCAAAGGGAATTCATAAAGTAACCTGCATAAGAAATTTTTCTCTAACAAATGCTCATTTAATTTAAAATTAACTCTTAAACAATTAATTTTTTATATAAAAACACCTGTTGTCATTTATCAATCCGATAAGTTGTTATTACAAGCACTTAGGCAGAAGTAGACATTGAAGGAATGATGCTTCAGAATAGTGAGTGGATGGCTATGGAAACTATAAACTAGCAAAGATTTCACTTGAATGGAGGTGCTTGGAACAGAAGTGTTTAATAGAAGCTGACACTTTAAAAGAACTAAATTAAGGATTAAAAGATTCAAATGTAAAGGAAACTTTCAAAAAAATATAACTTGAAAGAGAGAATCTTTGGCATGAGCAGTACTTGTTAGAAGAGTTGACTACATTAAGAACTCAAATATCAAGAGATCACATAAAAAAGCTTGATTACTACTTTTGAGTTAATACTCCTTAGCAATTAGCACTTTTATTGAAAAGTACTTTTATTGCAAAAAGAACAATAAAATACCAAAACGTCAAAATCCCCAAAAAAAATTTCGAGATATCCTGAAATCTTGCATCAAAATTCGTCTTGCTCAAACATCACGCTGTTTTTGAGTGCGGCGACCTTTGGCCGCGCCATGGATTGTGGCCTTCACTCAGCAAAATTCTTAACCCGTTGTAAGAGAATTTTCAAGATATATAAAATATTCTTGTATAATGCATATTTTTCGCGGAATTATTAATTCGGAATATCGATTTTTTTAAAAACAAAAAAGGATTCTACCAAATTTGCCTCAACTGCTACTCAAAATTCAGTTTCAGAAATATTTTTCAAAATCTGGGTAACGAACTGTATCCTGTCAATTATGTGCGGTCACTTTTATAAATCTGCAATACCTGACGCTCTCTATCGTACATATATTTATTGAATGCCCTCTAATTTCATTAGTATTGATATTTCCTTCCTCCTTTGTCATCTAACCCACAATATCATCAAATCAAAATCATTGAAACTCATATAAAATTGCAACGACCTTTGTCGCCATCATGTATTTGTCATGATATTTTGTCGCCATATCATTATAATTGCTTTTATCATTTGAAAATTAAATTAAGTTTTTCCTTATCATGCTTCTCATGCTTCTTTTATGCTTTTCATATTAAATCATTTTCATCTCTTTATTTGCCAACATTTTCCTTTTTTTGTTATAAGAACTTTTTCTTTAGAAATGATCTTTCATTGGCATTTTAAGCTCAACAACAACAACAACAACAATAACGACATCGTCAACATAAATCTGAAGATATTCAACATTTTAAAATCAACAGATTAAAACGAAATAAACTCTAATCCGTATAAAAAGAAAGAGATAGAAAGCAAGAGAGAGAGAGAGAAGAACAGCAAAGACGTTGAAATACATAATTGATAAGAATATACACGCCCCTCCAAAAACTTCCTCCTCCGGAAAGAACGGGAGGAGTTGGAATGTTGGAATATCCTCAGCGTTTTGCGCGAAATATCCCCGATTCCTCTACAAGCAATCAATTACCAACAATTGTTAATCGCCAGCAACACCAACAACAACAACAACCGCAACCGCCGCGCCATCATAACCAGCAGCAACAGCAACAGCATCATCGACAACAGCAAAATTATACACATCCAACAAACAATAGTACGGTTGCTGGTGGCAACTGGCAGCAACAACAACAACTACTACCACCACCACCAGCTTCGCCCGCTCACCATCAGCGTCATCAAAGTCTTCAAAGCCAATACCAACAGCAGCACCAACAACAACAACAACAACACCATCAACGTAGTCTATCAACAGCATCATCTAGCTCCAGTTCACATCACCAACACCAAATTCAACAGCACCAACAACAACAACAACCACATAAAAGTGTAACATTTAGTCAAGAGACGACAACGTCACCAAACAATTGCTCCAACACGAACGGCTCATTAGCTGAACGTGACACGGCAACGAATTGTGTCTCTAGTCAGCAACAATCAATGGCGGGCAACATGAAGCACGGTATACAAGAACAAACACTTGTTTTTCTGATACAAAAAAATTACAAAAACATTTAGAAAAATTTATTGGACAATTTTTAAATTTTTAAAAATTTTTCTTTAATTTTCTGTTTGGATACAATTTCGGGCAACATTATATATACGTTAAATTGAAATAAATAGATTAAATATAAATGAAATAAACATTAAATAAAAAATCAACGAATAATAAAGGGGTTTTGCAATGACATGACAATAATCCTAACAGAAATGGTTATTCAATAAGGACATAACACAAGAATTATTATTTCAGTACAATTAGATAACTCTCGATGCGTCACTTCATCAAAGGATGCGTCACTTCATCATGGTCTTCGATATTACAAGGGAACTGCTTAAAATCTTCACGTATAGAATGCATCATAATGCCCCAAATTCTGAAGAAAACATTGAGTTAATTAAATTGAATCAGTTTTAACTGAAGCGCTTATGGCTAATACTAAAATACGTTGAACCGAACAAAAATGTGGAACTCAACTGATACGCCGACAGTGCCAGATCATTGAAACTTCATGAGTTGCGCTCGTTTAAAAATACAAAATTGTTATGGGCTTAATGGAAAATCCGAAACCTTAGAGAAATATTAAAAAATTAAATCTTAAGAAATGATTATGGAAAATAGTTTAATGAAATAAAACTTCACCGAATTGGTTTTAAATGCATAAAATTTTTGCATCAATATAATTATGGAATAATTATAAAAATATATGAAAGAACCACCTAAAGACGTTATAGAATATAGAATTATTCTAAACTAAATTTTATCTAAATTCGTGAATATTTAAATCGTAATACTGCTTCCTGAAATTGTATCCATTTTATATAAATGTAAAATAATTTTTTTTTAATTTTTTTTTAAAAACTAATAATTTTTCTTTTTAATGTCTAAATTTAAATTTTTCAAGGCAAATCACAAGAGGATGTCTGTTATGTTGTGGCCAAATACGATTATGCCGCACAAGGGGCACAAGAATTAGATCTTAGAAAAAATGAACGTTATCTTCTATTGGATGATTCAAAACATTGGTGGCGCGTACAAAATAATCGTAATCAATCCGGATACGTACCGAGCAATTATGTTAAAAAGGAGAAGCCATCATTATTCGATAGGTATGTATTTATTATTTAATGAATGGTTTAATGAATTATTAATTAAATATATTATTTATTAAAAAATAAACATAATATTTAAATCATTAATTCTAAATTTAAAACGAAATCCTTTGGTATATCTTTTCTAAATATCTTTCAATAAATTAGTTCTATAATTTGCTATTTTTCAAAATTGTAATTTATCAACAATTTGCCCTTTTTTTATAACTTTTCTTAAAAGAAATAATTTGCTTTTTATTTTTCTTTAACGCTTCTAATGACTTTGTTTGCCTGAAATATTTTCTGTAGTTAAGCAACGTTCATTTATTTATACGTATATTTTTTAAATTTTAAAATAAAATGAGACGTTATTTTTATTACTTAATCTTTTCTTTATCCTCAAACTTCGATAACTTGCCCCCATCTATTTTGGGTGTGACAATAGTTTAGAATATTTGTTCTATTAAGATTCATAATTGTCGAAAATAATCCTGAAAATAATTATGAAAAAAATGATTTGATATCGAAATGTTTGAAGTCGTTGAAGCGTTGATTAATGCATAACTTTAATAACTTTTTGTGGCAATGTTTAAATTATATAAGTTGGTAGTGTATACTCAGACCCATTAATGTATATTTATACTCTCCTGCTTGTCTGTATGTGTATCACTAATGATGAGTCTCTTATAAATTACACCCACAACTCCCTTAAACTAAGAAGAAAAAGAATATTCCTCAATTTTAGCTTCCGTTTTAAATATTCCTAAAAGTAATCTTGAATTCAAATATATCTAAATTAACAATGTTTTTTGATTTATTTTCTCTTCTTTGTAATTTCAGTATCAAGAAAAAAGTGAAAAAAGGTTCCGGTTCGAAAACATTACCCAATTGTTCGCCATCGAGACAAATTGAAAGTCCAACCATGTCGCGACGTTTACCACCCGATCCCTCTGAGGCTATCGGTACGGCGGTTGTTAAATACAACTATCAAGCTCAACAACCCGATGAACTTTCCCTTACTAAAGGGACTCGCATTCTAATACTCGAAAAATCGAATGATGGCTGGTGGCGTGGCCAGAGTGGAAATGCTGTGGGCTGGTTTCCAAGTAATTACACAACCGAAGATTGTGATAATGATGGTGAAATACATACGTATGCAATGGCAGAAAATGTACTCGATATTGTGGTAAGTTTTGTTCAAATAATTCTATCTCTTAATATTTTTTTGGGTGATAAATCAGAAAAACTTAACTGCAATTCAGAAAGCATTCAACGAAAAATAGGTATAGGGTATACTCTTGTTTACTTCTTCCGCTATCTGAACCTTAGGCTTTGTGGAAAGCCTAAACTTTAATTCAGGCTTTCTAAATATCAACCAATTTTTTCAAACTTTATTTGTGGTTTAATTAAAATTGAATTTAAATTGTACTTAACTTAATTTAAGTTATACTTAATTAAAGTTTTTAAAAAAATAATAATTTCGGTTTTCTCTTACTGGAGACTTTCTGAATTCAAATGAATTTTTTCTAAATTACAATAAATTTCTCAAAATTATAGCAATCCCGTTATGAAATGAGCCTTTTATGAATTTTGATATTTTTGATAACAAAGCTTTCTCAATATTGATTGAGGTTGGATGAATTTGTTGGATTGAGGATCCGAAATATAATTAAATACAATTTAAGGTTTTCTCAATTTTAATTGAAAAGTTCTGAACATCTATTATGGTTTTCTGAATTACAAATGAGAAACATGTTGGGGAAAATTCCGACTGAGTCACATTGATAACTCACATCTCACTTCTCTTTGCAGGTGGCACTCTATAGTTTTTCTTCGAACAACGATCAGGAATTATCGTTCGAAAAGGGTGATCGTCTTGAAATTGTCGATCGTCCAGCATCCGATCCGGATTGGTATAAGGCACGTAATACTCAAGGGCAAGTCGGTTTAGTTCCACGCAATTATCTACAAGAGCTGAATGATTATCTAGCCACGCCATATCGTAATAATGGTGCAGGCGGAAGTGCCGGTGGTGGAGTTCTTGGTGGCGGTAATGGTGGAGGCAGTAGTGGTGGAAATTCAATGGATCGATGCAATGAAGGTGGGGGCAGTATCGGTGGCGGTGGTGCTGGTATGAATAATATGCAATCACAATCATCACCGCCCATGCAACCGATCGAACGTCCAAACTTAGCTGGCAAGTCATGGTACTATGGTGCAATTACCCGTAGTCAGTGTGATACCGTGCTCAATCAGCATGGCCATGATGGTGATTTTCTTATAAGAGATAGTGAGACTAATGTAAGTTTTAATCAATATAAAAAAACAGAAAGAAGGCGGAATATTCGATTTATTGAAATTTTTTAATATTTCCTTCTTGTCTTGTCGAATCCAGATGGGCGATTATTCGGTATCTCTGAAAGCACCCGGGCGCAATAAACATTTTCGTGTACACGTCGAGAATGGCATGTATTGTATTGGCCAGCGAAAATTTCATACGTTAGACCAGCTAGTAGATCATTACCAAAGAGCACCGATCTATACGAATAAGCAAGGAGAAAAACTATATCTAGTACGACCGTTACCAAAAGCAAATGGTACGTAAATATTAAGCTGCTCAACATCATTAACAACAATACACTCCTTCTACGCGCCTCATTTCTGCAGCTTACTTCACACAAACAAAGAACAAAAAATAAAACCATTCATTGATATAATACTTGCAGCTCTAAGAAAACAATATGTTTTGTCAAATTATTCAAAACGCTATAGAATCTTAACTACACTAGAATTACAAAATATAAAAGAAAAACAACAAAAACAAAAACGGAAACAAGCTTAAACGAGAGATCACTTCAAACAACGTAGATTTAATTTAATTTATTTTCTTAAAAAAATTAGTTATTATTAATATAATTATTACTATAATTATAATTATTTATGAATAATAATATCATTTTACATTTAATTAAACTAAAATAAGAAAACAATTATAAGTTGTATAAATTATTATACGATTAATTAAAGATAAATTAATTAAAGTGTATTCTTTTCATTTAAAAACAATACCATGAGTGAAATTAAACAGAAGGAATATTTAATTTATAAATACTTTTAATTTTTTAAAGTAAACCTTTAATACCATAAATTCTCTTAAAGTAAACTTTACTACCATAGTATAAAAATCAAACAATAAAACAAAATTCGAAAATTTTCATATCAATATTTCAAATATTTCAAATATTTATTCCTTATAAATATTATTAAAAAATAAGTTTCACAAAATTTATAAAATGCGATTTATTTAAAAATAACTACGCTCTTTCGAAATTGAAAATAAATTTTGAGCATATATGTCTTGTATTGCTGTTTCTTGATTTTTTTAAAATCTCTACTGCTTTTGGCATAATGCTCGAAATAAAACGTCCTTAAAAAAGTTCATTGGAAAATGCGAACATATTGTGAAATAATAAAGAGAAACCACAACTCACATTGTCATGCGCACGTAGTTCATTCGACATAGATTTTGACCAATATTTATTGTAAATTCTGGAGATATACCCACGAATCTTAAATACATGCTTTATCAAAATTAAAGCATGTATTACAAAACATCATAAATACGTATTAGAGATAAAAAATAATTTTCTAAAATTTCTAAAAGCGAACATTTCGATGAAAATGTCATTACTCTTTCAACTCAACACATTTCTTTTTCGAGTTTTATATTTCAAAAAATCGATTTTAGAAACAAATTATATATATATATATATATATATATATATATATATATATATATATATATATATATATATATATATATATATATATATATATATATATATATATATATATATATATATATATATATATATATATATATATATATATATATATATATATATATATATATATATATATATATATATATATATATATATATATATATATATATATATATATATATATATATATATATATATATATATATATATATATATATATATATATATATATATATATATATATATATATATATATATATATATATATATATATATATATATATATATATATATATATATATATATATATATATATATATATATATATATATATATATATATATATATATATATATATATATATATATATATATATATATATATATATATATATATATATATATATATATATATATATATATATATATATATATATATATATATATATATATATATATATATATATATATATATATATATATATATATATATATATATATATATATATATATATATATATATATATATATATATATATATATATATATATATATATATATATATATATATATATATATATATATATATATATATATATATATATATATATATATATATATATATATATATATATATATATATATATATATATATATATATATATATATATATATATATATATATATATATATATATATATATATATATATATATATATATATATATATATATATATATATATATATATATATATATTAATTTTTTCAAAATATATCGAGGTATAAATAGTTAAAATTATAGACGAGATATTAATAAAAATAGTTTTTATTTAATAAGTAACGTAATAATATTTTTGTGAATTACTAAAATAACAGCAAAAAGAGCCGAAGGACATCTAAACCTCTATAAAGACCATTTTTCTTTTGAAGTGAGCATAGAGCATTTATCATAAAATAAATGAAGCCTAAATTTTTCGGAAGAAAATAATTTTTTATTTCAAGCATAGTAACGATTGTACCACAAAAACACAGTAAACAAATAAGATCGATGTAGTAGAAACAATTTCATAAGAAAGTAGAAGCCTCCGGGAAGAATAACAACTAAATATTTAAAAAAATCTCGGTTCATTTTTGGGCGAAAGTTTCGAAATCGTCAAACATGACGATGGAAGAAACATGGAAGAACTTTCCAACGTATTTTGAATTTGTATTTCATTTTTCTTAACAAAATCTCAAAGGTTTTATTTCATTTTCTCTCTGCCTGAGCGCCTAATTTGGCGATGTGAAAGAAATGTTTTTACTTGAGGGTTATTTCCTGGAATCGCTTAGAATCGCTTAGATTTAATTTAATTTATTTTCTTAAAAAAATTAGTTATTATTAATATAATTATTACTATAATTATAATTATTTATGAATAATAATATCATTTTACATTTAATTAAACTAAAATAAGAAAACAATTATAAGTTGTATAAATTATTATACGATTAATTAAAGATAAATTAATTAAAGTGTATTCTTTTCATTTAAAAACAATACCATGAGTGAAATTAAACAGAAGGAATATTTAATTTATAAATACTTTTAATTTTTTAAAGTAAACCTTAATACCATAAATTCTCTTAAAGTAAACTTTACTACCATAGTATAAAAATCAAACAATAAAACAAAATTCGAAAATTTTCATATCAATATTTCAAATATTTCAAATATTTATTCCTTATAAATATTATTAAAAAATAAGTTTCACAAAATTTATAAAATGCGATTTATTTAAAAATAACTACGCTCTTTCGAAATTGAAAATAAATTTTGAGCATATATGTCTTGTATTGCTGTTTCTTGATTTTTTTAAAATCTCTACTGCTTTTGGCATAATGCTCGAAATAAAACGTCCTTAAAAAAGTTCATTGGAAAATGCGAACATATTGTGAAATAATAAAGAGAAACCACAACTCACATTGTCATGCGCACGTAGTTCATTCGACATAGATTTTGACCAATATTTATTGTAAATTCTGGAGATATACCCACGAATCTTAAATACATGCTTTATCAAAATTAAAGCATGTATTACAAAACATCATAAATACGTATTAGAGATAAAAAATAATTTTCTAAAATTTCTAAAAGCGAACATTTCGATGAAAATGTCATTACTCTTTCAACTCAACACATTTCTTTTTCGAGTTTTATATTTCAAAAAATCGATTTTAGAAACAAATTATATATATATATATATATATATATATATATATATATATATATATATATATATATATATATATATATATATATATATATATATATATATATATATATATATATATATATATATATATATATATATATATATATATATATATATATATATATATATATATATATATATATATATATATATATATATATATATATATATATATATATATATATATATATATATATATATATATATATATATATATATATATATATATATATATATATATATATATATATATATATATATATATATATATATATATATATATATATATATATATATATATATATATATATATATATATATATATATATATATATATATATATATATATATATATATATATATATATATATATATATATATATATATATATATATATATATATATATATATATATATATATATATATATATATATATATATATATATATATATATATATATATATATATATATATATATATATATATATATATATATATATATATATATATATATATATATATATATATATATATATATATATATATATATATATATATATATATATATATATATATATATATATATATATATATATATATATATATATATATATATATATATATATATATATATATATATATATATATATATATATTAATTTTTTCAAAATATATCGAGGTATAAATAGTTAAAATTATAGACGAGATATTAATAAAAATAGTTTTTATTTAATAAGTAACGTAATAATATTTTTGTGAATTACTAAAATAACAGCAAAAAGAGCCGAAGGACATCTAAACCTCTATAAAGACCATTTTTCTTTTGAAGTGAGCATAGAGCATTTATCATAAAATAAATGAAGCCTAAATTTTTCGGAAGAAAATAATTTTTTATTTCAAGCATAGTAACGATTGTACCACAAAAACACAGTAAACAAATAAGATCGATGTAGTAGAAACAATTTCATAAGAAAGTAGAAGCCTCCGGGAAGAATAACAACTAAATATTTAAAAAAATCTCGGTTCATTTTTGGGCGAAAGTTTCGAAATCGTCAAACATGACGATGGAAGAAACATGGAAGAACTTTCCAACGTATTTTGAATTTGTATTTCATTTTTCTTAACAAAATCTCAAAGGTTTTATTTCATTTTCTCTCTGCCTGAGCGCCTAATTTGGCGATGTGAAAGAAATGTTTTTACTTGAGGGTTATTTCCTGGAATCGCTTAGAAAATGCTAGAGTTTATTTCGCAAATTTGAGAAATTATTTGAAATCGACAAAAAATTTGCTGCCTTTTTTTTAACTTGCCTCTTGGGAATTTTCATATATGCTGAAGGTGTGTAGTTTTGTCTTTCTGTTGAAAAGTAATATCAATAACTAATCTTCTTTGAAACCTATTTTTTGTCTAAAAAGAATTCTTTTTCTTTCTCAGCGAAAATAAAACCGATTGCCCAACGAACAATAATCAATAAGTAATCATCCTTATTGTCCAGACTATCAATACCATTATCACTACCATCACCACCGTCACCACGGAGCCTCTTTCACCTTTTCATACACCCACTACTCTCCTTGCACTGCATCGCTTTCTTACCTTCACTCCCTCTTATTTCATTCTCTGTAAAATAAAAACTAAGGCGTACGAGTTTGAAATGGACAAAAGATTATAGAAATAGTAGAGAAAAACTTAAACGCAAGCATCGCAAAATTAGTTTCAAATTAATTAACAAAATGCTTTTAAAAAGAAATGCTTAAGAAATTAACTTTTAATATTACTTACTAATTCGTAAATATAAAAATATCCCAGAAACAATGTTAATGTAACTAAATATATATATATATATATATATATATATATATATATATATATATATATATATATATATATATATATATATATATATATATATATATATATATATATATATATATATATATATATATATATATATATATATATATATATATATATATATATATATATATATATATATATATATATATATATATATATATATATATATATATATATATATATATATATATATATATATATATATATATATATATATATATATATATATATATATATATATATATATATATATATATATATATATATATATATATATATATATATATATATATATATATATATATATATATATATATATATATATATATATATATATATATATATATATATATATATATATATATATATATATATATATATATATATATATATATATATATATATATATATATATATATATATATATATATATATATATATATATATATATATATATATATATATATATATATATATATATATATATATATATATATATATATATATATATATATATATATATATATATATATATATATATATATATATATATATATATATATATATATATATATATATATATATATATATATATATATATATATATATATATATATATATATATATATATATATATATATATATATATATATATATATATATATATATATATATATATATATATATATATATATATATATATATATATATATATATATATATATATATATTTACATATATAACCAAACACACAAAAAACAGCAAGATATTTATATAGATATCTAAAAGTTTAAAATCAGTGAGCTTTTTTATGTTTGGATCATCACGTCTCGTCTCGTCATCTTTCCAGTTGCTTTTCAACCCTTTGGTACTACTAGGGATGACGGCTTGTTGAGACTAGCTGTTAAAGGGTTGAAAGGTAACTGTAAAGACGAGACAAGGCGAAATGATGCGAACATTGGAAGGAGGGCATAAATTGAAAATTATACGAGACGTAAAAAAATTACAAAAATTATATTTTAAGAATATTATAAAACACTTGAGAGAGAATAAAATCAAGGCTAACGTTATCTCCTCAAGTGTTTGAACGCCGTTCAAACGATTTACGTTAAATTTTAAGCGTAAATAAATTAAACGGAAACAAGGAAACAGGAAATTCTTTCCATAAAATCTACAAAATTACAATTCATATAAAATAGAAAATTCTAAAAAAATTGTATTAATAAAAAGGAAATTTGTAATTCATATACAGAGCATTATTATAACAAAAATATTAAAGGAAAGATAATAATTATACATACACGTATTGCCGTTTGAGCATATGCTAAAGTGAAAAGAAATTTGATTGAGGGAAATAAAGCCCACAAATTACCAATCTTTGTTTCCAAAAATTGAAGCCCACAATTATTTACGTCACAATCATCGTATGCATAAAATAATGTATTTAAAATAATATATTTATTTCATGTGGGCTTAATTTCCTTGAACTAAAACATACTTAATAAACCACACATACATACACTCACGCCCAATCAATACATTTTGAAAACCCAACCAACTGTCCCCGCCACTGACGACACCATCTTTTCCAAAAATCAAAAAATATAAATTCCATAAAAAACAACGTTATTCCATTCCTTCTAACGATACATTTATTAAAAAGGATTTTGCAAAACTACATACAAACATATAACACATACACTCGCGCATAAGCGCCGCATACATACATGATCTCGCATATGGACAAAACAGAAGAATGTACGTGTGCGCTATAAGCGTTTTTAGAGGTTTATTCCATTTAAGACCATTAATTTCATTTCTAAATATTTCTATTTTTTCCACAGTCGTGTGCAGTCATGTATTTCTGTTTATTGACAATTTACATTATTATGTCGACTCAAATGCTGATTAGTCTTGTCATGAAAACGCTCGAAGTTCGCTTTTTCTTTCAATGCCTCAAGTTTTCAAATCAGTTGTTGATTTTTATATATTCAAATTTGTTCTCTCGAAGCGACAGAGTTTTAGAAAATCGTTTCTATACACATACAACACACACACAAGCGCTCACACATACATCTCTAACGATCATATCTTCTGTATTCGCCAAAAATTAGTCATTTTATTTAATAATAAAATTTTATTAAATGGTTCAGAATTGATATGCTTTTAATTAAAATTTTAAATTAATATTAATATTGAATTGTATAACATTAAATATATATATATTAAAATATTGAAAATTTATCTAAGAAACTAATGTTTATAAATTAATCTACAATTTTTTTCTACGCCTCTGTACAGTATTTTATAGTTTCGTACACTATTGCATACACCAGAAAATATAGACAGCAGAAATCTCGTATTTAATTCCTGAATAAAATCGAACAGAACAAATTGATCATTATCATATAGAAGTACAGTTAATATTAGGGAAAAATAATTTATTTAATTAGAACTTAAAAGAAATGTTTGCTTCAGAAGAAATAATTTCGGATTTACATCAAACGCGATCGTGTGTTTTTTCTAATGCTGACGATATATTTGGTTTCCTCTCATTCTAATTCACGTAATGAAATATTGCTCACTTTATTAATAATATTATTATCTATATTGAAATAATAATAATAAACAGGATGCTTAAGAAAATAAAATGATTCATGTGTAAAACTTGTGTAGTCTTTTTTAGCTTTTTTACTTATTAAATAATAATTCTTGTTATCAATATTAATTCTATGATTAAAACAGAATGTAAATCAGTGCAACAAATTAAAAAAATTACAAAAAGAAAGCAAATGAATAAATTCAATTTAATCATTTTAGTAAAAAAATTTTGCAAAAAAGACCCATATCATATCACTAAACAAATAAAAATACTAGAATTATCAATTGGAATTATAATTGCAAATTTATATAAATCAGAGATAGAGAATGGACACTCGTTGCTGTAAATTAGAAATTCGCTATAACGGCAATTATTATGATCCATTGAATTCACGTGAGCCAAGTATGTGAACTCGTTGTTTATGTTCGTTAATCGTGCTGTTGCTAGCTAGCATATTTTCTGTAACGAGCATAATGTCTGCCATCGAGTGTGTTGAAAACATTTTACCTCAGCTACCATTTCTGTATAATTCTCACCAAATGGAAGAAGTAGTGGTGGTGGGTTTTAGTTTGAGCAAATCAGTGGATCGTCAACGAAGCAGAAGACCCCTTCAAATTATATACTTCAATTACATACTTCACATAATTCTGATATTAGTACAGAAAAGTGTAGATGTGTAACTGAAACTTAACATCTAAATTTGTGATAGCGAAATACTTTTGCGAATATATCCATTTTACAAACGGAACGTCATTTGAATTTCATTCCTCGTTATTATAATGAAATAAATTCTAACTATATTGATTTTAAGGTTTTACTTAATAAACCATAGATCTTTATTTTCCAAATGACTAAAAAATAAGGAATAATGACGTGGGTACATATTTCTCGAGGAATGTGTACCAAATTGTATTGAATTGGTACTATTTGGTGAGTGTCCACCAAAAAAATGCGATTGGTATAGGAGTGTCCGATCTTTTTATCTTTGATTAAAATTTTTCAAAAATTCAAAAAGTATTCCGTATGAGCGAAAGATGTCAATAAAAACGCCACTGAATATTTCATTTTAGTTATAGTGATTTTTATATTTTGTTGTACTGTCATAAGAAGAGTAACGAGTCATCATAAGTCTATTACTATTTAACAGGGTGTTCGTAAGGAAAGAAAAATGCACTAACTTAAAATTATCGACGAAATTTCTTTGAAGAATTTTAATCTTAAATTGTTTCGCTCTTGTTTATCCATATGATTCTGTTAAAAACTGTTTTCTATTCAAAATTAATATTCGTTGACTTAAAAAATAATATAACCATTTAAATAAAAATTCAATTCAATTCAAAGAGAAATTTTACGAAATTTAAACAACGTAAAAACAAAACTGCGAATTGTACTGGAACGGACCTAAAAATTTTAAATAAAATACTAAAAAAATAAAGCAAAAATATCTTCCGAAAATTGAAATGTTTGTATGATTTGTTAAGTTTTTACTATTAAAAATACTTCCTTTATTGTAGGCATTTCAGGCTACTTTAAAACTGATATAGGTAATCCCGAGGTCTAAATGGTATGGTGGCTTATTTTTCCCTGTACATAAAATTCCCGGGTTTCATTTGGTTATTTAAATATTCACTTCATTATTTGTTGCCATCTTTCAAAATATTAAAAACGCTTGGTTTTATTTTAAAATTGTCAAAAAGATACTTCGAAACCGAGATTGATGTATCATCTAAGATGAAGTTCTAGTTGCAGTTTTATATCGTAAATAATGATTAATTTCGAAATGAAATTCCGAAACGAATTCTCATTCAATCAAATAGAAAAGTCGTAAGGTTAACTAGCATAAATTTTCCTTAACTGCTTAATCGACACTAATAACACTAACACTTAATCGTACTCGTCATCTTTTGATGACATTATAATCGTTGGCAAGCATACAGCGGGCAAACACAACAACACACAGTACGTGAATTCAATAGACCATAAGGAATTATCATTATAACGAATTTTTAATTTACAGCAACGAGTGTCCTAGCTCTTGGCTTATGCTAATGGGAATGAATAATAAAAATTCGGCGCTGCTGGCGTCGACGCCAACGAAAAAATTAGAGCATATTTTCTAGAGTTGCTCTTCTGGACCAATGAGAGTCTGATATTATTTGACAATGCGGTTTACTTTTTCTCATCGAATTTCAATGTGTTGACAGCACAATTTTGCCTCTCCAAATTTATGATCGCCTGGGTGCGTCGATTGAGAAACGTTTAACAATTTTTTTGTCAAAATTTAAAAAGTTTTTTATGAAAATTCCTATTTTTAATAAATTGAAAAAATTGTCTCACTACGATTGAAAAAATTAAGTTTTTTAATAACGAAATAGTTTATAGAAAAGGCTATTATGGCCTAATAGTGGATTTCTTGTTTTCTGAAGTCTTTAGTTTTTTGGATTTAGTATACCATGTTTCCATGATCGATCTGTGATAGAAATATCACTGGTGTCAACATTATATTTAATATCCAAATTAGGATAATTAAAAATCTTTCACGAAGGAATCGTGGTATTAAACCGATATCATCCGTATTCAATACCGCTTTGTAAGTAGTGCAAGAGAATATTCTCCCAAAGTCGTAATTTCCACACGCGGATGTACATTGAAAAATCGACTCAGAAGGTGGTCTCGAGCAAGAATAAACACTATTTGTAGCTGTCACGCCTCCACAAATGCGTTACAAATGGCAGACCAAAATTAATAAACCGTCATTCCTTCGGGACCAGGGCATAAAAAACCCATAAAATTAATACCTCTGCTCCTTCATATCCGTGTTAAATCAAATAGATCGTGTAAAGCTATTTATATCTGGTTGGAACTCATCAAAAAATAGGCTTGCCCTTAATTTGACGATAAATTTTATTTAAAACACAATTTTTTCAGGTATATGCCGCGGTGCGATCGATAGTTTTTTCAAATTTATTTTTATTTGTTTGTACATATTTATATAAAAATTAATTAAATATTTTGCATAAAAATTTATGTATTCGATTAGAAAGAAAAAACAATGAAAATTTTAAAGAATTTAGATGAAGCATTTTTATTTGTTTTTTTTTTTTAATTTTTCATGGAGGAACCATTTTAATTAGTAGTTTCCTTTAGTATAACTTATGAAATGTTTTTTTAAAAATATATGCGCTATATTTAGAAGGCATAAGAACAAATAAATCTCTCTTTTTTTTGATGCGGTTTTTAAAGATTCGATAAAATTTTTGAAAAGAACAATTTTTTTCAAGAATTCGTTTTTTAATTACTACCGATTAATATTATTAGAATGACTGAAATCCGAATGAGAAAAGCGCTTCAAAACACAATGTTCGAATAAACCTAAGGTAGATTTTGTTTTAAGTATTAATAATTATATATATTTATATAGAGTCGTATATACAACCGCCTTATAGTGTTTGTATATATTATTATGTTGTTTGTATATATTATTTTAATATTAGTATACGTGTAATGTATTTATCGCATTTTCATTATTATAATTATTATAAATTTTGTTTACTTCTTAAAGCATTTCCATTTCTTTTAAATTAACACTGAAGCTGAATTTGTTTAATCTTTCTTTCATTTGTTCGCTAAATATCATTTAATTATTTCAATAAATTTAATAAAGTGCTTTACATTACTACAATTAATTACGATATAACTTCTTTCTTCTCCTTGTTTCTTTTTATATATTTATTTTTTATTTTGATTTTTTGATGATCTTTTGATACTCGCTCACAAAAACGCCACCAACTTATTGTTAATGGATTTTATTGTTAGTTTATTTTAAACAAAAGTAATTAGTTTGATTGCTAACTTTTTTCTAACGCGCTAATCAACCAACAACAAAGCGCCCTTTAAACAACTTTCCCCCCCGAATAGTAAAACCTCTCCTAGATACGATTAAATGTTAGCCCTCCAACGTGATTGTATTCTGTGGCCAATAACGAGTGGTAGGAATATCAGGATGAAGATGATAATGTGCTGCAGCTTCATAAGAATGGATTATTCGAGTTCAGGATTCCACCAGTTGCCTGAAATGAAGAATGAAATCATTGAAGCAGTCTTTAATTAACAACTACTCCCACCGTTACAAGTCCACTCTACTTACTGCAAATGGATTGCTGAATGTTTTACTACCATTGCTACCCGCTGCTACAGCGATTTGTTGTTGCGTAGAGCCAAAACCAAAACCGCAACCATTCGGACCATTGGACGGAGGAACAACAGCCACTGGAGGAAACGTTGCGGTGTGATTGTTGTAATTGAAAAAGGCATTATGTTGTTGTTGTTGCTGCTGCTGCTGCTGCTGAGCTGCGGTCAATTGTTGAAATCCATTTGTTGATACACTGCCATTTTTTAATAATGACATTTGACCAAAGAGATGATTCTGCTGCTGATGTGACGCTTGAAAAGGATTCGCTATTGTTATATGTTGTTGCTGTTGCTGCTGCTGCTTAAATGGATTAATACTTGCATTTGTATTATTATCTGAAATTGATAAAATACAATATCGTCATCATTTATTATCAATTGCAATTTAATTTTCTTACTACTTCCAAATGTATCACAAATTGCATTCGTTGTCAATGTTGCCGCTGTTGCCGCTGCTGCTGACGCTATTGCTTTGCTTTCTCGCAGTTGTTCATCCAAATCTTTAAGCGCTGCATAACGATCTTCCGCAGGTGTTAGAACCTTATTACCATCCTTTACATAATTATTATTATTGTTCATTATATTGGATATTGCCGCTGCTGCCGCTGCTGTCAAGCCGTTTTGTTTTGTGACGTAGCCGTTCGTCATTGGCAGTCCTGTAAGAGATAAGAAAATTGCATTTTTGTTACGGAAATTGTGTTGCCGTTCTAAATGGCTTTTCTCTACATCTGTATTTTTAAATGGATGAAACTTCGGCAAATAGTTGATTATATTGCGCATTTCATTTAAATGTGTCAGGTTGTACACTTTTTTATTAAATCTTGAATTTTGACTTTGAACACAACCACTCCTAAAACTATAACTGGTTCATATCATGTAAACCGCCCTGAAAACAATTCATCTACGAATTAGTTTCGGCATAGAAGTTATGAAAGGAAAGATGGTTGAAATTTGAAAAATATATATTGACAATACTTGAATACGTTTGTTATAATACTTTTAATTTATGCTATAATAACTAAAAATTAATCGACACCAGATATTTGTAGGGGGAACTTTTTATATCCATTTGCATCTGAAAGTGGAAACAAAAAGGAAAGCCGGAACTGAAACGAAGCTCATTGGAAGGGATATGCAGGTGCATTTACGGAAATTTCAATAACGAAGTTTTCAAGAAAATTGTTTAGCATCATATTTTAGAATAATTGTAATAGTATATTTTTATTATATTGTAGATTGAATCTAAGAGGAGAATTTAAGAATCATTTAATAAGCTGAAAAATTTGTTTCGAGCTTTATTAGTGAGACCACACTCAAGAGGTCCGCGATTACACTCATGATTATTACTGCGAATTCTCGGAACTTTGCACACTTTTATTTAGGTGAGACTTTATTTTAGATAAAACTTAAGGTCTTCCAAATAAAAGTTGTATATATAAGGCACTATAGTCTGAAAAATATTGACCTCACTAAAAATTTATCGCAAAATTCAATACTGTAAATTATGACAACATTCTGAACGCTACTACTCTGTATTCTTCTATAAGACTTAAAATTAATTAATTAAATATTTTCGAAATGCAAAAAAATAAAATAGATTTAAATGCAATCGAATAACAAATAACGGCAACATTAAGAACAGCGACAACAACAACAGCAACAAAACATGCAAAACGAACATGCGTTAAATGAATTAATGATCATTAACGTAAGCAAAACAAACGATACAGAGTAAAATCGCATAATAAGTTTTAACATTATTTTTCTTTCGAAATCAACAAAAGACAAACGCAAAAGAAATGGACTAGAAAAACAACGCCAAAAAATTGAAATTTTAAACAAAAGCAGAACGCGTGAACAAGGAAACGATACAGCAAACAAAAAACTTACGCCACGAATCAATGTAATCTTGTGTTTGTATTTGTATTTGATTTTCATCAAGGGACGATTCCCGAAGATGATTGTGAGTCGTTGGATAAAAATCGACGGTTGAATTAAAGGAATCATTGAATGAGTTGGAGAAAGCACAAGCCGAAATAAAAGGGTTTGTAGAGGAAAAGCGTGTAGAAGAAGGCGACATTGTTGATGCTGCTGTTGATGTATTTTCCATGGTAGTTGTTGTTGTTATTGTTACAGGATTTCCCTGAATTGCTGTTGGCGTTAAGGAAAAACTAGTGCCGTAACCGTTATAATCAATCGGACCGTTATTTGATATCGACATCGCTGGAGGTGAAATGAAATTATTTTCGAAATCTGTTGCAGCAGTTGCATTAGTTACAAAATCTACATCCACACCGCTATTACTCTTGCTATTCACATTTGCTTCACTCTCGAAAAAGTTATTAATATCACTATCAGTTAATGTATTTGGGTTATCTAAATACGGCCACGAATTATTGCTGCTGCTCACATTAAATTCATTTCTACCGTCTAGTATTGCCATAGCTGTGGCGTGAGCAGCCATTGCTAATGGAGTAAATTTGGATTGCTCCATTGGTGGCTGTTGTGGTTGTGGTTGTTGTTGCTGCTGCTGCTGTAGTGCTACATGCCTTTTCAATTTATCGATACCAGAATAATTTTCATCCATTACTTTTGATATGATCGAATTCTTGTTATTGAAATTGAAATCATTATCATAATCATCATCATCATCAAAATAGTTATTCAAACTTTTTGTGCCTCCCCATGATTTCTCTCTACCTCTTTCCATCGCAATTGCCTTGCTCTTTGTCGTTTCATCGTCGATGAAAAAGGGATCATACGAACGATTGAAATCAAAGAAATTATTGTTTTTATTATTGTTTATAAAATCTATAAAGTCATTGCCAGCGATATTTTCAATTATCGATGTCGTTTTAGCATTTAATAAATTGTTTTCGTTTTCACATTGTTGTTGCATTTGATTTTGCTGTTGTTGTTGTTGTAATATTTTTAATGATTTATGCAGATTACTTTTGTTGATAAATTGATAATTTTCTAAACGAAGTGATTGATAGAGAAAGAATAAAAGGAAGAAGAGAAGAAAAAGAATAATAATAAGAAGACAAAGAAACGGAATAGATAAAACCATTTTATAAATTTACAGAACAATTTTATATTCTCTAAAATATTACGCAAGCAAAACAAAATTCATTTATTAAATTAAATAGATCGCAAGCAATTATATTAATGTTAATAAAAGATATCACTTATTTATCATTTGCGAATGGGGTTATATTTCATATATATTTTCTGGATGTTGGAAACAAAAGTCAAATGTTAAGTTTCAATTTTTAGCATAATGTTGCGGGAAAATAATTATATTATACCATATATAGAAATCACAAACAATTGAATTTTTAATAAACGTATATTTTTACTCAGAGGATTTTGGTTATATATTAATAATTACGGAAGAAGGAATAGAAAATTATGTTAGTCATTACTATCTCTATCATTGCATTTGGCATTATTAAAATTTCATTATTAATTATTTTGAATAAAGTAAAGTTTATTAATTTTACTTAATTTGAGATTTAATTCTAAGATTTGATTTTATTCAGAGAACTGTAAAATCACTGACTTAAAAATAATTGTACTATATTGTAATAATATTGTAATAATTGTACATAATTAAGTTTGTGTAACATTTTAGGATCCCTTTTTTCGTTTCTGCAACTTTTTCTATGAAAATTCAATTAAATTTCTGTAAGGTTATCTTAAATTTGTTCGCAAATTTTCAACACACCTTATTTTTTTCTCAATAAACTCTCCATGGAATGTGAAAAAATTTATAACCAGATACAAATTTTGGACTGAAGTGTATGGCGAATATAATATAAATTTTTAAGAGATAATGTCAACACTTTTATCATAATTACTATTATTGCTATCAATGTCATTATTACACACAATTAGTTAACTGAAGATAAATCATTGGGACAGAAATTCTCATTTCAAATGATTTGGCCAAGTCAGAACAAGAAATCTTATTCTTCAATAAAGATAAAAAAGAGGCAATAATCAATTACATAATATTGGCAGAAATATTTAAAGAAGCTTCTAAAGTGCAAACGCATTTGTGAAGAATGAAATAATTTTAAGAATGTGAACAATGAAGGATTTGTAATGAATTGGGGGTTTTAGGACAATCAAGATAAAAATTACTATTTTATCTAGGCAAGGGCATCTTTATAAAATCTTCATTCTATGATAGGCGTTCCTTTAGCCTGGAACCAACATTAATTTTCTCAAGCATTAACCTCGGAAGATCTTAAGTTTAGCACAAAGGGTAGAGGGAGAGAGAGAGAATCGGAAAGGGAAGGTGGAAAGAGAGAAGGACCAAATGGGGAACATATAGTCCAGAGAAATAATTTTAAGAACCTACAATCTATCTAAAAACCTTTATCGAAAATATTTTGGGAAGGTCCTATGAAGTATTCAATTACTCTTTTCTGGCAATATAAAATCGTTCTTAATATAAAAAACCGAATATATACGAACTTCTGAGCCAGAGAATTAAGGATTTTGGCAATTTTCCTTAAATAAATGTACAAAGCATTGAGCAAACACTTAGACACGCACGCACATATAATTTTAATGCAAATATATATATATAAAACGAAATATCATTATATATATAAATAAAACGAAATATCATCAAAACGCAAGACAAAAACGGTGACTATAATGAACTTTTAGGAGACACAAATCACAGATTTTATAGATTTTTGAAAATTACGATATAGATAAACGATATTCAAAACTCATACCGTTTTTTAGACCTTTTAGTATTTTCTTCCCCAAACAAATGGTTTCCGACTTACCGGCTGCGTTATAGATAGGCGCATGATCGAAATCGGCAAAATTCTCCGCGTTATTGCTGTTGTTGTTATTATTGTTGTTGGTATTATTACTGCCATTCGAATTAATGCTGTGATCACTCGTACCATTCATTTGATTTCTAACATTGCCATTCATCATTAAAGCTGCTGCGGCTGAAAGATTGCCGGCACCGCCACCATTACCGCCACCAGCAATTCCTCCGCCATTCATAAAATGTGCCGTTTTTATCTGCTGAACCTTGGCATAACCATTCGTTGGATTAATTGGCGATGCCATCGAAGAAGCCGTAGTGGCATCGAATATATTGGCTGAACCGAAATCAGCAATAAAATCAGCTTCAGTACCAAAAGCATTTCTAGTGCAATTGCTGCTGGTATCGGAAAGAGTGCCCGTGGAGGCGGAGCCAGAGCCGGAGCCCAAACCATTGGAGACATTTAGAGCATGTAAACTACTGAAACCATTGAGTAGATTGCCATTGCCGTTACCGCTTTTGTTAACATTATTCACCACGAACGCGTCGTGCTGCTGCTGATGCTGTTGTTGTTGTTGTTGATGATGATGAAGATGATGGTAGCCATTTTGCGGCCGACTAATTGCGGTCGAAGATGATTTATGAAGGCCATTTTGTGTGGTACGTTGTGAGATTGGTGGCGTGAGAGTGATATTTTGAAAGCTGCTGTTGTTGTTGTTAACGATGGCACTGCTATTGGTGTTCTTGTTGTTGTTGCTGTTATTGCCATTGGCACTGCCATTACTCATATGATTAGGATAACCATTTGTTAGATGCTGTTGCTGCTGCAAATGTGATGCTAATGATGCTGTTGCTGAATTCGAATTTTTATTGTTGATGTTGTTAATGCTGGTGGTGCCATTGGTGTTGCTGCTGCTATTGCTGTTGCCATTGCCGTTACTATTGCCGCTGCCACTGGCACTGCCGTTGCTTGTGTTAGCGTTGGCACCACCACCGCCACTACTGCCAACATTGCCGTTGTTGCCTTTCAACGACGCCGCATTCGTTAGCGATTTAAGTGGACTAGCCGGTTCCAGGTAATAACGTTTACGTTCATATTTATCGATCATCAATTCACGATGATCTTGGTGTACGGCCCGTTTTGGATCCCACAAGCCCAACCATGTTTTGGCGCAAGAATCATTACCGTGCGCTTTAAGAAAATCGATTTCTTCCTGTGTAAAAGTTGCCATCGATATGGATTTGACACGATGCGGTGGCGTTAAACCACGTCTAGAAAGAGAAAGTTAAAAAGAAAGGAAAGCTCAGAAATATTTCAAAAATGCTTAAGAAAAAATTCTGAAAAATTATTACACGATCCGCTTAAAAATTTGTAACTAAACATATAGCAAATAGCACTAAATGCACTGAAATTTACAATTAATTTCTCAATAGTCAAACGGTTCGTTTTGATTTCCGCTTAATAAAATGTAGTATTGTCATCGCTGAAAAAGTTGTGAGTTGTAAACGAATGAAATAAACAGCCTGCAGGCATTTGATTGCACGAAATTGGCGAATGTGGAAGACGGGTGAGGGGGTGGTGGTTGGTCAGCTACTACGACAACGATTATAAACGAATTTCCATCGGAAAGTGAAGAAATTTCCTCAGGATAAAAAGTTAATGGTTTGGAAATAAAAGAATTTAATGGAAATAACGCTGATAGCGGAGGGGAATGGGGAGAATGCAAACGTGCTTTTCAATATTGACATTTTTTAAAAACAGTTAGATTATAATTATTAAAATGATTCCTATTAAATAATTAAATAATATAAAACTTAAGGTTAATTAACATTTAAAATAGTATTATGTAAAGTGTAAACGCGTAACGAATTTCTCCTAATTAATTTCCTTTTAAAGTAACGAACTCAAAAGCCTGTTAATTTAAAAGCATAACAAGAGAGTCTAACATTAATAAAAATTGTTTAACTCAAAAGTTGCAGTAACACACACACACACACACACACACATACACCCTCTCTCTCCTATTTTATGCAACAGTGAAAGCGAATACAGAAGCAGTGACAACAACAGCGAGTCTCTGTAGCAATCAAGTGCGTCTATAGACCTTATTATTGCATTTTTATAACATTATTCCACATTTGTTCTAAAGTCAAACCATACAAGAGCTATTGCTATCTTCTTCAAATATTTCTTCTTCAGATATTCCTTAAAATTTATTTTCAAATTAAATTTTAAGTTTTTATTTTTATTTCGGTATTTCTTTACGTTAAAATCATATAACTTTTGCTTACTTTTTTATTAAACTTTAACAGGGATTCAACGGGATTAACGAAATTTCAGATAAAAAATGTGCAAGATTTTTTCCAGCTCTTTGGCCGAAATCGCTATTACAGGCACTAAACGTATATACTCTACAGTGGGTAAGGAACCAACTCTTCACATAAACTTATGTATAAAATTCTGCTGGCCGTACACTCGCTGCAAGATTGTATTCCCTCTATTCGCTTATACCAATTCGTTACTTTGAAAACTTTTCAATAAACAAATGTAAACCTTACATTTCAAACAAATATAAAAATTAAATTTGAAAATTATAACGTCAAAACTTTTTAGCACGTTAACAACATTATAATTAAAGTAGAAGATAAGCAGCTGAAAAGGACAAGAAGATAATCCTCAAAAATGCCGCAAAAACTTTGCTTAAATAAAAACGCTAAGCTATAAAAAAATTCCCTAAAGAAATTCCATAAAAGGGAACGGAAATTGTCGAAACCATAAGTATCTTTAAGGGGTAGAGAAAACGGGTTAGATGACAATGAATAGATGTCACTGTTAAATCGACGAGATTGTTAAACGACAAGAAATGGAAAATTCAAGAGTGCTCACGATAAACCATCGTGACATCAATGGTTATGATTACGACTTTCTTTAAGGAATAGAAGTTCCGGTATAATGTTCCGCCAAATATATTCACGAGATTTGAATATGTTGCTCAATAGTGGAATAAATTTTTATATCTTTAATGTTTCGAAGAAATTACAAAAAGGATGACGAAGTGATGAAAGTGAACAGAATAAGGAGAAAGGGAATAAATAGAAAGAGGCCAAATCCAGAATCAGCCGGAAGATAAACGAAGATGTGAAGCAATGTAGCGTGAAATAACGGAAATGCAACAGAAATGATGGAAACGAATGCAACGTTGATCCCTCTTTCTCTTCCCTTCTGCCCAACACGCAATTCAATAAAAAATTTCTCCAACATCCATTAACGATAATGATAATAACGATAATGATTACTATCACACCGAATTCACCTCGATGAAGGATGGGTGATGGATTCATTTGGATTCACTCAAGCGTTAATTGAGAAAAAATGACGAGAATAAAAAAGTTTTAATTTTCTTTAATTTTAATGATATAAATTCGAAGCCCATCGAAGTGATATTAAGAGATATTTAATTGAGAACAAGTAAGGTTACTTGTATACTATATACTCGTAACATAAATTTTTAATTCGATCCTAATAATAAGTTGATGGTGCACGCCTCTTTTAATATTAAACGGTACTTAGTAAATAGTAAACACGTACTTTAGTTAAGTTTATTTAAACTTTGACATTTCACCACTGTTGCTTAGTTTAGATCTATTAACTCATTTTCAACACGATTTTAGTCAAACCAGCTCATATATGATAAAGGAGGCGTGTCACGCCTACTTTTGTGAAGTGATAATATCTACTGCCAACATATGCATATATATCTAGTACCAATATAACTACCACCAACATATTCCAACTATACATATTCGGCTTTAAAATTTCAGAGAGAAAAAGTTTATAGAAATTGAGGTCAGTTTTTGAAAGATTTGAAAATTTTATTTTCAAAAATTTATTGAATCCGTCAGATTTCATTTTCAATCTCAAACAACCTATGATGATAATGTACATTTGCGCCAATTTTCATTTCGAAATCTCCTCCCGTTCGACTGCAATCGTGATTCCCACAGACGGACAGACAGTTAAATAGACAGACCGATTGATGGACATGACCAACCCGAACCAGGAGGTTATATTGAGCAGAAATATGCATATGATTTTGCATACCTGCCGCGCCTCTTTTATATGTTACAGACGGCAGAAACTAGTGAATATATCTCTTCGGATGTAGAGTATAAAAAGGGTTACTTAAAATAAAATTGATATATGAAAACCGTTACCTGAGGTCATTTGGACCTCATTTACATAAAAAACCTGCAAAGCATTTAATTCTTCGTAAATTAAGTAAGCCATAAGGTAATCATGAATACACGTCAATAACTATGCAAGGGTTTATCGAGAATGATTATTGGTATTGGTGAAAGTTAGTATAAAAGCAGCAACAAGTTGTTCGTTTGTTTGGCTCATCCACGGGGTTAGTGAATAATTCAAGTATTCACAACAACGTCGTCGTTGACATTCTAAGATAGACCACCACTATCACCACCACACCATCAAACATATCTAGGCATCACCACAACAATGTGGTGAATGAAGGTGAAGAAGTCGTTTACGATGATGTATTTTATTATCGTCAATGGAATTTTTACTGATGCTAGTGTTGTTACTACTGTTATTATTGTTATTGGTGTTGTCGTTGTTGTTATGGAATACTTTCGACATTGTTGAATTGTTGCTGTTGTTGTTTGATTTATTGTATCAGCGTAGTCATGTTGATGCTGAAGATGATAATACAGTTGATGACGTGCAATAAAGTATATTCTAGGGCAATACTTCGTTTTATATTTTACATACAATTTATTGTATGCAATATAATATATCGTCTGACTTTATAAGATGAATAATTTTCATAAATTAAAGGCAAAAATAAGAAGAAAAGGAAGCACAAATAATATCGTAATACAAACGCATAAAAGACTGGAGATATTAAATCATTTTACGAGAGTTATCACAAAACCTTCAATGCAGACGCCAATGATACAGACTGAATTCCACTTCGAATAAATTTTAAATAAAGAAATAACTAATGTGAATTACTTATGGTATTACTTTACATGTGGTCACTTTTGAGAAGCGCACAATGTATACTTGGTTCCGGTATCAAAAAATTTTTTATTTAATTAATGATAATTCTATTTTTCAATGTAATTCCGTATAATTCCAATACTTTTCGATATTCTGCAGCCAACTTTCCGTTTAAAAATAGTATGAACTGTTCTAGAAACCGCGGATAACTTACCACTGAGATATTTTGTGATTTTGAAAACAAATAATAATCAATAGGGGCAGAAACTGGATTGTAGGAGAGGAAATTTCCTAGTAACAATATTTTCGCACAGCGATCTTCCACGCTCGTACCGCATGAACACGGATATATTGCCTCACGAAAATCTGCTCTAGCATCGGACGGACTATTTGGTTTCTTCGCAAGTTTCTCAAAGTAATCGCGCTGAATGCTGCGTTGATGTAATTACTACCGCCGATATAATTCACTTGGACACCCAAATCACGACGATGATGACTAAAGGATCGGTTTGAAATTTTCTAGGGAGGGGGTGTGGGGGTTGTGGTTAAGAGATATCCTTATTACGCCATTGCATAGGCTCGTGAAATTTGAAAACTATTGGTCACATTTATATCAATTTATGAAAAATTAGACAAATTATCTACATTATTAGTATATTTTTCCGGTACTGGGTGAACAATGAACGCTCTTCGTTTCATGCAAATTGTAAATAATATAAAATGTTAGTTTCACTTTGCATAATTAACAGAAATATTATACTGAGCAAAGACATGTATTATCAAAAAAAAATATAATCTGAACCTTACTATTTTGACCCTCTTCTTCACATTCTCGAAACAATTAAATATAACGATACGAAAAGCTTTTAATGGCAAGTCAACCATTTCCTTTTAATCCATTTCAAACTAATTTATTTGCAAGAATTCTATTAAAAAATGTACAATTTTTAGTCACCACAATTGCAAAATATTCAAAATGCAAACAAGTAACAAATAGGAAACTTTAGAATTATATACAAACCTACATAGCACAATGTTTTTGGGAAAATAATTACAAATTTAATGAAAAACAATTAAATCCTTGATTTTTATCACTTTTAAAATTTTGCATGGAAAAAGTTAAAGGCTGAGGAACTTCAAACACCCAATAAATAGTTTAAGCAGTTGGTAAAAAGTTTAAAACATTTTTAAAAAAATCCTTTAAATTTATTAAGATTTAATAACTAGTATAAAATTTCAATTATAATAAATTAATAAAAGAATTTTTTTTTAATCATGTATTTTATGAATTAATTATTTTAAATATGTTTAACGATTATTACTTTAGACGACACAATTTAAGCTAATTCTTGTGAACTGCTTAAATCTAAAGCTTAAATCTCAATCCAAACAAACAGTCAAGGTGAGTTCAAAATTCAGTTATACCCAATCGTTTTAATCTTAAGTTCAATTATTTGTAATTATTAATTGATTGAACTCAAAATAATTACTATAATTACTTCTCGACTCCTTGTGAATTAAATACAATTCAAATGAATAGGAAAAAAATTCATTCGTTTTTAATAAAAAACTCAGCGACTTCTATGCGACATTTTATCTCTGAATCTGTGAATCTGCGATATATTTTTGTCTCCTGGCTTTTGTGAAGGGAATTTCTTCAAATCAATTTAGATTCTAACAAATTAAATTTATATTTTAATGAATTAGAAAAAATAAAGGCAAAATTTTAATACAATAATTGCTAAATTTTTGAACGAATTTTCCCCCAATGAATAATTGATTACTTTTTACAACACTTGATTGCAATAGCTCAATTTTGCTTATTTAAATTTATTTCGTTTCTTGAAACACGAAAACTTTCAAACGGGTCAAATTAAAATTTATGAAGAACAAAACTTATGTTTGTATTAAATTTTTTTTCAGAAAAAAATTTATTCATAAAGATCAGTAGCTCGATTTGAAGTTTTACAGACAAAGAAAAAACGTTATAAAAATTAAATTTATCACCTCGTTGCATCAAAACTTCTTCAGATGACAGCTGCTGCTTTTGCGTTTGCAAGTACTTCTTAGTCCTTGTGGACAATTCTTCAGTTGGAATTGTCATTAAAACAGGAAGAAGATGATGAAGAAGGCGAGGAAAGAAAGAACAAGCACCTAAAGTGGAATATAAGCACTGACGTACGTCAACACCACAAGAACCCAACCCATATTGTCGGCATAGTTGTCATAAAACTCAGTTGTTGACAAAAGTGTTGGTATTTTCCCGGTCGATATGTGTACATGAATGCGTATTCACACTTGCATACACACAAACATATATAATTACACACTTGTCTTGCGGTTAAGATGGCGAATGCCATTGACGTCGACGTTTTCCTATGACCCACTTTCAATTTGAGAAACGGAAGGAAGTGGCAGCCTAACTTCCGTAGCTACCGCTACTACTGCTTCTACTACTAGTAGTCCCACTATTTCTGCTACTATTACTACTACTATTACTACTGCTACTATTTTTCAAAATTACCCAACATCGATACGCTCGTCTAAAACTAAACTAGACCAAACCAAACCAAAGCCGAGAAAGCCATCGCCACATCAATTCACTAAAAAGCAGGAAAAACTATAAAAAAGAGGAAATTTGCAAAGAGTTTACACAACAACGTACGTGTTATATTTTCCTAATTTCACTTTAGGCACACATACACGCATACATGCACACAAGAACTTACACACTCTTAAACTATATCGTTTACTTTGTTTATATTATGATTATATTATTTTGTTTCGGTCTTCTTTGGGTCTTTGCAATATTTCGTTTCGCTTTTCTGCAAAATTTTAATTAAATTACTTTTACTCTTTTCAATCAACTTCTTTCATACTTTGTGATATTTCTGCCGCCAGTATTGCCATCACATGAATATTGGCAATAAAGTTGAGTTACTTATGGGTGAGATCGTATGAGCATAACTCTGATCAAAAGCTTGCCAAAATGTCAAGTGACTTGTCAATGGATATTACGTCAAAATGTCAGGATTTGTCAATTAAGATTACGTCAGTGTAATAAATGAAATTGAAAATTAGGGTTCTTTAAAAATGAAACTACATGTTTCTCTCTTAAAATTATGATTTGTCATTTTTTTTTTGGAATAAACAGCACGCTCAAACACAAAACTACTTTTGATATAATAAAAGCTTTTCTCCGTTTTTCTTTGTATTTTTACAAGTTTTAATATGTATGGTAATACTTAGACAAATAATAAGTTCACAACAAGAAGAGTGGAGGTGAATTATTGTTTTTAACAACGCCTAATCGATAGTACAGACAACGAGACAGAAACTTGATTGGGTTTAGCATTAAATTTTTGTTGTAATTACAAACAATTTGAATGCAATTGAGATACTTCTGCAAAACAGAGAGAAAAAGCAAAGCAAAGAGAAAAAAGAAAATTTCGATAAAACAAGATTTAATTAAAATATGTTCAAGATTATTTCCACAAATTCAAAATACACCACCCATTCATTTCACTCAGGATCAGGCATAAACTTATCCTCGATAAATTTTAATATGTTGATTTATACAATATTGATGAAAGTCTAAAAGAAAATTTATATTTTAAAATAAATGCATAAAATTCATAACTTGTACATGATAACGCTCTTATCCATCTCATTCATTTGCTCTTAAGCTCAAATCGAATAAAAAGTAAATTTACCGTTACCTGCATTAAAAAACCTTTACGCACTTCAATCATAAATACTAATTATTCTGGTAGTATTTATATATTTATAATTAAATTTATATGCTTCGCAATAAATAAAAACAAATTCAAAACGACTAAAAAAGAAACCAACTGATACCGCCGGCCGGCATTTTAGCCGCAACGGTATATAATGGAAAAACGAATAAATTATCAGCTTAAATAAAAGAAAAAATACATTGAATGCATTGAAAATGAAAAGAAACGAAAATAATTGAATGAAACCGGATGTTCAGCTTGAACGCTTCGTTGCCTTCTGTTTGGTGGTTGATGGCATGATGGCTTGATGGCTGGCTGGGTAACTTCGGTGCTACGGTTCGGTCTGTTATGTCCAGTTCTCTTTTTTCTTTCTCTTGTTTGAAACAATGCAATCAATTCTTATTTTTAACAACCAACCAACAAAGCGATCAACCGACCAACCGACAAGCAAATCCGCTTATTTTTACGTATATGTATATGTATGAACATGTTCATGTATATGTATATGTATGTACATTCATACATACATACAGTATATCCTTACAAACCTGCACAAGTCGTATAAAAAAACCTTATCTGTATTTAATGGTAATTATTATCGTACAGGCATGTCGTTTTGGTATTATCGCCTATGCCTCCATTCTTTTAAACGTAACATTATTTCTTTTATTTATTTTCATTTACAGTATTTCTAACGGCCTTTCCCTCTACATTTCGCTCTCTTCTTCTTTTTCTTCGTACCATAATTTTCACTTTGAAAGAGTTTTTCATGCAAATCAAATAATTTTTTTCTCCTAAACTTAACTAAACAAAAAATAGGTCAAGCGAAACCGAAAGCAAAAAAACCACAGGAAAAACAGTCATTTATTAAAAATTTACTACAGCTAACTGCTATAAAGCCCCTCGCTTTAGTCGTACATTGCCTTTCTGACGCAAGTAATGTCTCTCCTAGAGTTAACTAAAAATAGGTCCTGTGACAAATATTATTAAAATATTAATTATAAACAAAATCATCACAAGGCAAACAACTTGACAACCGCCCCGAATTAACTTCAAAATTCATTTGATTTTATTATAAAATGTTTCGATTCCAAACGGCAGCAGAGTTTCTCAAATTATATTCTCCATTTGAAATAAACTTTTTCTGAATTAAATGAAATGTCTTAATTTTCTTAATTAATTTTTTCATTTTTTGGTCCTGTGGTAAAAATTATTTACGAATGAAAATACCTTCGTAAATATATCCTTAAAAATATATTACAAATTAAATGCGTTTTAAAACAATTAGCAATCTATTTTAGCTGAGCTCAAATTAAGCAAAGACATAAACCATAAAGAGTTTTGGATGATCAGTAGAAGCTGATCAATATAATTTTATTCTTAATTGAATTCTGCAGAATAATTATTATTATCCCATTTTTTATTCACTCAAAAATTATTTTAAAATTATTTGGTATAAAATAGTCTTTTTATATATCCTTTCAAATGTTGTAGAGCTCAAAATAATTAAACATTAAACGAATGAACTCATCGTTACAAGAAATATCTACAATTTCCTCTATGCTATCGTCCCATCCTTACCCCCTCCCCCTTCTAAAGAGGGTGCCACTTAAAGGCAACAATCCACAAGACAATCCCATTGATAACGAAGCGGTCGATGAAAAAGAAATTCAATTATACTTGAGTTTGAAACAAGATTGGAATATTGACCTAGAAGAACAAAAAATAGATGAAGACGGAAACGTATTACGGGTTGTTTGGATTGGTATTGATGATTGTTTTTAAATGGTTTCAATGAATGGTGTTCTAGGTAATGATTAGACGATGCCTCTAATATCATCAATCAATTTGATTAGAGCGTCTGTGGTAAGAATTTTCAAACACTTAAACGATACAAAACTAAATTACATTTATTTCTCTCCGGTCGTATTTTTACTAACCGCCCCATTTTTTCGCATCTTTTCCACACTTAAATTATACTACTGCTACCACAACTTTTTCTTATTCTTCTTCTACATTCTATAGTTTGAGTATCGTTTGAATCTCAACATCTCATCGGTTACTCCCCAATATGGCGTGACTTAAACTGCAGAGAGAGGTAGAGGGAAAGACAGAGAGGAGATACTTTCATCAGGAAAAACAACAGTAATCGAATCTATGCTGTTGCATTATCTTCGAAACCACTCAGTGTTCATCATAATTGGCATAAAGTACTAAAGTAAGTACCGAAGCAACCAGACAAGCTTTTCCTTTCAATGGATACAAACGAAAGGAGAGCGAAGGAATCCTGAATTGAAGGAAGCCTTTTTGTTTCGGGTAGGTGTGAGAAGTTGTGGTAAACAAGAAGGAATGACTACTATACCGATGGTGATGATGATGAGAGTGGTGGTAATGACGGTAGTGACGATGGCGTTAATGATGATAATATTAATGATGACAAGAATAAAAATTATAAGACTTTGCTGAGGATGACTACGCACAGCTTTAGATTGGTCTCCATCTGCGCAATTGATTGATTCAATTTCTGTTCATAATAAACTGGTTGCTGGTGCGAAAATTCAATTTCAATTTCAATCCCGATAAATAGAATGTACATTGTAACGTTGACTGAGGTTAAATAATGTTACAAAAATTAATTTAAATAGACCACGATAAGTGAATTATTCGACAAGAATTACTACAAGGCAATAGACGCAAATTAATAATCATGATTAACATAATCGTATTGTAATATAATTACTGGATTCAATGAAAAATATTCTAAAGGATTTCTCTTCTTGAAAGCTTTATTTCTTGAAAGCGCTTTGCAAAATTAACCTTGAGGTTTTTAAATTCAATGAAGGAGAAAATAATAACTATTTTAATTTTCTTTCAAATGAGTAGAATAAAATTAATAAATTAATTTTTTAAATTAAAGATAAAAGTAGTATTATTTTAGAGAAAAAACTGCTTAGGATTAATTTAACAGATTTAACCTACTTAAATTTATCAAGGCTCAGAACTGAGAGTAAAGAAAAACCTACGACCTTCAAAGCAGGTAAACTAATAAATCTTCAAATAAACAAGGTCTCGTGTATTATATGTATATATAATACACAATAGATCTCTTCCAGATGTTTAACAGGTAAAATCGTGTTGAAAATAATTAGTTTACAAATTCAACATGAAAGAAATTAAATACGTTAAAACGGAGGGAACAGGAAGAATGGAAATGAAAATAAACAAGGAACAATTTCGTACTAAATTCTTTTCAAAAAAAAGGCAAAGCCGGCAAAAAGCATTACAGTTTCATGAGTCAGGCAACCATTTGAAAATAGTCCAAATGAAATAACGGTTAAGGTTAAAAGTAAAGGAGATGAAATACCGTTTATACTCTATCAATGAGAAAGAAAGAAAGGGAATGAGAAAGACAGAAAGAGAGGGATAATAAGAATGAGATTTTTTATAGCCATTCAGAAGATAAAATGCAAAGAAACAAGAACATTAATCTTCTAAATTAATTAAGTTTAAGCACGATATCTTTGAAGTTATTATGTCTAAAATGTTCCAGAGACCTCGAAGAAGAAGAAGAAACTACATATCAAAGGTCCCCTAGAAAAGTTCTTTCTATCGTATTCATGGCAAAACCTTTTAACAAAAGAATATAACGATAATGAAAATAATCTCTGCAAAAATTACTGCCAACCAAGGCACACGCAATTATGACGATCTTGACATGATTTTTTATGAAGTAAGACAAGTCTAGAACGAGCATTTGAAAGAGTTTGAAGAACTTGAAGATCAGCTAAAATATCGCTAACGCTATGACAGCCGGAAAGGGACGTATGAAAACCAAAAAGTAAAGGAGAAATATATTAGATGTAGTTGATCGTCTGCATCATGAGAAAAGACAAACAAATAGAGAAGTGTCGAATAATAAAGAATACCAACGAGTGTCATCGCGCAGGTATTCATATATTGTATAAGAGATACCATGTAGATGCGCATCATCGTGATTTAAAACAAAAGCCATAGAAACAAATGATACCATCACAACAATAATACTAATAGACAAGAAATGGCAATGACGGCAGCAGCAGCAACAACAGCCAAAGAGTTTATAACCTTCAGAAGACTATTGAAAGGGTAGAAAGCGACGCGAAAGGTATGTTGTATATAACTTGTACATATGTATGAATACATATATATTGCGCATATATGGTATTCCCGAATGACAAATGTCCTCGGCATCTACGTATGATTAAAAGAGTTGACCGTTTGATGGTTTCTTTTTTAGAATTGATATTAAAGAATTCTGTACACTAATTTTCAATTATCTTTTGCATTATTAGAAAGTATAAGACTTACCCTTAATTCTTAACTCTGAAATAAAATATCCTCAGTTTATTGAGGATAAATTTGGGTTGGATTCGAAACATAAAAAAATTAATCTATTTCGGAAACCATAAACAGTTTACAGAATTCAGCCTCGATTTTGAGTGGGTTGGAATTCAAAAGTCAGACTCAGAAAGAAATTTCGTCATTTTCGAAATAAATGGCTGAAGCCACTTAACAGTTTCTTTGTCAATGAAAAGCTTATTATGACCATTTTTGACAATATCTCCTATACTTTCTGAGATTCACACTTTCTCAATTCAAGTCATTTATCACCAAAAGCTATGTTTTTGCTTTTTTATAATTTTTGAGAGCGCGCTATTGTTGAACATATAGTCGAATCTTGTTTTTCTTGGAAAATAAAAGAGATCAAGATTCATATCTAGATACAAACAATATCATCATATTATAGGCACACCTTTGTCGAGTATGTGATGAAGAGAGGGAGAAAGAGAGAGAAATATAAGAATCTAGCTAAACAAACATTTTTACCCTTTTTAGAAATATCCTTATTAGATGCGGATGGTAAATATTGTATTTCTATAACAACAATTTGCTTGATCGTGATCATCGTACGCAATGGCAATAGCGCAAGATTTTTGTAGGTCATTTCGAAAAAAGTTCTATCGAAGTTAAGGAGAAATAAAGTGGAAACAAGGGAAAGGAAAGAAAAGAACGGAGGTGAAAGAAGCAGTGTATGATATGAATACAGTATTGCAAAAAGAAAGAAAGGAAAGAGGTAAAGAGTGAAGAAAAATAAAGACAGAACAAGATGTTCAAGCATACGAACGTCTTGCAATGCATTCCTTTCATTCTCTTCATTCAGATTTCAGCAAAGTGAGGTTGGTTACTTAGTCAACGCCACGGCCATAAACAAACGGGCTGACGGGTTAGTTAGTCGGTTGAGTAAGCTATAGTTGGCGGAGTTGTATAGTGAGTTGGATTGGATAACATTCTTTTCAATTCTGTTTTTTTCTTTGCTTACTTTCGTAGACATAGCGGCGCATTTCCCGGCCAAGAGCCATAAGCCGTCACGAAAATACTGCAGAAGTAAAATGACCTTGTCGTAAATGTTAAGACTTTATGTGTGTATGAAATAAAATCCTATAGATATGCTAACGTTCTATCTATCTTTTCATCTACGTATCTTTTAGATTCAAAAGCTTACATGTTTGCTGAACTCGGTTTAATAAAAACAAAAGAATTATGACGTATCACGTATATAAGAAATACTTTATTATGAAAAAACTGCAGGAATTCTAAACAAAAACTTTTGACTTTAAAAAGATTTCATCACTTTTCTTTTTGATTCTTTGAAAATTGCTTACATTATTTTAAAAGAAACAAATATATTTTAAGGTTTATTATCTTCTTTTTTACTTTACTTTTTATTAAAATAAAACGGCAAAATATAAGTCTAAAAATTAGTTATTATTTATAACATAATTTATTACTTTCGCTTTGGTTATTGTGATTGTAGATTTTTATATTTGCGTTGACACGAATTTTTCTTTTTCATTGCCATTTTAAGAATACAATATCTCGACATTAAGTAATACCTTACGATTTTTAGTTGATTATAAAAGGACATTATCGTCATCAGCATCTATACGAATTAAATTGGCAACCCCTTCGTCTAAAATTTCCATCGCATAACACGCTTCTTATTTTACAAACAATCTAAGTAAAGTGAAGTTCGAATGACGTACTAATTGTTGCTAAATTGCTTTGCAGTTTTCGTAGAGTGTGAGAATTGTTTTTCATTACTATGACAAATTGACAACGAAAAATTTTGACAACGCGTTAGTTTTTAAAATTATTTCGGGGACAATTAAGGAGAAAGTTAGTTCAAACAATTTTTCAAATTTAGTGTACTGCAATCTCATTTCGGTTCAAAATAAATCTTTCTGAAAATTTTTGATAAATGAAAATTAAAAAAAATTCACCAAAAAGGGCATGATGTCAAAAGATACCAGATAGAATTGTAAATAAATAGAAAGATAAATCGAAAGAATTTGTCTAATGCTAAGAAATGATTTGAAAGTGGGGTGAAATAACTGAGTCATAATATATAACAAACGTGACTAGAGAGTGAGAAACATTCTCAATTATTTCTTAACGAAAATATTAATTTTATCTGACTTTACTCACAATTATTTGTGCATTAATAATGTCTTCAATACATATGATTTGAGAAAAACACATACGCAAAACGAAAAAAGGAGGGATGCGGGAGAAAACATCATTAGATCGTATGAAATAAAATATTAAATTAAATAATTTAGCTTTCAATATAAATATGATCACATCATTGTATAAATATTGTATAAAATCGTTAACCACAATCAATTCTGTGCAAAATGAGTCGCAATATTTTCAAGTAATTCAAGTTTTGGGCTTACCTAATTCGAAAATAGAGGATGAATAAAAAATGAATGCAACGAATTAACATAATGAATACAATGAATGCATTATTTACGTACATATTTTTGTAAATTCTTACTTACAAATAATAATTATCAATGGCTTCTATAGAACATCATTTTCCACATCAAAATATCCAGAATAAATGCTCTCTAGCATCATTATCTAGCATTATCTATGATTTAAATAACATAATTATTTTGAACATTAACACAAAAAAGTCGAAAAAAAATGTGACAATTAAAAATGTGCAAAGTTTATTAAATCTGACCAATCTTTCCTTGTACGGTTTTAGAAGGACAAAACAAGGATAAGCAGCAGTTTTTTATAAAATGTTCAACGTGTGCTTATTTCACTTTATTTGATATTTGTTTTGGAAAACAACGTTTTGTATAAAATATCCTTTCTTCATTATCATCCTCTGTTTTCATTTTGTAAAAGAAAATATTAAAATTGTTTTGTCAATTTTCAAAATACATTTTTCTACTTCGTAAAAGATGTATCTCTTCAATATCGTAAAACTGTTCGATCAAAATGTTAATTCAAAATAAATGAATGTTTATTTTTAACTTGTCACGATTTGCATAAATTAGTGTCATTAATTTATTACACGTTATAAAATTTTTCTATTAATTTTTAAAAAACAAACGACTATTGCGCAAATGATAATTGATTGATTACGTTAATATTTTGTAATTTAAATAATTACGATTCTATAATTTTTTTCACTACGAAAAGAAGATAAAAACACATTATTAAATTGAGATCGTAAAAGTCAGGATTTCATTGGTCAAAATCAATAATATTAATTTTAACATTTTTATTTAAAATTTCAAGTAGTAAAACATAATCATTAAACGATTATCGGTTCTATCACAACGATAACAACAAAAATAACGACATCCGAATGAGAAACTGCGAACATATTCAGCCACGTGCCGAACAAGGGGGGGGGAAACAATTGCACTATATACTCGTATTATGGCCACTATATAATATGGGCGAAATGCCAAAAATGTTGCATGATATTGTATTTCCAGACAACAGACGCCTGCCTGCCTTCTGACGTTATTTTTTACGAACAATTCTCAAACCAAATGGTTTTATCGTCGACCCTTGGGTGTTGCATTGTTGTGTTGCTGTGCCGTTATCGTCGTTGATACTGATGTTGTTGTTGCTATTTTAGCCGCTAACACATTTGACTACAGCACATTGTTAGCATGTTGTCAATTTTTTTATCAATGTAAATCTTACAGTTTTTATTTAATTAAATGAGGTGTAGCTGTTGGCAACAGTAATACGCAAAGGACTGCATGCAATAAAGGACCTTCAATTTGAGAGCACATCTATAGTCTATCGTATTACTTTCTACAATGCTTCCGTCTCAGTTTTTGTCAATTTTTGTTATTGTGAAAGTGAAAATTGTATACATTCGCGTCATTATTATCATTGTCCTTATATCCTTCGTGTCTTCTTTCCGCCCCCCCCCCTGCCCCAACGACTTCTTTTGAATGCTGGCGGCTTTGTGTTTCTGCCCATACTATTGAGTTCGTATAATGTTATGTTTCTGCCCATTGAATTGTAGGTTTTGTTATTTTACTGAACAATTATTGTCAGCAGTTTTTTTTTTCATTGCCAACATTGACTGTGACCTTGAGACAAGAGGGCATAACAAAAGGATGAATGGATGAGACCTTGAAAAAGGTCTCTTGTTATATTTACTGAAAGAAATTTAATAAAGCTTGTTTCCTCGTAGGTTGTTTTTTGAATATAAAAATAATTTATTTAAGAACATTATTTTTTTAATTTACAAATACAATATTTCTGAGTTATACACTTTTAGAAGCGTGTTACTGCACCACTCCTTGTAGTAAAGAAAAATTATATCCTTTAATTTCTCCTCATCTTCATCTACTTCCTCTTCTTCTTTTATAAGTAAAATTTAAATATAAAAGCCTGTAGGAAGCAACTTCCGGTTTAGCATTACACTCTTTATTTAGAAGGCATCCTTTTGAGAGAATTATAAACAACATCTCAAAGCACGAGTAGTTTCAATAGCCTTCGAAGACGCATAAGATCCACAAGAAGAAAAATAAGATCGAAGAAGACAAAGGAAAAAAACAGAAGCACAGGATGCACATCCTTAGCCAGCCACATGATTGGTTTCCTTTCGCATTCGTTTGGATGAAACACAAAATAAGAAGATATACTCGGAATAAACCACGATGACAAGACGTGGCACGGGAGCAGACGGAATAGACGAAAGAAGAATAACACTTAAATAATTTACAAAGAGTCCATTACGGAAATGCATGTCCTCATTCCTTTTGACAGTTAAAGACCAAGAACCAAGGCATACAAGCGAAATGGCAAGACAGAAAGACGTGACGATGGAATGAGAAAAGGGAAGATAGAGAAACAGAAGAAGGGTGAAAGAGTGTGCGAGAATTCAAACGGATAGAGATGATGAAACCAAGGTGAAGGCAATCATCGACGAGGTCGAGGCAACCCAAGCAATATATATTCGGTGAAAGAAGTTGTAACCGTTCAGCAAAAGTAACAATCAAACCAACATTATTTTTGTACAACAACAAGCTAAGAGCCAATGCTGGTAATGCTGTCTGCCTCTCTGTCTTTCTGTCTGTTTGTCTGGAAAGCAAAGAACGCCGGAAAGAAATAATACAAAACGGTTGAAGCAAATACCGCGCCGCAGCTGCAAAAATTCCAAATTCTTTGGCGGCTTTATTTATCGAAATTCTTTACTGTTGCTTAAACCACTGTCGGTTTTCGTTACTCTCTTTGTTGTTGTTGTTGCTGTCGCTGTTGTGTCTACTCCTTCCAGTTCTCGCTCTGTGAGGAATTTTCTAGAATGCATGAACAAAATTTTGCAAAACTTCAATGTCCAATGTCCTCAATTCGTTGAATATGCCAAATCAACTCAACCAAATAATAATAAGAAGAAGATGAGGAAAAATAAAAACGAAATTAGCAAAAGAATTAGCCCATTTGAAAAATAAAACACAAAACACAAAAATGAAAGAGAAAATATTGAAAATACTTTTGAAAATAACTTTAAAAGGTTTCAAAACAAATATAATAATATAAAATACCAACAAATAAGACCGGCTAGCGTAACGGCCTGGCCTAGCCTGGACGAAGTTTATATACCCTACACGGGTAATAAAAGGTTATAGTTTGGTGGTAAAAAGGTTATAGTTTGGTGGTACAGTGGGCGATACATGCCTCTTTTAATACTAGACTTCCCGTTTCTTGACTAATTTAGGTCTACTAGTTAGATATTCAACACAATTTCTGTTTAAAAAGTCTGCACATATTATAGTGTCATAGTGGGCGTGCCATGTTAATTTTCTGAAAAAAAATTAATACTCTCGTGGGAGAGTTCGCGGATAAAATTTTGCTCCAACTCCAATTCTGTGTAAAATTCTATTCAGGTTAATTCACACATTCTCAGAGATGTATTTATTGAATTTTTCAGTGTAATTTTGTGAGTATAATTTGTTCAGGTTAATTTTGTCACTCGAATTTTGTTATTAAGAACAATTTGACAGATATCGAAACGAAGGTCATTTTTTCCAAATAGAATAGAAATGTAAAATTCAATTAATATTAATCATCAAGGTTAATTACAAAAACGATTAAACAAATTGTGTCAATTATCTTGTCTTTACTTTTAATCGATAAAGTTTCAAACCATAAAACATATTCTGATTTTTTTAGTATTCGTAAGTGTGTACTTTACTACTTTTTATGATTAGGCTAGAGACCCACGGAAAATATACTCTCTTTAACGGTCCTGATTGCACTGTTTCAAGTCATCAAGGTCAAGTTGTCAAGTCTTATGTCCACGATCATTTTATACCTGTAGTTGGCCGCTCTCCTCTTCGTCACGAATTTTTACCTTCTGCACAACATCCACATCTTTGTAGAGTTTGCGGAGTAAAGTTTGTTTTGTAGAGTTCACGATTATATCTTCTCGATTCACTTTCTTCACTAGCACCGTCAAATATTCAACTCAGCATTTTTCTTTCGAAGATGTCCAGCAGCAAGCCTGTTGTTCCATTCGAGAAGTTTTGCAGAGCATAGCTCGGTGCTTTCCCCTTCAGCATTTAGAAATCAATTACTTCGACAACACGAAATCACACGCACAAATCATTTTTAAAATGTTTAAAAAATGGGCTGCCATCAATTAAATATTCGAATTTCACTGTTGAAATTTTTAATTGTTTATTTGATCGCTTTTTCACCTCTTTGAGTTCAATCTAATGAAAATCATTTCCAAAGCTAAACCTAAAAACTCTCCACAATGTATTTAATCCAGATTCAAAAAGAATACATCGTTCATTATCAAGAACTTAATCAGTTCAAGTGATTCACGAGCTATAAAGGCAAAATTTATAGTTTTCGTTGAAGAGCTAAATTAAGGGCACTAGTATATTAAAGCAATTTGCAATTATAGTGAAAAACAACTTCAAAACGGTTCTGTGATTGTGCCAAAGAGATTGTGGAGAAAGTGAAAGGTAAAAGCAATAAATTTGTATTATTGTTTGCGCGAGATTGTACGGATGAATGAATGAATACGCGCCAAAGCAGCTGCCTGAAATTTGCAATGAACTTGACTGACCCCGAGGATTAATGTACGGTTATTTATCTTAACGAACCCGACTTAATGAAAGCGTACTAACACAATGAGTATCTCATTAAGTGTTAGCTGTCGGTAAAATCCTTTTCACCACTATTACCATTCACTATTAGCCCAACAAATTTCTCTTAACTGTCCAAACTGACCAAGTGACCATCTGGTTATTTGTTTCTGATTGGTGGCTTAGCATATCCAAATAAGTCTCTTTGATTAACTAACGCTTTTATTTGCATGTTTGTATATTTTATATTTTTTTTTACTGATTGTAAAATAAATAAAGTCTCTTGAAAGTTTTAATTAGAGTTATAAAATTTAATGCTTATTTATTAGATTTTATTGTTGCGAAAACTTACGCCACTGAAGGCAATCAATCATTAAAAACTTTCACGAAATTAAACCTTAATAAAAATTAATGACGATCATTAAAGACTTGAAAAGTAATAAGAAATTAATTGGATTAAAGTTCAAACTTAAGAGAGTTGAATATCGGGTGGGCGGGGTCCGGTCCACTGACCCGTCATTTATTTTGCAAAAGAGTCTTAGGGAAAACAAGATTTCAATATCGTTCGTTTCAAATGGGTTTGATAAATTTAATATCGCCTCACTTTTCATACGACTTCCATACAAATTAATTTGACATTCTGAATTAATTTGGTTTAGTTTTACCGTCAAAAGAAAATTGCTAGTATTATAAATATTTATTTTTACACACATAAACTGCTTTGCATGGGATATATAATCACTTACACACAGTTGCTAATGAGCATTAGCAACTCTAGTTGCATCGCCTTAGTGAAACCTTTGATGACATTGTTGCTGTTTTGCGGTATAATTTTGATGGTTGTTGGAACTTTTGCGGTCGTTGTTATTTTCAGTGCTGTCAAATGCTGGGATCCATTTACTGCTTCTGCTTTTGATTTAAATCAGGTTTAAAGCAATTTCAGTGAATACGAATATAAACCAAACCCATGCCTCCGGGGGAAATGTAAAAAGGGAGTATGTGAAAGGAGTGAGATTAACTCTTCTCCAAGCGTATTGTAAACAGAAATAAAATTTAAATAAATGTGTGTTAATTAGCTGTTGACCCAATATTCGAAACTGCCCTTCTTTTCTCCTCCCTAGGAATGAACAACTGCCGATATAACTAAAGGAATGATTGGTGGAATGGGGAGAGGCAGAGAAAGAGACGTACCTATTCGTAATAATTGCACTTCTACGGAGCGAAGGTCCAATTTTAAAGTGAAAAAATTCGTATTTAAACGCAAATTGAATTGCATGCAAATTGCACATGAATACAAGCATGAAAACAATCACGAATGTGTTTGGAGTATAACCCTTTTAGACACAGTTTAAAAGGCAGCCGTTTAAGTCAGTTTTTTACATAGAAAAATAAAGAAAAAAATTATAGTAATAAACTCAAAAGTTAAAACTAAATAGTAAACTCAAATTCATAGTAAAAACAATTAAAATAATGAGATGGAAAAGTTTTCAAATTAATTGTAAAACATATTAAACAATTTAAATTTTTTTTTGTAGTTTGCTCATTTTTTTAATATTTATTTAAGGCGTAGAGCATTTTTTATTTGATTATTGTTTTTATTTATTTATTTATTTATTTATTGTTTATTCAATTAATCTATTTGTTTTACTAAATATATTTAATAAATATTTAATAAATAAATTCTTTTATGATTTTTTTCCATTAATACTTATTTGTTCAAATAAATCTGAATAAAGGAATAAATAAATATAGTAATTGATTAAATTATAAGCTAAATTTATAATTTAATCATTAGCTATATTTATTTATCTCTTTATTCAAAACTATTCATTTATTTGTGCCATTATCGCTTGTTTAAAAATTTTCATATTAATTATAATGTTTATTTTTATCTTTCAACACATATTTAATTTTTCTCTTTAGAAATGATTTTTCTTAGATATTTAATAATGAGAATGTTTATATAAACTAAAAATCTAATTTCTTTGAATATTTGAGTCAAAAAATACATTTCAAATATTTACAACGGTTTTTTAAAAAGAATTTATGAAAATATCAGATTTTAAAAGTCCTAATTAACATTTCAATTAAAAGGAAAAGTGAAAGCTTTTTAATTAAAACCAAACTGAAGAAACAAAAGAAGAAAATTAATAGTAAAAGCTAAGCAAATTCATAGTAAAAACAATTAAAATAATGAGATGGAAAAGTTTTCAAATTAATTGTAAAACATATTAAACAATTTAAATTTTTTTTTGTAGTTTGCTCATTTTTTTAATATTTATTTAAGGCGTAGAGCATTTTTTATTTGATTATTGTTTTTATTTATTTATTTATTTATTTATTGTTTATTCAATTAATCTATTTGTTTTACTAAATATATTTAATAAATATTTAATAAATAAATTCTTTTATGATTTTTTTCCATTAATACTTATTTGTTCAAATAAATCTGAATAAAGGAATAAATAAATATAGTAATTGATTAAATTATAAGCTAAATTTATAATTTAATCATTAGCTATATTTATTTATCTCTTTATTCAAAACTATTCATTTATTTGTGCCATTATCGCTTGTTTAAAAATTTTCATATTAATTATAATGTTTATTTTTATCTTTCAACACATATTTAATTTTTCTCTTTAGAAATGATTTTTCTTAGATATTTAATAATGAGAATGTTTATATAAACTAAAAATCTAATTTCTTTGAATATTTGAGTCAAAAAATACATTTCAAATATTTACAACGGTTTTTTAAAAAGAATTTATGAAAATATCAGATTTTAAAAGTCCTAATTAACATTTCAATTAAAAGGAAAAGTGAAAGCTTTTTAATTAAAACCAAACTGAAGAAACAAAAGAAGAAAATTAATAGTAAAAGCTATGAATAAATGGAAATTTCAATAGACCATAATCAAAATATATAAAATAAAATTCAAAAACAAAATCATTATTATTAACGCTCAAACGCCGACTGGCAATTAAATTGGATTACACTGGGAGGCAATCAATCGAGCAGGTGGCAATTTGGCGCATTAAGTATTGCAAAATAACTAAACAAAAAATTAAAAAAATAACGATATTATGGTTGGTTGACTAAATGAAAGAATCTAAAAATAAAAAAACCCGTTTACAGCTTTTTACAGAAAACAAAAATGAAAAAATCTTAAGTAACAATATACGATATATAATAACCTGTTGTGGTTAATAAACCATTTATGGGTTCATTGCAATACATTAAAATAATATAAGAAGTTATTGAAACAATCAGATTTAGTGAATCTAAATTTAAGAAGTGTAACGAAAGATTAAATATGAAATTAAAATTACTTTCATTAAATTTTATAAAAAAATAAAAGATTATTTTATTCAAAATTTTTAGCAGAATTTTCAAAAAAAAAAAACAAAAGCAAATCTATCACTATTAGAATCTGAATAGAAAAAAAATTATTTAAAATTTTATTCATTATCAAGAATTCTTATAAAGTATTTTCATTTTATGAAAATTATAAAGATTTTATAAAAGTTTATGGAAATACTCTAAATTAAAAATTATTAAAATATTTTCTTATTATTCATTTCGTATTTCTTAAAAAAATTATTTACCCATTTTTCAAATAAACGGTACGGCAAAAACTTCGCAATAAATAAAATCCACAATAATTGAATCGAGATCAAAAAATTCTTCAATTATTATTCATAAATATTTGAATAAATTTCTGCTGTTTCTACTTTATCTCCCATCTTTATTTATTATATCGATTTAATCAAAAATTCCAAATCGATATTTTGTTATTTTGTGAAAGAAAAATTCTATTGCAAGTATTGCAAACAAAACAACAATTGACAATACTGTTTACAATATTTAATAATTTGCATAAAATAAGTAAAATATCTGTTTAACGAAGATTACGGAATTCAGAATAATTTTTTTATTTCAAAAAAATCACTTTAGTATTTTTTTAAGTAAACAAAATATTTCATATTTGCAAATTTGTTTATTAAAAAAATGTTACCGATTTCAATTTAATTGAAAACATATTTTGATGTCAAAAAAGAATTTTTTCTTGATTTGCTATAACGAAATAATCAGAGAAAGCTTTACTGAATGGAAAAACCTTGCCTTTCATTCTGGTATTTTCTACAATTTTTTAAAAATTGCTTCAAAATCGATTCTCTCTCCTTCGCGAAAGAAAAGATAGTGCAATTGCTAAGTAAATAAACGCCAAAATATTTACGGAGAGGAGGAGGCAGAGAGCGAAAGCGCGACCCATTAACCCATTTTTCCAATAAAAAAAATTATCATCATTCAAATAATTGATTATTCCCGCAACACCCCACAGACCGATCGCAGACGATTTACTGAAGACAAAGACATTGCTAAAGATCGCTCGCTCATACACGCTAATATGCAAAGTCATCATCGTTAAATACATGAAAAATGGGCAAAAAAGGGACGGATTAAAAAATAGTTCCCATTGAAATTTTAACTGCTCAAGCACGCCTGACACAATTTAGCGACGTTGCAACGAAATATTACTCTTATAATTGAAATAAAAATAAAAAAACACCCAACAATAAAAAGTAGTCAGTCTTTTTATGGCGTACTACTCCAATTTCCTGAAAAAAAAATTGCAACAATCAGCAAACTGACAGATAAATGAGTCTCACCGAATGTTGCCAAAGAATTAGAACGCGAGAAAAACTAACGCGTATCGTAAACTGCAAATGAATAAAACATGAGGTTTTGCGCGGTAGAAGGAGAAAACAACAACAACAACGCAACCGCCACCGCCATCGACAACAACAACAGTAATAACGGAAAGAGAGAGTAAATTGAAAGTTTTTTGTTTATAATTTATTCAAAGCATGGAAGGAGGGGGAGTAATCAACAGAAAATATGTGAATTTCTTTTCAAATGCGTTGAAAATATTTAACCACTTTCAACGCAATAATCGAGAAATTTTTATATATCGTAATGACTGAACGAAAATAGAAATGTAGAAGAAGGAGAATAAATTAGCAAAAAAAAAAAATAAACGAAAGAAATTCATGAAAGCACCATAGAAGAGAAACAAAATGATTAAATAAACAAAGAATTCATTTGATACAAACGAAAACATTGACGCAAATTCAAATGGGAAACGAAAGGGAAGACGAAAAATAGAATAGGAGGAAAAATATAAATAAAATATGCCCGGATTTTGTCACAGCCAAGTCAATTGTAAACTAAAAACGTTAAAATGTTCACAAATCGCAAAATAAAACTTTAATTAATAACGCGCTAAGACCGCAGAAACTTTCGTTAAAAATGCTGCATTTTCTGGTTTACCCTGTGGGGGCTTACCGCACCCCCTTACTCTGACATAAAATAACAATCTTCATCATCTTAAAATTTAGACGGTCAGATCATTTCTACCTTCCAGGCAGAAATATTACTAAACGTACGAACGAACTGTCTGGCCGATTTCATGACGTCATTTTTTACTATGAATTATGCCCAACACTTTTGTGTTTGACGTGAATATGGATGCATAGTATTACGGAAACTGACACTACTTTGGGAGCAATGTATTCACGAACTGGAGAGACAGCAACCCCCCTTTACCAGACATCATCACCATTTGGTAATGCGAGCATAAAAACAAATACATTTCCTCATTTTGCACGAGAATCAAGCAATCAAACAAACAGCTCTCAAGTCATCCTTCTTCTGCCAATCGAACTTATTTGCAATCATTTCAGGGATATTTTCAAAAAAAATTATAATAATACTCGTATGTACTGCCTTTTGCATACGAATGTTTCTTGAATCATTGTCTATTATTCAGTAAAAAACTTCCTTTTCGCAGCTTGGTTCGATTACTTTTTTATTAGTAGGTCGGTTTTTCATTCGATGCGTATTTCTCTTCACTTCGTTCTTCCATCGGTTTGATTGAATTTATTAATTTGTTTCCAACTTCGAACGCTTGTACATTTTACATTCCATTTAATGATCAGTTTTAATCTTCATATTTGTTTTTCTCTATTTCACTTTTATTAAGTACTCGTTTTGTTTTATTTTAAATTTATATTTTCAATCCAATCAAACACATTCGTTTGTCCAGCAGTTTTCATTAGAGTATCCACAAATAAATAACCACATTTTAACTACATCTAGATAACTAAATGTGCTAGATAGATTTATTCAATTCCTTTAATGTTTTCATCTCAACTAGTTCATTTCGATTTGAATAGTCTCTAATCTATTTAGGCGAGAGCTCTTTATGTAGTAAAATCTACTTGTCAGTTCATATTGCTGCTCTTCCTCTCTCTCTCTCTCTCCCACACACAATCTCTAATATACTCGTAAAGTTCCTAATTGCCCAAGCGAAATAGTGCCATCTTTCAACTAGTTAAAACAAACTCGTTATCTTATAATGGAACAAGACAGTAAATGAATATAACGAATCTATAACTACTCCAAAAAATTATTATCCACTCGCCAGAATCAACTTTTCCGCAAAAAAACTAATCGAACTCTTAAAGACTTCCCTAATCCAATCTATTTCATACACTCAAGTCTCAATCTACTCGCATCTACTTTTTCTCTGCGTATAGTCGTTCAAATGCAATCCCGTAGGAAAGAAGGGACAACACATCCTACAACATTTAAAGCTTCCTATTTTTGGAAAATCTTTCTTTTTTAAAAAAGTAAGAGACTGACTAAAGCGTCACGAACTACTTGCTCTTCTAAATTTATTCATCCATTATCTTTTTCTTTTCTTTGCTTTTAATACTTGACACCAAATAATGCCAAATAAAAAAATTAATATTATCAAGAGAGTCACCATAAAATTTTACGATTGCATTTTACGCGGCGACACTTCCAATAAAAATAAAATCCTTTTACAAAAATGCGCATAGTAAAATTTCCTCCATAAACTTCACCGTTACTTCAATGCACTTCAATGATCATTACAAAGACATAATATAAGTAAAAGGAATACTTAAGTACTATATACTATATACATATCCTCCTCCTATACTTGTAATACACTCGTAGTATAGGATGAAGTGAGATGAAAGTCTAAACGAAGAGACTTAATTTAAATTAATTGAATTATAAAAGAAGTCATCAGGGCAAACCATGTCGTCAATTTTCAATGACATTTCGGTAAATCAAAGAGCACAGAAATGAAAATATGCAGACACAAAAAGATATTATGTTCAAACAAAGGCAGAGGGAGAGCAAATATTTTCTGGCGCCAACCTAATTATTGACTCATTTTTAGTAAGTAAAAACAGCAACAACATTAACAATAGTGACGGATAACAATAATACTTGTAAGGGCATAAGTCAAGATTTTATTAATGTAATTTTGCAAAAGAAAGCAATAAATCTGTAATGAAATGTATATTTCTTCGTGTATTCCCTGAAGTGATTAGAAATATTGAAAATATATAAATACATAAATAGATCTAACTGTTCAGTGACAAACAAATGTGAAGGTTAAAAGTACGTATTTTGTGAAAATCGATTTGTTTTGTTATTAATGTTCTGTAGCGTTTCTATTATAAATTTCTGTTAACGAGAGACCTACCAGAGAATGTTTGACCTTCACTAAACCCGTTGACAGGAGAGTTCAAATCAAATAAATCAATATCTAAAGTCCGGAAGCAAACAATTGTATTGACTGTGACTAAAATTAAAGGTATTGAACTGAATGTTATGGTAATGCAAAATACAAAGTTTGACTATTCTTAAAAGGGGCATTTTAGAAGAAAAGTGACCTTTTAGCAAAACCGATTAAAAAAAGCCGGAAAAGTTGATTTACATGCTGTAGCAGACTTTGTTGTTTGTTCAAAATTCTACAACACACTGCAGGAAAAATTATCGATTCCTTGGCTTAAACAATTGCAACAAAAGAGATAAGATCACAAGATGCTGCAACAAACAATAAAAATCTACACTCTCTGTGACTTGTGGTTTTTTGATTACGCGAGATAGACGCGTGTGGACATGGCGATAAAACTATTGAAATCTGAATTTTGAAATTCTTCGCGAAGAACAAATCATTAATAAGAGGTATTTTCTTACAAATTTGTCTACCTATTAGTACTTATAAATAACGCTTTTAATTTTTAGGTCTTGTTTACATTAAATTATATTAACTTGCAATAAAATCTCTTTAACTAAGCATTCATTTCGAATTCTTTAAACTTTAGTAATAAGGTTTGATAATGACAAATCGTCTAATGAAACTCTAAATCATGCCAATGAAAAAAGATCTCCTTAAATATTTTGCTAGCGTCTTTCTCATCGCCTGCTTAACACCCATCAATCATACGTTTCGTTCGTAGAAACGCAAACTGGCCACATTCTTTAATGAGCCTGGAACATGAAAATAACCGACCAATTGACTGACCGCCCGAGCAATCAACCAACTAATTGAATAACCGTTGTTTGACTGACTAAACGACGTAGTAACGAACATATGGGGCACTAATAAGGCGATGGCGGAATTATTTTGAATGCTAGAAATGTCTCTCACAGGTACAAACGTACATATGGCCACACAACAAAAGGAGCTTAATAATTGATAATACAGTGCTAACATAGAAAAACAGAATTGCCTGCTCTTCATTATGAATAACGCACAATGATAGGGCACAAATAACAAAAGTTCTGAAATCTCACCGCCAAATTAAACAATCGTTTAACCAACAAAACAAATAAATTAAAACAAGTTTTGCAAACACGTAATATTCGTAACGTCTCCACAAAGGTTTGATATTTAACATAAAATCTACTAAAGCAACCAAAAATGCCGTTGCAACTTGTTTGCTGTTGTTTGTTGTTGAAATGCATGTTATCATTTTAGCAATATTTATCACAAAAACAGTAATACCAGCTTAGATTAAACTTAAATAACTTTCATTAAAAAATTATTAAAAAGTAGATAATTTATTAATTTATTTCATTTGAGACCTAAGCTACAAACAAACCCGAGATTAACAAAGCACGAATATATTTGTAAAAAATAAAGAACTATTAGAAAAATAATTCGATACAAATCTTATGAAACGGAATTTCTATAAACCGAAAACACTCACAGAATTTTAAATCGAACTAAATCAGACTTCAGAAAAATCACGAAAATTCAAATTATTTTCCTGACTTCAAAAACGTGTCATTTAGTAGTCACTTTTCACTTATACCTATCTAATACTTCTCTGGCATTCATTATTAATCCTTTATTAAAATTAACGGACATGCTGGATTAAATTGTGTTGGAATTTTCTCGGCCTTCATTACCGCCTGTTGCGTCTTAGCTATTATTGGAGAATTTGATGGTACGACGTATGATCGGAAGGGAGGGAAGATCTATGAATAAAAGTAAAGGCAATACAGACACGAGGCAATACAGTTTGTTCTACCGCACGGTACGGACGTGGTAATGAGTTTTCCATGTTACCCAAGTAAAAATATAATATATTTCAATTGGAAACTAATATCAAAATAAATATCAAGAAGAAAACAGTTGAAGAAATACATAAACGTAATATCTGTAGAGAATGAATCATCGGATTTTTTTACAAAAAGTAAAGATTAAAAAACAAATACGTCACGACGTATTATAACAAACAAGTATATTTTCTGAATTATATTTTTTATTACAACAATTAATTTGTTATGACAAGCATACATTTAATATAATTATTAGATAACAAAACAATTTCTGAAAAACTTTAATTTTAAATTTTAATTTGCATAAAAATTAAAGCCTTGAAAAATTTCAACGTAAATCAGAAATTTCGAAAATATTACAATCGGGAATTACTTTTATTACTAGTAAAAGGGAAAATTTGAAACCATAAACCTCGAGTAATTCTAAACTAAAAAAATATATATTAATAAACTTTTATGTAGTTTAGAGAATAAAAATTATCTTATATGACATCGTAATCGCGCTCTTAACCGCAATTCAAGATCATCAACACCAGAGTGAAGTAATTGTCATTACAAGGGCACATTCACGCTGACAAAACTGACTGAAAAAGAAATTATAAACGAGTCTCTTTGAACTCGTAGTTCATTTGTATGTATGGAAATATATATATTTCATTTTGTATGTATAGATATCGTATTTGCGTAATGAAAAGAAAGTGTATGTTTTTATTATTTAAGTGATATAAAGATGAAGGTCATTGTAATCATTTTATTAATAATATAAATAAATCTGAAAAAAAATTTTTAATGTAAGCTGTTTTTTTTAATTGAAGGCCAAAAAAGCGAAAACGAACGACGACGCACTTACTGATAAATCGCACTAGAGTTGGATAATAATAACGACAGATTATATTTTATAAGCTTTAAAGCATTTGCTAAATTTAGTTCAGTTTGGTTCTTATTTTTGAATACAATAAAAACGATTAGAGTGGGACGTATCTAAATTTAGATTAACGATAAATGTGAAAATTATGGGCTTCAATGAATAAGTTTTAGATAAACTTAAGAAATATGAGATTAGCATAATAATATGTATATCAATATTTCGTGACACTTTTCTATTCCATGAGATACATTATAAAATATATTCTAAGAGATAAACAAATTCGTTTCTTAAATATGTATTCTCGTAATCGGAATTATATACACACATTATAATATCATGCTTGCCGTTTAAGTTAACGCCATCGCAAAACTTTACCGATAAAACACTTTTTAGACAAGATAGAATGAGAGCAACGATAACGTTGAATATTATCCAATTATTCATATGGTTTCCTTATTGCTCCGCCTCTTCTTTTACTGTTTAATTAATTCCGCAGAAAAGGGTAAAAATACAAACTATGTAGATGAACTTTTTTCTCCAAAATTACGAAAACTTTGAAATAAAGAAAGAGGGAGAGAGTGATAGAGATTCCAAGAGAAATCTAGACCGAGAGGGAGAGGGAATGATAGAAAGAGATAGATAGAACTCTCAAGAAAAATGGATTTACGGAAGACAGAATGAAACTTTTCTTAAAGGATATTTGTTATCTAAGGGATGTAACTCAGAAAGAAATATTTTCTAATGTAATCTAAACACTTTCATCTTGCTTTTAAGTAAAGTAAAAGGAAGAATAATTTATTAGGCATTTAATCGTATTCGTGCAACAAAAAAACTTCTTATACGTCAATACGGTATTTTCACCTCGTCATGCCTTGAAACAATTCGATTTTTTTCTACGCATGCAATATATATCCAATCAGGAAAAAAGTTACAGAAAAAACATAGAAGAGCTTACGGCAAGTTACGACAAAGTCTTCCGTATATTTTTCACTTTTCTTTTATTCTTTCATATACTTTCATATTCTACATGCTTATTCTTTTTACTTTTGCGTGGATAATGGTAAACACGTTATCTGTCACCCCGTAAACTTTTATAATTGGTAAATAGATATATGCGATATATGCATATAAGTCTGGTATTAAGTCATGACATTATAAATAACTATTTTTAATCTTTTTCTTTATTTTCTATCATTTTGCTTTCATTCGTCTGGTAAACAACAGTATTTGCTTATGTAATTCCTGTTTTACGTAAACCCTTAAGTCATAATATTCTACGAGTTTCGCAACAGGCTTAAAGTGTAAATGTTTTAAACTAAAGAAATAATTTTCATCACAAATATCATCGTATCATGTAAAAAATCGTATTATAAATTAATCTAGTTTTGTTTGTTGTAAATAAATAATTTGTTTATATAAAACAATCAGAACAATTGAATTTTTATATTTTTAAGAACCTTTCAATAAATTCTTTTAAGCCTCTTTGATTTATTGAAATTTATTTTTTTCTTTAAATTCTTCTCTTAAAATAATCTCATAAATTCCTAAATACAAATGAAATACATTTTGAATTCCGTGCTAAAAAACTCTTCCAAAAACTCATAAAAACTCAAAAAGTTTTTAGGAACATTTTATGAACTAATATAGTCAAACAGAAAAGCATGTCTCTATAGAAACAACATTTAATCCAAGATTAAAATTAGAGTTTAGATTTACTCAAAGACCCGAAGTCAGAAATGCATAAATTTCGATAAAATATAATCCTAAACTTAAAGGCTAATCCTCTTATCGTTCGAAAGATAAATTTTTATGAAAAATATTAAAAACTTTTCGCAAGAAAAATCTCTTAAGCGGTCTCGCAAACGATATTATAAGCTATTATAGGATAAACTACATCGAAATATAATTGAAATGTCTTGAAATAATTTTGCTAAACTCTCTTCGAAATCTTTTAAATAAAAAAATAGATTCGAAACTATTTCGGTTAAGGAGATTTTGTTTGCGATGTAGGAGGAACTGTTAAAGGGGAAAAAGGGAAACAAAAACAAGGATGGAATAAATAATTTGTATCAAAAAAAAACGATGACGATAATGAAAAACTACATAAATTGATGACGCAAAGAATTGGAGGCGGGTAGAGGACTATATTCGAGAGTTTATTACACGGAAACAGTCGGTGGGTGGGTGGATGTATAAACACAAATAAATTCATGAATATTTTGAGTTTTTCCATTTATTGTTTCCTTATTTGAAACGTAGGCAACAAACACAATATAATGATATCGCTTTGACGCCAACCGTGACGCGCCGCGGCGACGGCATACATAATTTTGCGAAAAATCTAATCAGAACAAATGGAGCCAAAAAGCTTAAGTATATAAGAAATAATGATGATGAATAGAGTAAATATATATAAATATATTTTATTATTATTTAAAAAAACATGGAAAGACCTTACTCCTACGTAAAAGAAAAAAGAAAATAATGAATAATTAAACGCAAAAACGATAAGAATATCAAACGATTATTTTATGCGGAAGTAATATTTTTTATTTAATACAATATATTCTAACTATGTAATGCAATTATATAATATAATTGTATAAAATATCTATATGAAATATTTCTATTTTGCTAAGCTTTAAAATTGTTTTACTTTAATTTGTAAAAACATTGCAACAAAAACATGATTTTAAATGGATTTATGCAAAATTAAACAAAAGTCGACAAAGAAAAAGCGAGAATATTTACATTAAAGGCAAAAAAAAAATTATCATCCTCGTTTATTTTTCTTCGGATTTTCCCTTGATTATTGCTGTCGGCTATAGTTTCAGTATTTATTTACACACAGAACGCCACACAAAAAATAAAAATTTAGCCCCACGACAAGGTAACGTTATCCTTGGCATAATAAACAAAAATACGAGAAATACAAAAAATAAATGAAAGAATTCGTAAATTTGAAAAAAGAAAGAAGTGAAAGGAGCATAATAGAAATAACAAAACTATGAACTTAATTGTGAAAAGTATAGAATATGAAAATTATCTGCATGAAAATGATATGTGGGCTATCGCTACAATAGATATCGACTTTTTTTGAATAATAAGTTCTCAAGTAAAATATTTTTCTTTTGGGGGCTTTTAGAGGCCATAAATAATTTTTCTTACAATTTAGATAATTAAAAAAATATAATAAATTCTAGCTTCAGTTTTCTGACTTGATTGACTTTGGAATTGTTTGCCCCCTAACACGGTTGAATCCCTACATGCGGACGAATTAACATACGTTGTGAAAAGTAGGCTTGTTATTGCCCGGTTTTATCTAAAATGTCTTAATGTCTCTTTGCTTCTGATTCCCGATGGCAAAGATGAACCAAATTTTAAGTACGATATCCACAGACAAGCTGAATCGACTCTTCAAATTATACTTTAAATTAAGTCCTCTATATTTATACTTGCTACTCCTACTTTTATACGTTGAAAACAGTAAAACAAATAAATATATAATTACTCTTATCTTCTTGGATGTGTCAGATATGTCAGGTATATAAAAATATATTTTAAAAAAATATTAAAATACATTTTTAATTTATTTTTATCGAAGACCAAGAGAAAATCTTATTTTTCTCTTTGAATAAATTGTTACTGCTGTAAATTAGTAAACGCCCTTAAAATAAAGTCGAATAGTCCAAAGAGAATCTATTATTATTTCGGGAATATTGATTGTATTATACGAAAGCATGGAATGCATAGTAAAAACAATTTATAATTATATACTCAATTGTTAATTTACAATTCTTTTCAATCTTCAAACTTAACTCTTATAAGAAAATGTTATGAAAGAAAATTAATTTCTTACGGAACTTCTTACTTTTACTTTTAATAAAATTTGATAAATAATTGATAAATTTGATTTTATTTTTTTCTATGAAAATATACATTAATTTTAAGTAAATAATTTCTCTTGCAAAAACAGTGAAAGAAACTCCTCAAAATATTCTGCTAAATATGTAATGAAATTATTTATAAGATTCTAAAAGATTTCCGTAAGATTTAGCAGAAATTGTTCAAAATATCATCCACGATTTAATATTGATTATGATTATGATAAATTAAAATTTAGGTCAAATATGCGATATCTTCTTCTAAGCGATCATAAATTATTAATTAGATAACTACAAATGCATTCGAGTGTCAAACTAAATAAAATCAATTCATATAAATAAATCAATGACAAACGCGCAAACGCTTATGACGCCCACGCGCTTATGACACCCACATTTATGGCCGTCTTATTTTTGAATATTGAGAACTACAAGCATTTTCTTTGTTCATTGCTGTTTTATTTTCATCCAGTTTATTTATTACGGTTTATACAATACGTAGTACAATTTGATATGTACACCCTACCACCACTCCCACCCCTCAGTTGGGGAGCCCAATACGCTTTTCCTCCTGCAGTAATTTAATGCGTTGGCATCAAATGAATAATTTTTTGTGTCGGTGTCGGTATCGGTTTTACTGGCGACGTCACATGCAATTGACTTGGAAGATATTTTAGATTCCTGACATTTTCAAGTCTGTGTAGAAATATATGCTCGTTTACAAATTTAACAACATGATCACGAACTAAACCTTACTAGGATGCTTCGTTCGACTACGGCTGATTGTGTGGGCGTGGGACAATCTGGATGTGAATATTTGTCATTTTCTCCACAGATTTTTCTGGCATATATTTGCTTGCGTAGCTTAAAATACCATTAACAGACAGTGAAGCAAAGGCACAAAAATGCAATTTCAAATTTAATAAACTAGACTTATTTTCATTTTATTTAAATTTTTTGGTATCTTCTTTATGGCATGCAAAAGAAAATTTTTCAAAAGGCAATAAATTTATTTTTTGGATAGCATTGAACCTTGTGTTTTTAATAGAAATTGGTTTATTAGTCCGCGAAGGACAATAAAACGTGTTAAGAATGACATATGCACATTTTAAAATAAAGTAAATATAAAAAATTCTTAATATAAATATATTTAAGCGAGATAAATTTTATTTTCTTTTTTAATAGTTTAAAAATTTTCAACTGAAAATCATAAAATTTTCATTTACTTAATGTCACACAAATTATAGAAAAAAGTAAGGAAATGCAAAGAAATTCGAATTAAAAAAAATAATAGCCACCAATAATTTTTATTAATTGATTTCATTTGAACATCTATGGGATTTTATTAATCTAAGGCTTCATACAATTTATGGGCTCTGTCTTTTTTCATCTAAACCCGGCCCGACTCCCCTCCACAAAGCATCCACCATCAATATTTCAGGCGGATATATCATTAGCCCGTTTTCTCTATAAACAATACGTATATTTTTATAAAAAAACATATAGCTACAAGTATTTCGTTTTAATTGGCGCCATAAAATTTGGCTAGAAAAATTTCACTATTTCTGGCAACAAAAATCCTCAACCAAAGCATTGCAGATAGATATGAAAAGAAACACACACAGGCAGTGAGAAAAAGAGAGACGGAGAGGGATGGAAGGAGGGAAAGAGTGAAAGAGAGGGAGCGAAAGACAAGGTATGGAAAGGTAGAAACTAAAAATAAAGGCCCAACAAGACGTCGACAGGCTCTAGCTTGTAGAGATTATCAAAAGCAAAGAGAGACAGAGATAGAAAAAAGAAGGAGATCAAGACAGAAAATGAGGAGAAAACAAGATATCGGCAAGGTAAGAAAAAGTTCAAGGCAAAAATCATGCTGATGGCGTTGTTGATGCTGAAGAGCATGCAATCGTCGCATGTAAAAAGCAACGAATAAATAACTACAGCAACAATTTTACGAACGTATTATAATAAATAACTACTACTACTACTACGGATAGGATAGGATAAATAGCAACAATTCCAACCTACCACTCAAACCGATGCAACGCGCAACAACCGAATGCACCATCGTATTGATGGGGAGAAAGAAATGACGTTTAATCGGCGATTTACACAGATCTCCTGAAGAATGCTGAGAAAAAAGCTACAAAAAGATACAATATAATAAAAAATGCGAAGACAGATAAAAAGCTGCGGGCAGGCATGCTTGAAAAAAAAGTAATGGAATACCATTAATACAACAACAAAACCAACGACGAATGAATGCACTAAAAGTATTTTCACCAAAAACAAAAGCAATAGAAAGCTACTAAGAACGCTATCTTCGGCCTGGCCGAACATTATATATCCTACGGTCGTAATATAAAAATGTATGGCTTAAATCCAATAACCAGTGGGAGGGTGATGCCCCTTTCTTTAACTAGATTTTTTTTTGCTGCTTTTGGGTTTTCATGTAAAAGTAAGCGTGGCAATGAAGATGACGGGAGAAAATACCCCCGCCAAACAGTAAAACGATTTCCCCCGGTTCCCCTGCGATCATTGTCTATGCTTCCAGTGGACGGACTATACACATTTTTCTTGGATGTTTATTATTGAAGTAAAAAATCAGCTCTAGTTCTGCTCTAAAGATCTCTAAATATATATGAAATCATATATATACTGCTCCGATTTTACCCATGCCTTTACCAATGCTGAAGAGCTATAAACGTGATTTCCACAGACAGGCACACAGACAAACAGACGTAGGACATCAGTAAATCGGCTCAAGAGGTGATTCTGAGCAAGAATATATATACTTTCCTATAACTAACACGCCTTCTTTAATGCGTTACAAACGCAAACACATAATGATTATAACCTACCTCTTCGAGAGTAGGGTACAAAAGCAAAATTAAATGGCATTCACCAGAAAAGAAATATCTTAACGAATATTTTTAAAATGCCAAATGAAATAAATAAATCCAGAAAGCAAAAAAGAATGCAAGACATTTGATTTAATGAATACAAAAGTAAAAGGAAAAAGGAAAAAAGTAAAAAGAAAAATAGATAAGAATTTCAATAGAATTCAATCGGCAGTTTCGCTGCCGCTACGAAAAATACACAGAAATATGTTTTCCTTTTGATTAAAAAAATAAATGTTTTTAGTTAAACCTAGTTGAATGAAGTAATGGTTTCATTTTTTCAAGTTTTTTGGATAAATTCAAATAGTAATTCTTTATTATTAAAGGACTACTTAAGGATATTTTCTACGTCAATTACCAGACTTAATGACCGTTATCGCAGCTTTCACAAAATGCTTCCATCGCAATTCCATTATAATTAATTTCCATTAAAATTTAAATTTTGTTTCTTGTATAAAGTATAAAGCTAAAATTGTATCTCCTAATTAACCGCCAGAGAAAAATTATACTTCCACAAATGGGCGTTTTTCTCCCACTGATAATTATTGATCACGTCTGCAGAGTGTAGGGTATCCAAACTTTAGCCGGACTAAAGTAATCTCCTTGTTTGCTTTTTCTGGCAAATTGACAAAACAATTTCAACAATCTGTTATTTTGGGTACTAATGCCTTTGCTGTTGTTGCAATAGGAAATATCTCACAGTAGAGTAAAATGGCAACAAACGCTATCAACTAAAATACAAAATTTAAGAAACCACTATAAAATATAACCACTATATTATGAAAATGTTCTTTAATCTTCTCGCTTTAAGAGTGTTTTATAATAAAAATTTATTGCATACGATAAATCTATCGATCGATTAAAAAAAGATGCAATCGATATAATAGATAACATAACAGATAATATAATAGATAATAAATATGTAGATAAAATATATAAAAATATATAAATACAATTATAAAAAAGAGTAACATGCAAAAATAATGAAACCCATAAATCAAACGGGAATTAAATAGAACGAAAAAGTATGGTAAGAACAGATATTGAAAGTGATTACGGTAAATACCTTGTGACACATTTGGACTGCATTATCGATTACTAAATTAAATCTTAAAAAACTAGATTATAGCCTTTTTCCCCAATAATTTCAAATGATAAATATTTTTTCACAGATATTCGAACATTATTGGAAGATTTATTAAAATAGTTTTTTTTGTTTTATGCAAACACTTTTCGTCTGACAATAAAAAAATGAATATAAATATTTGCAATTAAGAAAATAATATAATTTGTAAAACAATAAAACAGACGTTGAGCCAATATTGCGCATTAACTTTTGTTAATCACGACTAATAAATGTGTTTGCATAGACGTCATCCCAACCAAACACATTTTATCAAATGCATTAGTCCTCCACTCTCTCTTAACCCGTTTGCTCCCTAAATCATCCAATGCTGGCATTATTACAAATAATTAATATGGATTATACTTTTTTTTAATTGATATCAGGTATATTTCACAGAGAAAATCCAAGGCAGAAATGAAAATTGTCCTCATACACTAAGAAAAAATATTTTTAAATGAAATATTTACTTATTATAAATAAATTTGTCAAAATGTTGACAAATGTCTAACGTGAGAATGATTATCAAATGGTTATTAGTTCGTGAATACTGTCACATTAATCTGTAGATACATTCTACCCATTCATAAATCATAATTGCGATAAGAAAATTAATTTTCAAATATTTCTGATGCGATTAGAGATTATAAGATATAACAAAAACTGCTTTAAAAAATCTACTCAAAATTTTGCCACTTTCGCCTTAAGAGATTCCCTTAAGAGATTGGATTTAAAAACAATCGAATCATTTATATATGCGAACCTTTAAAGATAATATAAATCGAGAAAACTTCATAATACATTTCTTCACAATTAAAATGGAAATCCCTTAACGGATTTCGTTAAGGGCAATACATGTTTTTCTGAAAAAGTAGTTTTCTCCCAAAATTATATTAAGCGGATGATACCGGATATACCGGACGATATCTATGAGTTATTTACAATATTTTGATTTGAGCACAATAAAATGATGGAAAAAACTAAAAAGGACCAATTAAATAGTGTTTAGAATAAAATTGCTAGAATAAAAAAAAGAAAACATGTCTCCTCTTCAGAAAAAATATTTAATTAAAAAACGTAAAAACGTAATATTAAAATAATGAGTATTGATTTAATTATTGGTACTTATTTTTTATTGTTTTGCCTGTCAAACCCTTTCAGGTATTATTTAAAATAATTACACGATTTATCATCATCATCACATCGATCTTATTGATGATAGAATGAAGTTTTATGCAAATACGGTTATTTTCAACAATTTGTTAGGGTTATTCTCTTAAGAAATAGAAAGAATTTTTATAAAGTTTAAAACCAATAAAAACAACAAATATAATTTTTTACACTACTAGAATTTCTATGGGTTTTTTAATTTTGCCTATACATAATATATATTTTAATTACATCTCCATGTTGACGAAAATTCTCTTTCAATTTCTCTTCTTTCATCAAATTTTTTTTCATCAATTTTTCTTTTATTTTTTCAGCAAACAAATAACTTTATATAAACGGCTTTTATCAAAATAAAATATTTATATTTAGTGTTATAAAAGTGCAAAGTAAAAAGTTTCAACCTATATACGACTAGTCGTTTTTAATCATAAATAAAATTTTACAAAAGCCTTTAAGAAAGGTTAGCCTTTAGGAAAGGACCTATAACAGAATCAAATACAGGCAAAATCGGAGATAGAGGTCAAAGATCTGTTCCTTGTATGAAGTATGGAGTACGGAGTGCTGGTCAAGTTCATAAAACAAAATATTAAGAAATTTTGAAGTTATATTATCATATTATATTGTCATAATTATGACCATTATGCCAATTATGACCAGATGTTAAAGCAATTATTAACACAAAATTTCAACTTTCAATCTCTAGTCGTTTTCGAGTTATACGACATACTCACGAACATGCATACAAGACGAAACTTACATGCAAGTCAAAATATATTCAGGGTTGGTCAAAGTGTATAAAAATATTTCCGCTAAAATATCAATTTCGAAATTTTACGCGATAATAATAATTCCATTACTCCATACAAGGAAGTAAAAATCGTATAAACCATTTAGATGGCTACAAAGCCACTGTAAAAGATATGTTTGCTTCCAAAAGAAATTATCAGGCTTATATAATATAATGCACAATATATACCGATTCCTATAAATCCTGTTGCGAATAAGGTTTGGTAGTTTTCAAAAACCTCTTGAATTAATACAATTAAATCATAAATTAATATTAAATGTATGAACTTGGTAGCTGTTAAAGGATGAGTGGTGAATGTATTTATACAAATATAAAATTCATTGAACTTAAATAATTTTATAGACAACATCTTATATTACGTTATAGCATTATATACTTGTGCAACTGATTAACTAATTAACTGATAATTATTTATATACTATTATACATATTTACAATAAGTTGAAAAAGTCAATTGATAAGATTTACTTTTTCTTTATTGAAAAACGTATAGTCGCTTTCGCATTAAGAAATGCATCATGTCGTCATTTTTCTTTACACGAAGTATGGCATGTTAATTTTTTTAAAAAACCCATTAAAATTTTTTATAAACAAAATGATAAAAATTGTATAAAGCCTTTGAGATATTTTTTTTAAATCGGAATTGAATTTAATAACGCAAAAAATCTTTTCAATACTCCCTTTTTTTGGTCGAAGAATTCATTTACACTGTTTATTTGTAATTTATTTATAATTTAAATTACAAAAAAAATATGTTAACAACACAATGATTAAGTTTTCACTGTTCAGACGATTTATTTTAAATAAATTGAAAATCATCAATATTCGCTCTCCATCATCATCATCAAAAACAATATAACACTAATCATGTTTAATAAAAAGGTGAGTTTTTATTGCATCGTTGTGACTTCAGTCATCGCAATTTGGTGTAGTCTTCATTAAAAAGTTACGCCTAATAATTTATTTTAATAATTAATTAATTTATATTCAGTTTTGGCACGCGAAAATCAAATTAAACCCAAATTAAAGTGAACTAGTAGTTGTGGCTCTATAAAAGCTTTTATATTCGTCCAGACATAATTAAATGACAATTTAATTAGAATTTATTAATTATATCAACAAGTGGTGTCATTTTGGATTAAAAGAAATTCACCACATTTTTTGTATATCAATTGAATTATTCTTATTCTTATCTATAGAAAAACTGTAAAATAAAAACTACAAATACTTTTTAGTTGATCTCAAAAGTTTTTAATTCTTAATTGAACATAAGAAAGTTCTTTACACTGAATTCAATAATTTCAAATATTTGAAATAATTAGATTAAGCTTCTAATATTAATCAAAAACTCATGAAAATTCACGCAAGCACAATTCAACTACCTTCAATTTATATCCGAGTAGAAAATTATTTTTGATTCTATAATCTCTACAACCCCTTGTCTATTGATTTGTAATATTCGAATATTCGAAATTCACTTTGAGCTCACTCACTCACTCACTCACTTAAAACGATAAAGAAACTTTGTATGACCTTAAACCACATTAAAATGCCAATGGAATGGCAATGTAATAGTCACATAATACTGTCATCTCTCTCATGGGTTATGCGATACTCTAAAGTTTATCTAACTATAAAAGATTTTCATGAGTTACCGCAAACATTACTTGCATTGATTATCAAATTCAACTTTCACCAGTTTCGGCATTCGTTGCGAGTACATATAATGGTTTTATGTGTGTATGGTCATATGTGTGTATTTATATATACATATATGTGTGTGTGTAAAACGATAGATACATACAAATCTAAAATAAACCGCATTAAGAGAGTTAGCAGCACATAAGACGCATAAAAAATCATTTGAACGAAAAATAAGGTGTTTCTATAAAAAGTAACGCTAAAGCATAAAATGTTGAAAGAAGAAAAACTAGTTTCTTTTTTAAAAATAATAATTAACTTATACCGACCATGTTTGTCATTGGATTTTTATTTTGGCCCACACAGAACTTGATTGCAATATTTATAAAAATTTAAATTTAAGATATTTCAGTCTTGAAAAAATTTATGAAATTAATTAGAGCATTCAATTTAAGATACTGATTATTTAATATATTTATAATTTGTAACCTGAAAACACGGGATTAAGAAGCCTATCACTTTCATGCCTACTAAAAAACTATTCAATTATATTTTAGTTAAGCCATAAACGAAATATATTCGTTGGAAATTGTTGGATAATAGATTTTGATATATACTAATTCAAGCAAATACGATTATGCGGATTACTTAATATTTTCCAACTGCTAATTATCGTCTGTATTTCAAATATTTGCACCGCCTATAAATTCTGTCCGATTTAAAAATCTTTTAACTACAATTTATGTCTGTAAAATTCTTTAACATAAATTCAAACTATTTAACTAATGATTTATACCATTTCACCACGCTCTTTAGCAATCTTATAGTAGGCCGAATATATTTTTATTTTCATAAATGAATAAAATTTTTCAATAAAATATAGGCAACATTTATCCGATAATATTTCATTGACTAACAATTTATTTCTTAATTCGCGACTAGGAAGTCATTTCGACATTTGGTTAATCAAAAGCACAGGAAACACTATCCATAGATAACATGTTTTTTAAACATCTATCAACTCTTAACAGATGATTCCAATACCAAATAAAAATCAAACCGTTTCTCACAAACACGTTCTCTCTAATGCTGTAATTTCGTTATAGCAAAGCATTTAAAGTTGACATTAAAAAATCACGAATTTCTTGAAACGCTCGACAGATATAAAGTAAAACAAGACAGATATATTTAATGAGCCACATTACAGTTTCGATAATTTAAAGCATTTATAATTTAATAATTTCAAAAAAATCACTGGATAGCAAATAATACTAACGTCTTCTTCTACGACTTAGTTTGAACATCGCTTAAGTAATCACGCCACGCCATCTGGGCTTTCCACTTCTCTTGGAAAAATAACAATATTTAAAAATAAACCACAAATACACAAATAATAACTGCCGACATTAAGAATCAGCAAAGAAAAGGGAAATCTATTTTTGTATGTTATTTTTTAAGAGTCAGTTGGGCAGACTATATTTTGCGCTTAACTTGCTTTATGAAAGAATAACTTGTATCACTCATGTAAGGTTTCTTCTTAATACTTGCAGACTTAACGAAGACTTTCGCAATAGTTTTGAATGAGGAGACTTCACTGAGGCAAGATGAAGCCATTTCAATATTAAATCCATAACTTTCTGCAAGGAAAAAAACATATTTCAAGAAGTGTATGAAGCCAATACGTGTTGCTGATGTAAAGCAGACCCAAAGGGAGTAGAAAATTAAGTAGTTAGAAAATCGAAATGTCAAAAGTAGTCTGACATTTACGCTTTTAACCAACAACCTTAAAAAAATGTAAGCTCGCAACCAAAAGGAAATCTACTCAAAACAGTTAGACGGGGGGGAAATAAGAAGTCAGTCCAGTTTAGTCAGTCAGTCAGTCGTCCAATCACTGTGTGTGTGTAATAAAGAAATCGTGTTCGATATCGTTTATTGTGGGCGGTGATTTTATAACAGACGTCTTACTGAACTGCCAAAACTCAATGAACTTTGCTATTCCTTTTTTTTTCTCAATACGTGGTAATCAGTTCTGATACCAGTCAGTCATTCATTGAGAAAATGACTAGCTTCGGGGTTGCCTACGACAAAAACATGGACTTAAAGTTTTAAAAGCAATGGCTTTTTAAATTTTCAGTTAACTCTTACACCCAGCTTACCCAGAGTTGTTGTTATTGCTGTTGTTGTTGTTGTCTTTTGTCTTAGTTGTTGCTGTTCATTTGTGAATTCTTTTTTTTTCTGTGCAAGTTTCTGATTACGGCTTACTTGGTTTTTCTTTTGTCTTACAAAATTTTGTTGCAGTTTCTTTTTTAGGTTTCTTTTTTTTTGGCAGCTGCACGAGATGCCACGTCACGCCAACTCAAGCAAAATAGCTGGTTTAGTGATTTTCTTCATTTAATCTCTTTTTTTCAATGCAATGCCATCATTGTTGGTTGCAATAATATTGGCTGGCTGGTCGATGGTAGTTGATTGGCAAGCTTACTAAATGGCTGAATGACTGGTAGTGAGCGGTGTAAGTAAGTAATCTTATACCGTATTCCTCATTTGATAATATTTCGGTTTCGTATTTCCAACGAACACTTTGAATGAGTTCATTCTTTGGACAAGATATGCTTGAGTCAGAGAGTTACCACCCGTTGCCAACACCACCCGCTGTCATTGACTTTCCTGTCCTGACCACCATTCATCCATTCATTACCTTTAGACTAGTATCTCTTGTCATTTTTTTGTCTTTGTTCGACAACAATGAAATATTTCAACGTACAGTTCGTACGTTTGTATAACGAATGACTCCAGGTTTAGCAAGCAAACGCGTATATAAAGGGTATTATTTATTTATTTTTGTATTTTTGCCATTTCGTTTTCTTAGAGATTTTTTTTTGTTTTTAGTGCACAAAAATGCATTTGTTATATTGAAAATTTCTTTCTAAAATAAATACAAATGAAACGCTCCGTTCCGTACAAAAATATACGATCCGTTCCTTTTGAAAGTGGCCTAACCACATTTATTGCAGAAATTAAACTTATGATAGAAATTTTATGTGTGTTTGATTATCTAATTGTTTAATCCAACAATTGACTCATACATTCAAAATACTATTCACCAAATATAATTTTTCAAATTTTATTTATAAAATATAAAACCAAAAAAATTTCTTATTTTTTTTGTAATTTCTCTTTTTTCAGGTAACTTTCATTACAAATTGACACTCAGTGTGCCTTAAAAGTTGAATTATTCACTTTCAAAATAATCACCTCATATATATAAATAAACGATACATTTATACTTATATATAACAAACACCTAAGGCTTCAATCAGAACACCACGAAGAGCAATAAGGAAGAAAACAAAATTCTACTCGCAGCTGGACTCGACCATTCTTAAAAATTAAAAAAAATTCTTTCAAGTAACGAATGACTCATTTTCAAACGTACGAATCGTTTTCATGCAAAACGGAAATTTGAAGAATCTCAAAAGATAGCACAAAGTGATAGATAGTTGTTGACTCTTCTAAGAGGCAATGAATTCTCGGAGAGAACGAACAGGAAATTTTATTCTTTCTCTGAAAACCAAAAAAAAATTATGAGTGACAAAAGTTCATTCGATTGAAAATGATTTAAAAAATCCGAACAAAAAATACTCTACGATTACTTTTCAAAAATAATGCGTCAAAGCCAAAACAAAGTCAAAGACAATTTTTCAAGTAAAAATTATCTATAGCGAAAACCCAAAAGTTATTAACCATCCATCCATCCCATCATCGTCATCATTGTATGACTCATACATAAATTAGATGCAGTATAATTCGCAGAACCGGTTTAATGAAAATATAAGAGGTCGTGTCTCGTATCAGAGCCAGTCAGTCAGGCAAAAAAAAATTATGTCGTGATTATCAGTCAGTCAGTCGTATTTACGCAGTTCGAGCAGTCTACATGTTTCGAATTTTAAACAAAGTTATACGATATTCGATTCGTATACGATGATGAGGATCATGATGAAGTTGTACATTTAAGTATATGCTTTTTTGTTTTCACATTACTTAACGTTCTTTCGAATAGATTAAAAACAAACAGAAATTAATAAAGGCTTTTGTTTATTTGGGTTTAAATATTTGTTTTGCAATAACTTTAAATGTAATAATGTTGATATTTTTCAAACAATAGATCTATTATTTTCCTTTTAAAATGATTTTTAGATGATTTGAAACTCTTTGAAATTTGAAATTCGAAAATTTTTATTAAATTGAAAATCAACTGAAAACCTTCAGAGATAATTTTTTAATGTAAATCTCTGTGATATAATTTTTTAAACTAATATTTATATAATTTTGCTAGATATTTAAAATTATAAAAAATTATAAAATTATTTAAAATTATTGCTTATTTTTTATATGTATTTCAATACCTCTAACGAAATGGATGATATATATTTTTTAAATTTCCATTTTTAGTTGGTTTTAATATTTTTTCCAATTGAAATTAATATATTTTTTCCTTTATAATATCATAAAAGTTGAGAATAAACAGGTCACACGTATAATTTCATAAGATAATTATCTGTTGTAGATTATAATTAAAAATAAACAGAAGAGACAAATTTGCTAAATTATCATTAATTTTGAATTAACAAAAAATTTTTATGTCATGAAAAAAAAAAGAAATTTGTCGTTTCTTTATTTTTTCTGTTTTTTTTTTTACTTTTTGATTTTTTATTTAGTATTATTTTTGTTATTATATAGCTGAGTGCAATGCTCGCTACCGTAGCCGTATAAACTTCAATTTACTTGCCCCACAAGATTTTCGAGCTTAACAAAATTAATAATTTTATCAATATATATTAGTAGATTTACTGGTTTTCAAAACAACATGGTTCTCAATCTTTCTCCGTTCGCACAAACAAAAATATACACAAATTTGAAGTTGAAAAAAAATTCCATGGTAGATACACACTTCCATTGTATGCACTTATGTGTGTGTACGTACTGACAATACATCGATGCATACTCGTGTATACACCGATTAATTATAATTATTTATAATGACAATGACTGTTTGTTAGTGAGAAACTTTGTACCCAGATGATGAATTGCCATTATTATTATAATTATGATTATTATTACTTATTATTATTATTATTATTATTATTATTATTATCATTTTTATAATTATTGTTGTCATTATTGTTATAAAAAATCGTTGTCATTGTTAGCCATTGGAAGAAGAAGCAGAGGAACAATGAGTGCTTACAATAATTATTACTTACGTTTACTACGTAAGTTTTTCTTTAACTTTCCGTGAAGAAATCATTACTCTATTAAATTTACAATTCGCTTCAAAGCGGAATTGGATTCATTTGTTTTTTTTCTACGAAACAATTATTCACAAGTCAACTTCCGCTTATCCACACATCAAGCAATTATTCAGCAAGTATGAAGAAATGAGTGAGTGAGTAGATGGATAAAATCGCCTTATGAAATTTTTACTCAAAATAATTATAATTTAATATAATGTGAAAATGTGAATAAACAACTTTTTTAAATCCGATTTTCAAATTTCCACAAAAAACTTTTTAAGAAATTTTTATGTTCTATAATTCAGGAAAATTTTATAATAAAATTTTATTGTTTTTTTTCTAATTTCAATCCTTTTCTATAACAAAACCTACACGTTTATTTATATATAATATTGTTATATCCATAAATATTTTTGAACCAGAATTCTGGTAAATATCTACGCGGAAAACAATGGAAAAATTTAATTTCTAAAGAAATTTATTTATGATCATTAATTTTATATCTATAATAGCTTATAAAAATTTAATTTAAATGTTTCGTTTTTTGTTTTTTCCTTTGTAATTTTTCTTTTTCTTTAAATCGGCCTTTCTTCAAAATAAGTTTTTATTTACCAAATAAAAATAGAATTGAATACAAAAAATACAATAAAAAATTTATCAATGATTTCTGAATCAACGCGCACAAGAAATAAGGAAAATTTGTTCTAATATTTTTTTAAAAATTATACCTAAAGTATACTTATATCTACCAAACAAACCTATGGAAACCTTTCTTCCGTTTACTTATTCATAATTTAATTGAGCGTAATTAAATTAAATAAATTAAATTATCAATGAAAGTTCCGCATGTTATCTTGGATTTGAAAAGATTCTAAAAATTTCCAATGGCGCAAATTTTTATATTTTGAATAAATATATGAATGAATTATGAATAAATATATTTATACAAAACCAAAAACAATTACCGTCATAATATTAGATAACCCCAATGCCAACGCGACAATCTGATCAGATTGAGCAGCAAACAAATTAGATTTGTATTAATTTCACGATCGTCGCATTCGTCGCATTCGTTTTTGAACTTGATCGATAATTTCGAATCGAAAGTAATCAAAACAACGCTAGGAGAAAATCCATATAACGCTAAGTTAATATGCATATAAAATCTTTAATGAGTATTTAATGTTTTATTTATTTGTGCTATTTTTTTCTTATTATTTAAATTTTTAATGTTTACGAAACAAACACATTTCCCGTATGTAAATAATAGTCTTTGTAATCGTAAGTAATTGTAAACTCTTTGCATAAATATTGATTTCACCAGAAAATTTATTCGCATTACATTTAAATTCCTTAATTTATTTACATCAAATATTTAATAAAAATATTACCGTTTGTTGCCTTTTGTTGTTTTGTATTGTTTAAAATATTTAACCAAAATATAAACTCCCAAAGCGATTTTAGATCTTTACGAATCAAAATAAATGCTTCAATTAATTAAAGTTTTCTCTTTTTATTTCGACAAATCGACGAATACCAAAAATTAAATACTCAACCAATAATGTCCAATTAATGTCCAACCAGCAATTAATTTTATTGGCTTTCTAATGAAATTGGCCTTCTTTCTAAAGGTGGCGGCCATGACTTTAAAACCAAAATTAAAGTGAAATAAATCAGCAAAACAAAGAAAACAGAATGAATTATGGTGCAAGTATTCGCGAAAACAAATACCAGAACATGCGTACATATGTAAATAAATAATTATCACACCCATCATTCTAAAATCGAATAATGATAAAAATGAAAAATATCGTAAGACAACTTTCACATATTTTTATTCACGCACAGCTTAATCATGAGTTTTGATTGAATTTAATCATTTAAAGGCAATTTTAAAAATTACTTGCACTTCAATATATTTTTAAGGTTTAGATAAAACGTATATATTTTTCATTCATTAATAACAAAAGCAATTAATCAACTTTTATGGTTTAAACGAAGATATGTTCTATATGAAACTAAGAGATTTTTGTCACAATTATTAGAAAAATACAATAATATATCGATCATAAATAGAATATCTTAAATAAAACAAACCAATTTATTCATTTTTTACATAACAAACTGTTTAATGTTGTTGCTAAGTGCAGTGCATGCAACGTCATCATAACGACTAATCCTACCAACAACTAATTACTGCGAATGCAAAAAACAAAAAAAATTATCACTAATGCAAAAATTCATCACGCATAACTAACACACAGGTATCTCACAAAGAGTTTACACCTTGTTTGGGACATGTGTACGTATGAATAAATGCATGTATGCACGTATGCAGGTGTGTAAATGAGTGTGTGTGTGTGTGTGGTGTATGCTGTTCTGATCTAAGCCATGTTCCATATCAACGATTATCACGAATGTAACATGGCAACAATATCGCATCAGATATCGTCCAGATACCAACTATTGGAAGTGTGTGACGATGGCCACCCTGTAGGTATTTACGATTGAGATAATTCAATTATGTTCGAGTGGATGGATGATTACATTGAGTAATGCAGCGTGGGAACAATTTTATGACGCAATTAAATCTCTATTTATATAGACGAGTACTCGATAGGAGTGAGTTATAAAATTATAAACAAAAGATTAGATTGTCGTGAAGGAATTATAATGCAAAAAATAAATTAATCAGGTTTTTAAAATTGTTAATTAATTTGTTTGCAAAGAAGGAAAATGTATTTAGAAAAGAAAACACATTAAGATTATGATATAAAATTATAAGTATGCGATATACATTGTCTGTATTAAATATTATCTTGTAGAGTTAATTATAAAAAAGGGAAGATATTAAGATACTGAGATACTCATTTGTGGAATGTGTTTAAAAATAATTTATTATAGAAAATTTTGTGAAAAGATACACTTTTTATGGGAAGCCGATAAAAATCGTACCGTTAAAACGAAACTTCAAAAAGGGTTCAAGCATTCGAAAAAGGTATTGTTCGAACAAAAAATGCTTCTTCTAAAAAGTGACTAAAACCAGATGAAATGTCTCCACCTTTGAGTGAGAACATGGTCTATCACAAAATTCGCAGAGACAGTAATTATTCTGACTACAATTATAAGCAATTATGATCACAATTTATTAAGTTTGATTTATCAATTAAATTAATAAAATAAAGTTATTGATAAAATTAATTAAATTAATTAAATTAATACTTAATTATATTGAGAACCTGAAATTCTACGAATTTCAATAAAGCAAAATTCATTTTTAAATCACCTTTAGAGAATAGAACAGAACTTTGTAAATCATAAATTAAAATTTTCTTCTGTTTATAATTTCGTATTCTTACGAAGTTTTGTCACAATTATAATTATTTTCACGATTACGACGTTACGATTCATTCAACAATCTTTTAGAAAATATCATAATAAACCGTACTAAATACCGATGAGACCATTCTACAGAATAAAATTTCCAACTCTGCAGATGTTCAGAAAAAGTCAAAATGAAACACTATCCAGCGAAACTAGTTTGCAACATCACCAACCAACACCAATGCCATCATCGTCGTTGCCACTAATATCATTATTATCAATAACTACCACTATCGTCTTTAACAACAACCGCAAGAACGAAACGAGAATGCATCGAGAACAAACGAAACAGGTTTCAAAGATATTTAGGTCTGAAGTTGCGAACGAGCGAGTGAACTGAAGTAAAGTCGCCGGAATTGCAACGTGTCTTGATTTATTATAGACTCTAAACCGTTCTTTAGCAACTGACCTGATTTGTTTTTGTTTACTATTTACGATATTTAGCCAATGACTAATTAATTTCTATTTTAATTAGTTAATTGCCAGATTGAATGTTAATTGCCAGTACATATTATTTCGCAAATAAAAAATGGTTCCTCAATTTTTTTCGATATTCATAAGATAACGAACGAAAATCATTCTTTTCTGATTGTACTAAAAATTCACGTTATTGTATTTAAATATAATTTTTTCTATTTTGATTGAATTTCTACTTACAAAACTCCGGAACATCGCGTGCATACAAATGATCCGATCGTCATGTTGACGTACGTCGGACCCTTTTGCCCGCAATCGAAACATTGACGATTGCCAGCGCCTGTGGTCACTAATTCACGCAATACCTTCAGGAACTTATCGTCCTGTTTCTTACGTACGACTGCCATAGCCTGTGAACGTGGAGACAACGAATGATTCGGTATTTGGTATTTGTGAAAACTGTGATATTCTAGATAATGGGCCGTCGCGTTCGCGCTATCACCGTCACCGTCGAAACCGTCGTCTTCGTAAACGTTGCCGCGGCGATGGTTAACTCTTTTACGATTATCGTCGTGATCGGAATAAGCCGCCGTAAAGAATTCTGTGTCCGGCGGTGGCGAAGGATTAAGTACTGAAGTTCGATTTGGACCCGTGGCGGGTGGATGCGTTGAAGTGTTGTAAACAAAAACGAACTGAATTTTTGTTGCTTTCGGACGGAACGCGTAGGCACGTAAAAGCAATTGCAATCGCAATTGCAAGGGTAAAGCGGTAGATGCGTTTCTTTTTACGGATTTATATTTTTATGAAATTTTCGCCAACTGCTACACAAACAACAACGACGAGAACAATGACGACGATGTTGACAATGTTGAACGATCTCCGTATGCACATTAACGTTGACGTCAACGCCTGCTACGGAATTTTATGATTTAATGATTACAAAAAAGAATTTCAATATTTTTTATTTACAAATAATAATATAAGAATTTCTTTTCATTATCTCTTGTTCCGAAAATCAGGGTAAATTATTTCGAATTTATTTTAAAAAACACGACATTAATTACGAATTTCACGAAATGTAAATAAATTTTATTTTACGCAACCAAAAACAGGCAATTTTTCCTCAATTATTATTCACTTTTTGTGCAAGGAGATCACAAGCAAATACAACAATTAAACTATTTTACAGTTTCGTTTATCAATTAATAATTTCGTTTCTTTATTTTAAAAACTTGTTCTTTGTCGTAATTAATATCCGTTACACAATTTTCAACTATCATCAATTATTTTATAACTATTAACACAAAATCAATACAAGATTGTGGCAACGCTCAATGAATTCAACAATTGCGCCGCCCGAGCAGCAGAAGCAACTTTCGCACTCTCCAATTTTCAATCGACTGAAATTTTTAGTTTTGATTTGCTTAGTAAATGTCATATTATTTTCCATTAAGTGTTGTCGTGTCATGAAAAAAGTACTAAAAGTGCTATTAAAAAAACATTTAAGATAAATTATTTTGCAAATAATTCAATGTAATTTAATTCGCAATCGATAATAATGTCCATATTTGCTACATCTAGTTTAGATAAAATATAGCTTAAAAACCTCTAAAAGAATATTGACGTTCATCTGTAGCATCTACGGAAAATTACACCGGCTCTCGTGCCAAAGGAAAAAAATTAATTGACACTTGCATTCCAACAATTGACTGAGACTTTTTTATTTTCGTATTCTTTGTCTGTGTTTACACTCTGGCAGGCATATGACATTTAATTTTTGTTAATACTAATTGCAATATGTATCTATTTAATTTGCTAGATGTCTATTCAACTACTCATTGTTGCAAATGTCAAATGCAATTCAATGTGAGCTGTTAGGCCATTAGCAGAAAAGCAGAGCTGCCTAAAGTTATAATAAAATGAAAATTTTAATGTAAAAATATGATAAATAACGTAAAAATGTAGATTTAATTAGTCTCCACAAGGGGTGACTGTAATAATGATAAATGTCTTCCATTCATACGGCAATTTTTATGAAGATGTCAAATCAAAAAAGGATTTTTCAAAAATTCAAACTAATAGCTTGAACACATAGAAATTACTGTTTCTGCCGGCAGTAGCAGAAATGTCAAAATTACCATTGGCTCTTATTGAAAGTGAGAAAAAATGATTTCTGTCGGGCAGTAAATGAAGTTTCTGCCAGGTAATAGATCGTCTATTACCTGGCATTACCTGAAAATGTCTAATTTTACTGCCGTCTGCTACCCTTGTTCTCCTTATAGCTTGAACACATAGAAATTACTGTTTCTGCCGGCAGTAACAGCATTTCAGCATTGAACACATAGACTTCCCGGGCAGAAGGCAGTAAATGTCAAAATGCTTTACAAAATGTAAACAAGAAGTTTGTGTAGGAACATTCCGTTCATACATTTCAAATAAGAAACAACAACAAAAACATGATAAGAAGAACAAGGGTAGCAGACGGCAGTAAAATTAGAAATTTTCAATCTATTACCGGGCAGTAACTGCTTTTACTGCCCGACAGAAATAATTTTTTTCTCACTTCCCATAAGAGCCAATGTAAATTTTGACATTTCTGCTACTGCCGGCAGAAACAGTAATTTCTATGTGTTCAAGCTATTATTTTGTTTTTGTTTTTGTTTCTAATTTGAACTGTATGAACGGAATATTCTTACACAAAATTCTTGTTTACATTTTGCAAAGCATTTTGACCTTTACTGCCTTCTGTCCGAGAAGTCTATCATCGTTATTCACAAGTTCACTTTTTAAGACGACGCCGTCCAAACAAATGTGTTTGTTCACATTTCTAGAGACGACACCGTCGAGCTCTGAGGAACGATGTGAGATTGATTATTCACAAGTACGACATCATTGACGACGACGTCCAAAAATTGGACGACACCTAGGTAGGTGTCGTCTTCTCATAAAAATAAAATTTTCAAAGCAAAATATTTTATGATATTGCATATTTTCAAAATGTATTTATTATTTACATCTATTTATTACTAATTACATATTATTATGTTAGTATTAAAATAATTCCATACTTATAATACAAATTAATAATATTGTCAATTTTACTCATATAATTGAATAATGAAGAATAATGAAGGCCCCGTTCCCCAATTATGCACCGAAATCGGTTTTTTAAAACACCAAAACATCGCTCAACCACATTGCGTGCACTGCAATGGTTTTCGTTGAACAATGTTTCGTGGCGTTGTGTCAGGCTTCGGAACGAGGTCAACAAATATGGCTGTAGTGGGTATCCAGAATCACATGAAAAATATAAGAACTATATAAAATATATTCCAGTATAAATTTCAATCTTCGCAATCTTCGAAAATTTGCAAGCATTCCGTCAGTATTCGTGAAAACGTTGCTTGCGAAATAACAGAAATGCACGAATTTGATACGCTTTTCTGATAACTGCCGCAAGCAAGGAATCTTAGGAATGCTGCGAATTTTACCTCTGGCGAAATGGATGACACATAATGCGACATTTTCATATTTGGTTTGAGGTCTCTGAGGATCTCACGGAAACAGTCCTTATTCATCCGGAAGTTCATTTTGTACCTATTTGCTCAAACAAATTATAATTTGTGCTAAATGATATTATAAAAAACTTACTCAGCTTCTGGAAAATCATAAACATTGGTCGCATCCCTTATGTGGCGATTGCGAGCAGCAATGCTAATACCAGCTTCAGGCTGGTTATCGCCCTCATCTTCCATAGCAACTTCCACCGTCGAGAACATTGAATTTCAGTCAAAAATTGCAATTCACAGAATGCAAAGTAAGATCACTGAATTAAAAACCATTCAATTGAAATGATTTGAGTGCGAAACTCAGAGTTGCAAAACAAATTTGTAAATAATTTTGATTAAAATTATATGACCACAAAAATAAATAAAACACGAAATAGTGATTCTTTCTATAATTTTCACACTTTATTTTTTGTTATTGATGTATTTATTAGTAGGATTTTGGAAAAAAAGACAAATTTACAAATATTTTAAAAATTTATTTATAACATAAAATAAAACTCGTGTAAATCACACTGAATATGACAATATGATAAATGAAATGAAACACATGTACTGCGCATGCGCTGGAACAAAATAAGAATAGAGACGACGACGTCTCGAGATTCACCTTTTTAAAGCCCTAGATATTTCCAACGCGTATGAGGCGGTTGATATAAATACACTAGCGAACATCATGAAGAACTTCATGGTGCCATCTCAAATTTATAAATGGATAATTAACTTTTTACGAAATCGGATTCTTTTATTGGAAAAGAATAAGATATCAATGTCAAATGGACTACCTCAAGGCAGTTGTCTAAGTCCCCTACTTTTCAATCTATACACAACATCTCTTCATAATATTGCAGACCTATCCACTCAAGTTTTTCAATTCGCAGATGACTTTATAATCATCTCAAAAAACAAGGACTTTAAAACTGCAGTAGAAAATCTCAACACAAAATTAAATTCTTTCAACAAACTTTGTACTAACCTTAACCTGACAATTAACCTTGACAAATCCAAGATTATGTACCTATCCAAAGGTGCTAAATTGGAACCAATAGTAAAAATTAATTCAACAATTTTACCTAACGTGAAATCTTTAAAATTTCTCGGAAGAGACGTTACTAACAGTCTCAGCATAAAAGAACATTTTGACAGAGTTCTAAAAGAATCAACAAACTCAGTGAATGCTATTAAAATGATAACATCCATTAAAACGGGCATTCACCCGGAACTAGCAACCAGAGCTTTCAAATCATTTATTTGTCCAAAAACAGAATACGCTCGCACAACAATGTCACATATGCCCAAGTACATCACTCAAAAAATAACAAGATTTCAAAATGCCATTCTCAGAAGATGCGTTGGGCTAACCCCTTCCACACCGGTTCCAATGATCTATGCATTGGCTGGAACTCTACCACCAGAAGAAAGGTCACTATACCTAACTGCTAAAGAACTAGTAAAACTCAAATATCATCATTCCCCGAAGTACAATAGATTACATTTCAATGACCAAATCAAAACTAGTTACAACCATGCCTATTTTAATTTCAAACAAACATTCGACAACGTAGAACCCAAAATTAAGCCCTTGAACTACCCAACACATAAAATCAAAATTATATGTAGGCTTAATAATATATCAAAAAACGACTCTCAGGAGGCTATCAAACAACAATACCTTGATCTGTTTTCTACTCTAAAAAACAAGAGCTTCAAAATCTGGTCAACTGACGCAGCTATCTTTTCAAACACGGCTGGCTGTGCAGTTTGCAACATTTCTGAAAATCAAAACTTCCTCTTTCGAGTCAATCAAAACATAACATCATTAACTGGTGAATTAGTGGCACTAAATAAAGCCCTTGACTTGATCATCGAAGATAATATTGATAAAGTAGTAATTTTTACGGACAGCATAAATGCGTGCTTATTATTAAAAGAAACATCACCAAAAAACTTTCTAGTCAATCAATTTTTAAACAAACTAGGTCTATCAAACATTCAAAATCTACTTCTAATTTGGTGCCCCTCGCACAGAGGGCTATATTTCAATGAAAGAGCTGATGTCTTTGCAAAATTAGCGGCTGAAGCAGGGTGCGTAATCAATTTAGGGCACACGGTGGATGAAGCATGTAGACTCATTCACAACAAAATCAAATGTAAATGGAAAAGCGACTTTCAAAATCAGTATCAAAATAGATTATTACCATTATATATGTCTACATCTAACAAACAATGGTGGAAGTCAACTAACTTAAGCTGTTATAAGATTAAATTATTAAATAGACTTCTGGTGGGCCACACATACTGTAAGGAATACCTTTGTAAAATAGGAATAGAAACAGACAACATGTGTCATGATTGTCAAAAGGTGGAAAATGCGAATCATCTAATATTCGAGTGCAGTAAGTTCAATCAGTTAAGAGCACGTTTTTCCTTTTTTAACAAGTACAATAACATAAATGAGATATTTTACTCAAAAGACATAAATGATATTGCAACGCTGACTGAATTTGTCAAATCAGCTAAAATTGACATATAAATCAATGTAATTAAACTTTAATTTTTCATTGTAAAAGACAAACAAGTCTATTAAGAAAATTGAAATCACTAGTCCTTCCCAGATCCCAACTCCTAATAAAAATATAAAATAAACAATGTGGATGGCGTTATAATCTCCGATTGGCCAAGAATGTCACGCAAATCTTGCTAAGTGTGACGACAACCAAAAAATCAAAAAAAAAAAAAGGTGAACTTGTGAATAATAAAATTTTCACTTTGGTGAACCTCGAAGGTGGACGGCGTCGTCTTGAAAAGTGAACTTGTGAATAACGATGTATGTGTTCAATGCTGAAATGCTGTTACTGCCGGCAGAAACAGTAATTTCTATGTGTTCAAGCTATTATTGTAAATATGATTTCTCAAATATTTAGAGAATCTAAGTGTAGAAAAGAAAAAACTAGTTTTATATTCTCCTAAATTATAAATATCGGAAAATATCTATTAAATTGGGTAAAGATGTGTCACACATCTACCATAGCTGGGATTATAAATAAGATCGCATCACAATGGAACAAGTGGACAATACAGACAAGGAGGCAGATAGACAGTCAGAAAGATAGCCACACAAACAGACAGGCAGACAAATAGACAGCAGAGGCAGATGGACAGACAGACAGAGGCAGATGGACAAACAGACAGACAGATTGACAGCCACAGACAGATTGGCAGGCAGATGGATAAACAGAGACAGATAGTCATGCATAGTGAATTACGCATCTTTATACGCAACCACTTTACGTGTGTTTCGGCGGTGTAAAATTTGTAAACTAAAGTATATGAGATCAAATTAAGGCACGCTAAAGAAAAGCTAAGAGCAAAACTAATAGCAGCTGATCGTGTATCAAATCCATCGACCATATCCTCTATTCTTCGAAGAAGTGCTGATAGCAATGCGACTACCAGCAGCATTGCTATCACTCCTTCGAAGAATGGAGGATAGCAGCAAAACAAAGGCCATGAAATATAGGAAGCCAGTCTACTACATCGCTGAGCAGAACCAAATCCAGTACTACGGGGACTACTGATGAAAGCATATCTCCCAGCTTATGAATGGTCGCCACACTAGTGGATTCACTAGTGGAATCTTTAGGTCTATTGAATTCTGACGTTTGTGAAATTTCTAGTGGTCCACACTAGAAATTTCACAAACGTCAGAATTCAATAGACCTAAAGGAAGCGTAACAACGGGAGCCCAAGCAGTTAAGCGCGTTGTACCGGAATCTCCTTTAAATACTTAACCTTCAACTAGCGCAGCAGCCGCTGCGCGCAAACGGCCAGCAGCAGCAGATCCATGGGATGATATACCCAGTCCTGCAGTTTTAAACGGTTCAAGATTGCCACATATACAGCCTATACCAAAAAGAAACGGGCAGGGATTTTACATCTCTTGTTGGATATTTTTAATGATTTTTAATTTTTTGTAGGAAGACAATTTGTTTATGCCAATAGAGATATAATGAACATTTATTTGACTGACAGAAGTGGTGGCTAATAAACATACTGCATTATTAATACGATAATTCTTCAGGGCCCGCCAATGTAATAAAAAAATGTATACGGACTTGTTAAGATATCCGTTTCAATTAAACTTCAATTCAATTAAAGATTCTTGATATATGTTGAAGTTTCCGACAGGGTTGGATGTTAAGGTATATTGGAACGAATTTGACGAGGGATGACGGAAGTTCGTTCCAATATACCTCAATTAAAGATATTCAATTATTAAACTTAGTTATCGATATTTATTGATTAAAATACACTGAAAATTTAATACGATCCAGACTTACAGCAGCAAGTTCGAAATTTTACCGGCCTGCTTTCGAGATTTTAAAATCATGGTTAAAAATCTAAATTTATTTTAATGAAATTATTTTTGACGTCAGGTTTGGTAATGGGGTAACCGAGTTCAAGGCCCAGCACATTCACTGAGCCATTGTGACGCCACATAATTCATGCATTTGATCCAAGGAAGTCATCTCGGGCTATAATTAAATATTTTTGAAGGCGCCATATTCACGCCTTAAATTCGGTTAACGACTGGAAGAATGATGGCCCCAGGTGTCAGACTTTCCCATTCTCGATGGTAGGGCATCCGAGTTCTTGCACTGGAAAGTTTCAGTAAAATGGTTAATTTAAAAGCCAATTAGCTCGCTGAGGTTATTATATGTTTCTTAAGAAAATCCGTATTTTGTAAACACATCAGAAAATGTTGAACATACTTGACGGTCTGAAAGATAAATTGGAGACGATTCTGAACCAAAATATATGTAATTTTCCACACCTGCTACGCCTTCTTTAATACATTACAAACGAAGGCATGACATTAACATGACCTTCGTTCTTTACATGCCACTTTTAAACGTACTCATTACAAGCTAATAATTTTGAAGCGCTTTTTGGACTTCATTTTTAGACCCCAAGGCGCAAATATTTTTGACGTTTGATGGGCTCACTAATAGCAATCAAAAGTAATTGAAATTATTTCGATATGGTCCCTTTGTAAATTTATGCATTTTCTTTTAACAAAGACAAATCAAGGTTGATCTGTTGACTTCTTTATGTTAGAAAAATAGTTTAAAAATGACTCCTCGATGTGGGGAAATAATGGTAGAAAAGACAACCGACATTAAATACTTTATTGAGATGTTAGCAGATGAAGGAAGTTAAAACTAAATGTTGAGTCATATAAAATAGGCGTTTATGATCCGGCGTTTATAATAGGCGTTTATATATATATATATATATATATATATATATATATATATATATATATATATATATATATATATATATATATATATATATATATATATATATATATATATATATATATATATATATATATATATATATATATATATATATATATATATATATATATATATATATATATATATATATATATATATATATATATATATATATATATATATATATATATATATATATATATATATATATATATATATATATATATATATATATATATATATATATATATATATATATATATATATATATATATATATATATATATATATATATATATATATATATATATATATATATATATATATATATATATATATATATATATATATATATATATATATATATATATATATATATATATATATATATATATATATATATATATATATATATATATATATATATATATATATATATATATATATATATATATATATATATATATATATATATATATATATATATATATATATATATATATATATATATATATATATATGCATATAATTTTGCATGTAAATTTCTTTGTTCAAATCCCTTACACACGTTCTGTTCAAATTTCCAAATGGTGTTCAGTAAAATCTTTTACAATAATGGTCCTCTTCTGAAAAATATTCATACTCCTAGTGACAGATATATGCTGTCAAATTGTGTAAACAAAATAAATAGTTGTGGTTTAGGGAATAGCCCTCTTTACGGCTATTCTAAAATCGATAAATAATCAGGATTAAATAAGCACATAATTTGAATAGTGTACTTCAGGATGTGCGTCGCAGTGGAAGGATCAGGTTTTCTTGTTCAATTTAGTCGTGATGTGAATGGCATTCCCACGGAATTTGTATATCATCGTTTTATCAACAAATGGTTTTTGCTAATCACGCAATATGGAAAATTAGCCAATTTCTATACCGTACAGTTCGACCTAAAATCTGATGGTGGTGCACCTTTGCTGCAAGGACCAATAAACGATCCCAGTATGCATATATCCGTACCTCTCACAATCAAATGCAACTTCGGCGCCGATACAGATGAAGTGCATGCCGCGATACAATTCCTTGTCAATCGAACAAGATTGAATCAATGCCCCAATGAAATCGCTTTAAGCTTAGGCTTAAAAGAAATCAATGGGAAAACCTTGGTCGACCTGGCCAAAATTGTAGACGAGATTATTAAATGATTCAACGGAATCGCAGACGCTAATTATAATGAACTTCATGCCTATTACTTTTTATAAATTAATAACAATCGAAAGTACACTTTCGTTAAAAAACTTTTAATAAATTTGTACATTGCGTGTACAAAATTGGATGAATGTAAAAACTTTCTAAACTTCAATGCGCTTAATCGAAAAGACCAAAGCCCATATCGTCGTCAGATTCTTCAGGTTCCTCTTCTTTCTTCTCCTCTTTCTTTGACTCTGCAGCTGGTGCTGCTTCAGCTGCTGCTGCTGGAACACCCGCGGGGGCAGCGCCGCCAACACCGGATCCGATGTTGGTAATCAAATCCTTTACATTAATACCCTCCAAAGCTTTAGCAAACAATCCAGGCCAGTAGGGTTCTACTTCAACATTGGCAGCCTTTAGAATCGTTGAAATCTTCTCGCCCTACAAAATATTTCAATATTCATATTAATAAATTTATTACAATTGGATTGTTTTGTAAAAATAGTTTATATTAATATTGAATTAAATAGATTCTTAAAGATTGTGTCTAGATCTGAGATTACATCCTTTCGTGATACTTACAGTTACTGCAACATCATCATCAACCAGGATGAGAGAAGCATACACGCAGGCAAGTTCAGCTTTGGTAGACATATTCTAATATGTTATTTGGAATTATATGTGCAAGTTGCCAAAACAAATATCGAAATTATTGGCCTTAGCTCAAGTAGAGAACAAGCACACCTAACGACGTTTGAAAACGGAAAGGATTTGTCGCAGCTGTTAAAATACGGATTCAGCTATGTTGAATTCGATCTGTCAACAAAAACTTGCTCACCTCTGCATCACAGGGTGATATGTGAGCTCCGAAATATATTGATATTTACAATTTTAGAAACATTTGACGCACAATACGAAAACATATTTATTCTGAATTAGTGTAAATATTTCATTTAATTATATTTTGCAACAGCAGCAATTTTTAAACAACAGAAATTTGCGTTTCTGCGAACACGTCTTTAAGTTACGCACAATAAGCTTAAATAACTATTGCATGCCAACGGCAGTAAGCAAATATATACACATATATCTAAAAAATTTTCTACTGTTGTTTTGAGGTTGCTGAATTTAATTATAACTCCGTCGGAACTATGCAGAAATGCTGCGATCAATATACGAAAATTGTCGTGTTTAAGGAAGCATTTAAGATATTCTGTGCAGATCTCGAGTGAATTAAAAAAATGTGAACAAAAAAGGCGCCAAAATTTATATCATATTTTTCAGTGCAGATCTCTACCGCGGCGCTTCTGATTATGAGTAAAATAAAATCAGATATTGCTGAAATAAAATCAGAACATGAAAGTATATTAGTTGATAACGGCTCACTCCAAGAAAGTGGTGATGGAAGCTGTTTGAAGGATCCAGCTGAAGCACCTGAGAAGATAACATCGCTCAAAACCTTAGGACCGTACATTGTCAGTAGAGACAATTCTCGAAACACTCGCTATATTTCAGACATACCAAGCGTTTGCAAAGAAAAGCCATGCATGTTGGGCGTGGATGAAGCCGGTCGCGGACCAGTGCTGGGGCCTATGGTGTATGGCATCGCATATTGTCCACTCGATAGCAGTGCGATTTTGGATAATTTGGGTTGCGCAGATTCCAAACAATTAACGGAAGAGAAACGTGATATTATTTTCGATGAATTGAATACTAAAGAAGATGCGAAATCATGCCTCGGTTGGGCTGTGGAAATTATATCACCAAATGTGATAAGCAGTAGCATGTATCGACGGAGTAAATGTTCGCTTAATGAAGTATCTATGAATTCCGCTATTGATCTGATTCATTGTGCCGTCGAGGCGGGTGTGAATATTGCTGAAGTGTATGTCGATACAGTAGGCCCGCCAGAAAAATATGAAGCAAAACTAAAGCAAATCTTTCCAAAATTTCAAATAACGGTAGCCAAAAAGGCCGACTCTACATATCCCATCGTTTCAGCAGCCAGTATATGCGCCAAAGTTATACGTGATCATGCTCTTAGGGTGTGGAAATTTCGGGAAAGTTTGCCAGAGTCAACACAATTCGGCAGTGGTTACCCAGGCGATCCGATTACTAGAAAGTTCTTGGATGAACACATCGATCTGGTTTTTGGATTTCCACGTTTGGTTCGTTTCAGTTGGTCTACGGCGGAGAATGCTTTGGCCGAGAAGGCCTATGAGATGGAATTTGATGAGCCAGACAGCGAGAAACCGAAATATACAGTAGGTCCAAAATTGACGGAATTTTTTAAGGAAACGGTGAAGAATGGTGTAACGAAACGACAGCAATGCAGATTCTTTAAGGAGCGATACCTCGATAGCGTGACTGAGTTTTGATACAAAGAAATCAGTGTCCTCTTCATAGACTTTATTAAGTAGTTTTTATTGCAAGGGAGTTCTATTGTCGTTGCGTTGCTGTATCGAACCTTTTATTTATTAAAAATATAAAAATCAAAAAATCGGAGCATTAATATGATTATTATTAATAGTTAGGAATATCATCAAAAACGCTTCTGAGTATTTTCAAATTCTGCTTCTGTTTTTTTTGCAAATGCTTTATTTTTTATTCTTGATAGTTGTCTTGTAAGGGCTATCTCGTCTCATATCATCTCTTCCTTTCTCCCTAATCGTTTCAAAATCCTTTCTAATGAACCTCCCTGTTTCTACATAGCTTTAATAAAATCCATTGATTTCTGAAAATTTTTATCAAAATTTCCTCACGTCCAGTACAAAAACGCTGCCATCTGAAGCACTTGCTCCCACTTTGGTACCCTTGGAGTTCCAGCACACCTCGAATATTCCTCCTGTACCCTTATAACTATGTACCAATTGTCCGGTTTGTGTGCTCCAGATATGAACACATTTATCAAAACTACCCGAGGCCAAGTGTTTACCATCAGGACTAAAAGCGACGGAATAAACGGGCTCAGTGTGCTTGGTTAAAGTATGAATACAACCTCCACGTTCTACATCCCAGAGCCGTACTGTCGAATCGAAGGAAGCCGATGCTAGAATTAGATTCATATTTGGATTGAGAGTTCCTTGTCCGGTCGGTGACCATTTAATAGTATAGATTTCTTTGGAATGCGCTTGCAAATCATGCAAACAATTATCACGTTTCATGCACCAAATCTTTAGTGTCATATCGTCCGAACAAGAAGCTAAGAGTTGCCCGGTGGGACACCATTTAATAGCATTAACTTCATTTGTGTGACCTTGAAATGATTTAATAGGTTTGTCCACACCAAGTTTGCACACATGAATGCGTTGATCTGTACTGCACGAGGCAAATGATACATTTGATTGCCAATCAACATCGAGCGCAGGCGCATTGTGGAAGGAGAACTGTTGAGTACATTGGCCCGTTGATGCATCCCAAATTATCGTGGTTTTATCCACACCAGCCGACAGAATGTAGTTACCGCGTTTGTTCCATTTCAATGCGAAAATAGGGCCTTTATGTTGACCGAGCGTTGAAGCCAAACGGCCCTCTGTTGTCCATATGCGGGCATAGCCATCATAACTTCCTGTGGCCAACAAAGTTCCATCACACTAAAACATGGGTACAGAAATGAAAGTATTTGTTAGTGTTTCTCATAATCTTGCTTACATTCCAGTCTAACGACGTAACATCCTTATTGCTCGGTACTTCAGCTCCCCCTTTCTGTATACAATGACGCAGGACTAATTGATTTGGGCTGGACATGGCATCGGACATATCCCAAATTCGTGCAGTACTATCTCCCGAACCGCTCGCAAGCAGATCTCGACTTGGATTCCAAGCACAAATGAATACTTCACTTTCATGTCCACGCAGTACAGTCGCCTTTGATGCAGGTATTTCGATGCTTTGATCAATGTCCATGGGCTCAGGTCCAGAGCCACTGACATTTTGTGTTCCAGTTACTCCAGCTGCAGCAGCTTGGCCGCTAACAGGACCTGGTCCAGGTCCGGCGCCACTAGTGGCAGATGTTACTGTAGTCGTACTGGGTGTAGACCCAACAGTGCCACCTGCAGTTGTGCTCCCAACCGGGCCACTAGTAACACCATCCGTTGTTGAAGTGCCTGTTGTTACCGCTGGTGCATTGTTACCAGCACTTGCTGTGGCATTGGCTGCAGTTTCCGCTGAAGCTGTGCTTGCAGCGGCACTACCATCAGCAGATGACGTTATAGTTGTCTTTTTGGCAGTAGTAGATGATTCACTACCAGCGGTGGATCCAGTTGCCGAAGTGGTACTTGTAGCTGAGTTTGCAGCAACCGCAGTCGTGCTATCCGTTTCACTAACGTCAGACACATTTGATGTTCCAGTAGTGCCAGATCCGGAATTTGTACCACCGGCTACAGTGGAAGGCGTACCGCTATTGTTACTATTCTCGGACTTTACCTCTGTTTTTACAGTGCCCGTGTTGCTATCAGTATTAGCTTTCGACGTTTCCGTTTTCACTGCTGCAGGCTTCACAGCTTTGACTTCTGGCATAACAGCATCGATTAAACTGAGACCTTCTATAGGTCGGCTAACTTCCCCATCTTCACCCACACTCCATTCAACTTCGGTGTACATAAGGCCTTTCTGTAAGATAGTCAGTAGGGCAGCAGGCGGTACCAATGCTCCGTTGATATTGCTTTGGGAAATATGTGACTCGATTCCAAAAACAAATGCCGAATGCAAGAAACCTTCATGTTATAGAAACCATAATTTATAATTCTGGAAAATAATTTAACGCATTCAACTAACCGGATTCTTGTAAATATCGATAAACTAAGAAGTTTACTTCGTCACTAGAAAAACTCATTTTTACGAAACAGTTTGGAACATATACAGTTTTCCACTAAATTGTTCACCAAATTTTGAATGACACTGAGGTTATATTATATTAATAATTATTAGGGTAAAAAAGCATTGCCTTTTATTTCAGCATTTTGTCTATTATTCACTTTTAATAAATATTAATTTTGAGAATTTTGGCAAATTACTAAACCCTGCTAGATGACAGAATGATCCCACGAAGTGTCGAAAACATGGCGGCTTGTTTGGACAACTACTGCCAGTTCAACTTTTCAACCGTCAACTTGAGCTCTTCAGTTGACACATTAAGCGATTAATGTTTAGACAAGAGCACATGTCGTATTGATGAATGGTAGCTATAGCATTATTAATTTAAAAAGATTTTAAATATAATCGTAAATTTTCTAAAGAAATAAAGTAGCGCCGGATAGGTTAATTGTATAAGATAAAATATTATACAATTAAAGATAAAATATTATATTGATTGAAATATTATATTGATTGAAGTTCTTCGTTTATTCGAATAATGTCACACATAACAATATATAAAAACTAAATCGTTAATTTCTTCTCAATAGAAATTATTGTTGGAAAATTGATCGAACCAAAATGTTAGCTATTTTGCGATTATTTATAAGATTTGGGGACACTATTTTGACTACTACTTTTGCAAGATAGAAGTCCAATAACTGAATGAATTTGATAAGTTCATATTCCAAATACTTCCATTATATATCAGTAAATTAATTGCGTTGTTTGTAATTAATTTCCTCCTGGACTGTATTTTTGTGCAACATTGTTGGCCTTGTCTTCCTATAATTAAGTACAGTATATTGTAAGGAATAATTGCCAAGGGGTATTATGAACTCCTTTAAAGATTTCTAAATATATTGCTTCCAAATATACTCATTAAAATATATTTCACCAAATATATAACGCAAGTTTAATGTTAAACATTTACCATGATTGTAAAAATGTTAAATACGCAATTTACATATTATCAAGATTACTTAAAATCATAAATTAGTTGTTGACTTTTTGCAAAAGAGTGCTCTTCGGTTCTATGCACACAGGGCGAATAATAATATGGCGAAGTACGAGATTATTCGCTTTTATACGAGATTTTTGGGTTTGGATTAGTAAATTGCACACGTTTGTGTAGAAAGTGCCCTATCTCGTAAGTAGAAGGTGTTGAAAAATTTTAGAAAGAGGAATTCAGAAAGTAATAATTGGAGACTGTTCAATTAATGCACTAAGTTAAGAGATGGGGGAACGATCTATCATAATATTGTTATTAATATTTTGCGCTATCAGCAATTCCATTGTGATTGCAAATGATGCATTTGAGGACAACGACTTTGCAGAATTTGATGGATTTGATGATTTCGCAGAAGCTGAAGTACCGAACTCGATTGACAGCCCTAACAGCCCTCCCGTGGAAATAGATGAAAAATCTCAAGGAGAAAATAAAAACTTTGGACATTCGCTTGAAGATGAGGATGGCGTTGTAGAGGATGACGAAACCGAATTCGAACACTTTCAAGATGAAGAGGAATTTGAAGGATTTGATGGTGTAGATTCAAAGGATGGTCCTGATAATGATGCTAAATTATCGGAACCCAAGCTAACGGTGGCAAAGATTCCAATGCATTTACGGTAAAGCTATAAATATATTTAAAATATTGTGGTCAGGTCTAAAGCGAAAATAATGGAATTATTTTTAGTCATTGGGATTCGTATTGGATGGAGATGCTAATGGTGGCTGGGCTTGCTGTTTATTTTGTGAATTTTTGTGTTGGCAAAACAAAAAACTCAAAATTAGCTCACCTCTGGTATAGCGCGCATCGGAGTCTGTTGGAGGATAACTTCGTGTTAGTTGGTAAATATTTATAAAATGGTATTTTCTTGGGGAGAATTGAAGTTAATATATAGCTCTAAAAATCAGGTGATGATGGAAAAATCGATAATGATAATCCTGGTCTAATAAAGGAGAGTGAGAGTTTATATACTCTATGGTGTTCAGGACGGACTTGTTGTGAGGGAATGCTGGTGGAATTGAAAATGATCAAGCGTCAGGATATTGTGTCTTTAATTGCTGGATTGCTAAGACCTCAAAATGATCAAATTCAAATAAAAATCGAAATGACAAAAGGCGTAATGGATACATTCGTTTTCGCGGTAGGATTAAAAAAGACAATTGCTAAAATCTTTAAAGAATACGCTGATCTAGTGAGTTGAATAAACATGTGGCATTTATTTATTTCAATGAAATTGTAATAAAAATTCTATATATTTCGTTACAGAGCAAATATTGTAGTCTTGTTTCAAAGCCTGAAGAACGATATAATGTGCCCAATGGTTTTAGTATCCTATCCGAAATCCCGGAAGCTACATCAGCGGTTTTAGAATCTCGTTTGACATCGGCTTTAAATAAATATCAACAATTTATTGATTATATACATATATCAGATCAATTTAGTGGTCCGATACAAACTGAAGATTCGAATAGTTTTAAACAGCCCGAAACGAAATGCATGCTTTTATTTGGTTTTATTTTACCAAAACAAGATGATATGGAATCAATAAAGCCATTGCTCGTTCTTGTATTTTATATAATGGAACGTTTACGGGTGTATCGAATGCCAAAGGAGGTAAAGTATGAATATCTTTTAATTATTATTTAAATGATGAATAGGATTTTTCCCAAATTTTAGGCTAAGCTTCGTGCTGAAAAGAATCGTTTAAGAGTTGAAGAAGATTTCCTAAAATCGACTCACGCTGCACGAGCTGAGGCGGCAGCTCAGCGCAAAGAAGATAAACGCAAATTAGAGAAAGAGCGTGTTCTATCCGAAGATGATCCGGAAAAACAACGTCGTTGGGAATTGAAAGAGCAAAAGCGTCAAGCTAAAAAGAAGGCTCCTAAAATGAAACGATTGGCTGTGAAGACATTGTAAACAGCAGTAAGAAGCTGATTTGAACGTAAATATCGTTAAGAGAAAATATTTATAACTAGTAAATTTTCAAATGAATTTCGAACAACTAATAGACCTCTCTTATTTATTATTGTTATGAATATTTTTTGTAAAAATATGTAGAAATATTTTTGTATTTAGGAAAAGTGAGTTAATTGTGTATGAATGTGTGTCATTTTAAATATTAGTTTTAACTGTTTAATAAAGGAAAATGTTAAATTTTCAATGTTTTTATCATTTAGGAATTAGGAAAAAAATGCATATCGAAAATCAACCGAGACTGATTGTTCGGATTTGAGGGTCAATCACTTCTCACAACTCGAACAGAAAATAAAGCCATGTCAGTTTTAATGTTGATCGCTAATTTATGGATCGGATAGTACGTAGTTTGTAAATACATTGCCAAGTGTAAAAGTGTTTATTATATGAACAATCAAAAACTGTTTACAATATCACAAATTTCAAAGAGTTTAATTAAATCCAATTCTTTAATTCTAATTTTTTAAAACATTAAATTTATTAGTGTGTTTAATTGTAATTAGATACAATTATGCTTGGCTATATAATTGATACGATAATATAATTTTAACACTTTATTGGAAAACAATTTTCGTTCGAGACATAGGCTATATGATTACGTAATGTCTTAATTTGTTTTTGTGCGGCATCAAAACTGTATGCGAGTGTATTTAATTGTCCTTGCATTTCTCTTATCACAGCTTCACGATCACTAACCGACAGGCATGCAGTTGCACGACATTTAGCCAATTCCTTTTCAAGACGATTCACTTGCTCCTGCAATTGTTGCCGCAGCAATTCCGTGCGTTCCTTAGTCCGAGCGATTATTTTTGCGGATTCAGTACGCAAAGTATCCAAATCCTCTTGCGTTGCCTTCAATTGTTCGCAGAACATATCCCTTTGTTTTTCAAGGTCTTCGATTTTCTTCTGTGCGTGAGCATAGTCCTGTTGAAGTCTCGCTAGCTGGGGTCGACAATCTTGCGTTTCTTCTGGATTTTCTGTTTTAGCTTTTAGCGATTGCAGTTCTTTACAAACCACTTGCAGTTTACTCTGAAGCTCTTCCTTCTCCTTACAGGCGGCCGCCAATTTCAGTTGCTCGTTCTCCAAAAGTTTTGGAAAATGAAGCAGTTCGTTGAGTTTATCTTGGAATTTAGCTCGTATCTCTTTAACTTCAGCATTAATTTGTTTCTCGATACGTTTATTATTCATATTAAGTTTATCTAGAGTAGCAGTCTGTTCCTCGACTTTCTGTTGCGCCGCCAGATATTTATTGCGATAATCTTCCAATTGCTGCGATTGCTCTTTCATAATGCATTTAAATTCAACTTGTTCCTCCTTCAGTTCATTCACCCTGCCACGTAATAATTCCAGTTCTGTATCATCGGTGTCATTTCCGCTCTTTCCGCTTTTCTTTCCATTACAGCTGCCACAGAAACCTTTCATTCTGGAATTGAAATCAAGAAATAATTCGGATTATGTTAAACACCATGGAATGGAAGTGTGTGAAAGACATGATAGCCGGGGTACAAGGAGTTTGATTTGGTTACATATTGTTCTGACTTCTGAATCAGTGATCACTGATATTTATATCTATCATTATTTGTAATCACTAATGTCAAGATTAAACCTTGACTACTAATTTCGAGAGCGTACTCATTTATTGCAATCACTGACATCGCTGCCCGTCGCTAGCATCGATATCAAAACTATCAAAACAGCGATCACAAAAATAGAGACCAATAATCTCGGGATTATGTAATAATTGTGATAAAAAATCACCAAGATTAATTTTGACTGGAATTACTAATCATGAAATCAGTCCTAGATTATATTTATGGATCTTGAGGATAATCGCTGATTATTACCATTAGTTACAATATCAGCCACTGATTGATATCTATGATAGGAATGTCGGTGATCTAGTTGTGATCATTCCGATATTATGATTATTCTCGTTCATTCTGTGGTTACTTATCTCGAATTTAGTGATCTCGTTCTGTAACCAATTTCGAAATTAGTGGTCAATCTTTGGTTAAAATCAACAAATTGCAAGACCAACCTGAGATTGTAATCTCTGTTATCAAGTCACTGCTTTTGTTATCAAAAATATTTAAATAAAATCAGCAGCGATTACGTTCAATGATTTCAATATTTGTAATCATTAGCCACTCATTGTGATCACTAATATCGATACTAGCTTTCCTAACAATGTAATAAAACCTATATTTCCAAAACATAAATTAATTCTTCTAGTGATTCAGAGTGATCGGGACTATCGTAATTATATAATGATTTCGATTTTATTAATTTACCTCATCTCCATTTCTTTAAGCTGGCAATCTTTTTTAGCATATTCCGCAAGAAGATATAAATAATTTTCTTTTAGTTTCTCAATTTGGTCGGATTTCGTTTCACGTTTGCTTGAGCAAACTAACGCATCCGGTTCCTCCTTCAGAGCGGCTTCCTGATTTTGTTTTTGTTCCCGTTTGACAATTTCCTCTTTCAACTGATTCACCGATAGCTGCATGCAGGCAATTTTTTGCTTAAGTTTGCAAAGAGTATCCGATGGCGGAGGTTTACACACAGGTATTTCTCTCGTTTTATGCGAGCCGCAAACCTTTGATGAGGGTTCCTTGGGTTTTTGCCCGCCACAGGGTGAACAAGGATCTTCTCTTTTCTTTCTTTTACTATCGCATAATAAAGTCGCTGCTATTTCCTTAACTAATTTTTTATCTTCCGGGCATACTTTCATTCGTGCCAGTGCTTTACAAATACATTTGATTTGTTTTTGTTTATCCTTATTATCTACTTCTTCCGATTCATCCTCACATGTACTTTTCTCACTCGATCTAGCAGTTTTATCGTCAGTTTTTGCATACGCTGGTGAACCGAATGAACAACCAACGTAAGGTGCGAGATTATCTTCATCGATTGTGGTTGCAATCGGTATCCCGGGATAATTTCGGCGTGAACCGAAATTTTGCAATTCCATTGCTTTGGACATTAAACACTGAAGTTTAAGATTCTCCTGTTCCATACACATGCGCAATGATTTAATTTGTTTCATTTCTTCTCTCGTTTTGCATGCTTTCGCACATCGTTCATTGATTTTTATTTTAATATCTTCAATCATTCTATTCTGGCAATCGATTTCTTTAATTAAGCCTAAATATTCGAAATAACGTCGTTTTTGTTCAGGACTATCGATTTCGTCGCCCATTCGTGATATTTCATCACCTTCCTCCTCTGCCTCTTCCATAAATTCACTCTGCCCCGACAAACCAAGAGCGCCAGTAGTATAGTCCTCGGCGCCATCCTCAAAGGCACCCTCCTCTTCAATAAATTCGGAGGCAACCGTTGTATCCGCTTCTTCGGTCATTCTGAGGAAGTTTGTTCCTTACGAAAAATTTTGATTTGAAAATTGATTTTTTAAATTTTCTGATGATAATTAAGAATTTGGATTTTATAAAACAATCCAAAATTTGTTTTGTAGAAATAGAAATTTAATTTTTTTTGGTTTTTATATATTTTTGACTTCTTGGGTAAAGTAATTATTTTATACGATACAGTAATTTAAACCGATCGTGACCTTAGAGATTTTGAGAGGAGTAGAAATGATGATGATGATGAAGAAGAAACGAATTGACTGAGGCAAATAAAGTCATTAGAGGATAAAGTTTAATAGAATATTTGGGGAAATCTTCCCCAAAATCTTCTGTGGAACCTAAGTTTATATTGGATTGCAAATCAAAAGCGAGGATCATAAAATTGTGTTGATAATCCTTTGACACCAGTTTCAGAGACGCCGGGTATCCTTAGATAAGATTCATTACAATACTTTATCTTAATTCCATGAATGATATAAAACCTTTTCAAAAGTGGATTCCATTGAGAAAGGATTGATCCATTATGATCGGATTCCATTCAACAATTCTGTTAATTTGGTTTCCTTTAGAATATTTTCAGAAATTTCGCTTCAGCCTCAGAAATCAACCCGTTTTTTGAAATTGTTAACGTCTTCTCATCAAATCCATTTCGAATTTTAATTCAAATATATTTTGAATTAATGTTGGCTATACAATTTTTTTCTTTTTTTTTTGGATTGAATGGAAAGCGATTTTTCTAAAATTTCCTGTTGGTAAATAAAGCAGTAATACTAATAATAATAACTATTCTCTCATAAAAAGTGTCTTCTTTTTCTCAGAAAGTCCGTTTAATTGAATTTGATGGAAGGAAAAAATCAAAATTTGGAGTTTTCAAAAAAGTTGGGTACTAATTCTGAGGAATGCTTGGAAGAACATTCAACAAATTTGTTTAAAATGCGACCACTTTGTGCTTCCGGTGGCGATATGGTTGTCGCCGCCACGGATTTGTTAAGTTGCAATTCGAAGAATTCCAGTTTTCAAAATCTGTCAAGTTCACACCAAATTGACAGATCGAAACATTCCAATATCGATGACGGCGATGTAATCAGACAATTCCAATGTGATGTAACGAGTTTATTGGAAGAGAGTTGTATGAATGTCTGTAACAATTCGAAGCGGAATAAATACAAAAGTGATATCGGAGTACAATTGAAAGCTGAATTATCGAAATATAAAAAGGAATTAATGGAATACAATGATACGACCAAAGATTTAGAAGAAAAATATTTGAAAATCAATTATGAATTGAATGATATACAAGAGAAGCATAATCGATTTGTTGAGCAACGCAAGAGAGCTATTAATGATATCGAAATATATTCGGATAGTAGTAGTAGTAGTAGCAATAGTAGTAGCTGTAGGAGTAGTAATAGTAGCAGTAATACTGGTTCACAATATTCTCTGGAACGTAAGTACACACAAGTCTTTCATAGAGGCAATGGTTTTTTGGCGATACCAAAACCACCATCGAACTCTTCCAGTGAAAAAATGTCAATTCATTCAAATCAAGTGAACGAAGACGATAAACCGTATCAGAAGAAAATTTGCCAACAAAAGTTATTATCAGAAATGCATTTGATCAGTAATAGTCCTCATAAAATATCGGGTTCTCATACACTAAAGAAGAAGCATCCGACGAGACAAGACGTTACGAATAAAGAAAACGAATCGCCGCAGAAATGTCAAAACTATCACAAACGGCGTCATGCAACCGGTCTTAAGGATATATATAAAGTACTTAAGAATGTACTCGATTCCAATCAACATCATCATCCTCCGAGCCTAATGAAGGAAACAGATCTCAAAGACATACAAACAACAATAAGTAATTTACAAAACGAACAGGCACAATTTCGCTCGATCATACAAAGACAACAGAATTGTTTGCAAAATTATCACGCGCGTTGTTTGAAAGCGCAAGAGATTATTCAGACGCAACATAATGAAATACAAAAATTGAATTCGAATAATGAACAGTTAGAAACAGATATTAATAATGGTATCGATCAGTTACGTTTGAAAATCGATAGTAAATTACGAGATGTATCTCATCTGCCAGCAATGATGCGCGAAGAGCGTGCCAAATGTGAGAAAATAACTAAAGAGAAACGTTTGCTCGCTGAGCGAATTAGTGCGTTGCAAACTGAATCGGAACAATTGAAATTGAAATTAGATGATTTGGGACGGCGCAAGGGATTGACTCTAGCTCGTCTTAAAACCGCTGAACGTGATTTGAAAATCTTCAAAAATTACAACAACTCGTTGAAAATTGAAAAACGACAATTAAGTGAAGAATTACAAAAGACTAAAGAGCATTTGGATACTATGCAAGCCAGCAATAAAAAATCGCTGGCGCGTCAGAGAGAGCAATACGAGAAACAAAGGCGTGAACTTCAAAAACGTGTATTCGAATTAGAATTGAAACTGAATCGCAGTCAAAACACGACTACGACTCATTTACAGGAACGTGATAGCTTAATAGCTGAATTACAAACGCAATTAAATACTTTGGTACATAATTTCGAAGTATCACAAAAGCATATACGAGTGCTTAGAAGACATATCTATACGATGTCCTCTGGCAATACCCAAACTAATACCCGTTGTCGCGTAAATACAACAATTTAAAATGTGATTAAGCCTTAATTAAGATGAAACTCTTAAAATAATTTAGTTTGACTTTATCGGATTCTAGTCCGATCAATCTAATTCCGCAATTCTAGAAATAATTCAAAATTAATTTTTTAAGTTTGTTTAAAATCTTTCATATGAATGAATGTATTTGCAAATTTAGAAAATTAATTGACCAGAAAATTTTCAGAGGGGAAAAGAGGAAGAAAGAGTCCTCAATAACACCCTCGATTTTCCTATAAGAGGCTTACACAATTTAAAATGTTTCATTTTAGAACGTAATTAATATATATATTTCTTATGCGAATGAATCAATTTTCTAAACAAATTGATTCATTGTTTTGCGTGTTGTTTTGCAACTTTTGCATTTTAATCAAATTTGTTGTCCGTCGACTAAATTGTTATTGTTAAGAATTTTAAATAAATTCAAATTATTAACTTTTTTATTGAGTGTGACGTTAAAGGGTATCAAAAGAGACCCATGGGGACGACGTCTCGAATACAATTTTTCTTTTGAGACATGCCACATGACGTTACATGAGAGAAAGACTAGTGGTACAATTTGACGTAACAATACAGGCGTAACGTGACGTGTTGTGACGGTGGATACAACCTCGTGTGCTCTATGTAAATGATTATTTAAAACGTGTTGAGGATAAGAAGTTGTTGAACTTTTCTTTCTCTCCGTCGCCTTACGGATAAGTCGCCTTGTATACACGTCAGGTTACGTCTAGGCTAATTGTATATTGCAAATAAGCATAATCGTTTGCAAACGAAATGAATTTCATAACAGTTCAAAACTTGATTGTATACGAGCGCTATGAAGTGAATTGTATTCCAGACCTCAGACACGAATATTGAAATTGTTAGTACAGGAATGCCGTATTAAAAGGGGCGTGTAGTTGCGTTGCCAAATAATGTATTATGCTACATAAGCTTCGTAGGGTATATGAGCTTCGTCCAGGCCGAAGTTAGCCTTCTTATTTGTTTTATATTGAGTTTTCCAATTAAATTCTATTCTTAGCGTCATGAAAATAATTTTTGGAGAGGATCTCATGGGTTTTTTTAATTTAAAATATAGACGCAGCAGGCAGTCGGTGGAGGATGACGTTGAGAAAATTTTTCCATATCTGTGTCAGTTGAAAATTAGACTGAAACTGATCAGGAAAGTAAACAGTATTATTAAATGCTTTAATATTTTAAACAGTGTTAAATGATTTCGAAGAAAATTTCAATATTTTTGTGTTTGGTTTCGACATTTTTAAATTGTTCTTCTTCGAATGATAATTTCTCATCACCGTCATCACCCCAAACAACGCAAACCTGTTGGGAGAATGATCGAAAAAATTGTGTAATAGACGGTAATTTTTGCAGCAATTCCAAAATTCGAACAACGCAAGTGAATTCACTGTCAATTTATTTAAAATGTTCTGAAATCGAAAAATACAAAGCTACTCCGGAGAAGACAAAAGGATGGCTATCAAATAGCGAGAATAATTCGAATTGGAAAATTTACCGGAATTGTGATAAAATTGTCATAAATGGTTGTCGAACTTCTCTCGCCGATAGCGAGATCTCCTACGGATATGAATTACTTCCTAATTGCGATGAGATTCGCGAATTAAATATTGAAATGTTTCACAACGATGTCGTTGAGGAATTTCATTGTCATCGTGAAATCGTATTGGAAATTTTAAAATTTCGTTATAATGAAATATCAATAATCGATGCTAATTCTCTACGAAATCTTTTACATCTACGTGAAATTTATTTGCATGAGAATTCAATACGTTATATCGATTGTTTGGCATTCAAAAATTTACCACTGCTGAAATTAATCGATATCGAAAATGAAAAATACTTGACAATCGAAAATAGGAAATTTTTTGAAGAGACCGTTACGGAGGATTTACGTTTGATTGGTGTGAAAATGATAACGGTAGATTTGTTAAAACACCTTCCGGTATCGATGCGAATTCTTTTTATTGCGGATACGGTTTTCAGGGTAGATGAAGAAGACGAAAAAGAAGAAGCAGGAAAGGGAGAATACAAAATAATTTTAAATAATTCAAAAGCATTGGAGCGAGTTTCAATAATCAATTGTGCTTTACAAACATTTCTATTAAACGATTCATATTCAACAATCAAATATTTAAATCTTCGCCGCAATAATTTAATAAATTTCTCTTATATTCGAAATTCAAGAGAATGTTCTTTGAGGACTGTTGATTTAAGCGAGAATAAATTGCAATATTTGCCCGAAACGTGGTTACGAAATCTCAATTGTATCGAAGAGTTTATTTTATTGGGCAATAATTTAAAGGAATTACCATTAAATCAATTACTTTCTTCTGCTCCAGCCATAACTAATATCGATTTACGACAAAATATATTGGAAACATTGAAAGATATAACCGAAGGGAATAATCTCTTACAAATCGATTCAGATAATTTAAAAATATCGGTCGATCGGAATCCATGGAATTGCGAATGGCTACAAGATTTCTTTAATGCTTTTCCTAATAAATTTCGAATTTTTTATTATAAAAAAAATATTAGAAAAATCAATGTAAACGGTTTGGAATGTCGAATTCAATCAAATAATTCTAAAATGGCATCGTTACCAAACCAAACGAACGAGGAGGAGGAGATGAAGAACAAAGATATATTTATGGTGTCTTCATTACTAACGACCACCACCACACTCACGACGTGGTATGACAATGATAAGCTCTTTTACGATAATAGTATCGTATTCAAACGTAATCAACGTGCTGAAGCACTTATAATTATTTTTCTGCTTCCTTTAGGCATAGCCACCCTATTTATTTTACTCTATATGTGGATCTATTGTCAGAAAATATTCCATTGGTCGTATTGTTTTGGCAATAGTGTTGGTAAAAATGATGTAGAATTAGCTACAGAGGCGTTGCAACAGCCTGGAAGAGGCGACGACTTGAGTACGAAACCAAATGTGAAGAATTATGAAATCTCATTTGATATTTCGGCTGGTGAAAAATCGTATAAAATTATAAGTGATAATAATCACGAACGCATCGATACCAACCCAAAACATTGTTGTCAACAAAATCATAAATATGAGGCATAAGAGGCAATGAATGAGAATGTAAGCAATGATAGATGCAATGATGATTCCTATTATTATATATCATAATACATAATGGAGTCAATATTCCAGTTGAACTGAAAGAGAATATAGGAGAAATGAGAAAGCCGTACCAAGAAAATTTGATGTTAACCCAGAAGAGAGATACTTACGTGACGAGAAGCTGTGTAACGTCAGGAATTATGCCTTTATTTAGCGACTATCCTAAATAAAAATAATTAATTAATACAATATTTATTAAAATCGCACATTTATTTGGCTGGTATAAATTGACAAAAGAAAAACCACAAAATTTCATATTCAATTGAAACATAAAACTATGACAAATATATCGTATTCAATAAAAACCTCTGCATAGTCTTCAACACTCCAATTAGTGTGAATTTTTTGATTTTAATATAACTTTTCTTATAATAATATTCGATTTTGTATGGATTTGCTTTATAGTTGTTTTCTTATTATTATTATTATTACCGGACTCATCAGTTCCAATTCTTGCCTTAATTTCTTTGCATTCGTTAGAAAATTTAACAGATTTGATCAATTCCTCTTTAAAAATATTTTGTTCCTTGCGTAAAATAGATTTTGCATCTCTTTTGTTGTTATTGTTTCGGTTAGATTGAATCGAGGGCGACATTGGTTTTACTTCTTTTGGCGTGCCAGTCTTTTTCTGTTCAGTAATTGGTAATTTATTCGAACCATCCACTACCGAGCTAACATTGCGATTGAGATTATTCAAAGGAGAGGGAGAACCTTGTTGTGGTTGCGCGAGTATATTTTTCTTATCGTTTTTATTATATTGAGATGGTGGTGTATTTTCTTTATTTTCATCTGACGAAAATGTTAGAGGTGAGGTTGTGGGGACAGCTTTAGATAATGTCTGATCTTCCAGAAAGTTATGAATCTCTTTGAAAGGACTTGATATGGCTTGTTTCGTGGGGACATCTTTGTATACTTGTATACTTGAATTTAATTGTTCTTTATTTGTTTGTAATTGTTGAGGCCGTGCATCCAACGGTTTGTCACTTATGCAAATGTGCATTTCATTAATTGGTTTAAATGGTATACGATTTTCGGTTAAAATATTTTCTCTATCGATTAAAACGCATTTAAGTTTCAATGTTTCAAAACGCCATCTAGAATTACGCAAGATTTTTTTAAAAAAAATGATATAAGATTTTCGATTTTGCTTCTTACCGTGCCATTTCTTGTGTACAATTCCGTAACTGTTCTTCTAGACTTGCCTTTTGAATACGTAAACTATGCAATTGTTTTGATAATTCGATGGTTTCTTGTCTAAAATTATTTCAATTTTTATTTATTAGAGTGAGAATTTTTTATAAAATTAACTGAAAAATTCTTACTTGCAAAAATTCAGCATAGGATCCAACCATAAGACTCCATTATCTATGGCTACTTCTTTAAGGAGATCCTGAGACCATTTCAGTTTCTTTTCGAGATTTTCTTTTTCACTCAGTAATAATTGGATTCTTTCAATAAGTTTTTCTATTGGAGATTTATTTTTTGGGATCATTAAGAGAAAAAAAATTACTCTTCAATAAAATGTTGTTCCGAAATAATTGCATGATATTACCTTGATACGTTTTATCGGCATCGCGAAATATTGAGCTACAAGCCTGTAATTCCATATGCATTGCCATATTTTCGCGCTTAAGTCGACGAATCTCATGCTCGCTCTCGTTATACGCTTTCTTCATTTGCATGTAACTGCTTTTTTGTGCCAACAGAAGCTTCTTCATAGCCTGACGCTGATCATCGACTTCGGCGAATAATGAATTGCCTTTTTTCCCTTCACAAAAAGAGAAAACCGAGTAATTTTACTTAGAAGCTTAGTCACTAAAAATGTTCGTAAATTACTGTTGGTATCAGTTTCCTGAGTTAGTGCTGTTATCTTTCCATTGGCTTCCATTAATTTTTCTTGCGTAGACTCCAATAAGGCATTCATTTCTTCCAATTCATCACGTTTGCAACGCATATTTTCTTCCGCGCAATTCACTTGCTCACGAAGGCTTTCCACATTTCTCTGAAAAATGTAAAGTATATTAAAAGCATAGTTTCTAATTTATGAGAAACCTCTTCCACCCTAGCATACCTCCAGCTGAGCAATCGCCATCGATTGTTGTACATTCATGTCTTTACATTCTTCTAATTTCGTTAACAACTCCAAGTTCTCCTCCTCGAGTTCTTGTTCTCGTTTTCGTTGTTGTTCTGCGTCAACTTTTGCCGATTCTTGTGAAAGATTGATGGTCGCTTCACGCAAACAATTCCGTATGTGAGAATTCTCGGAGCGTAATGCGTCGCAAGTCTGTTGGATATTGGTATTTTCTAGCTCCAAATCATTGTATCTGGATTGAAGCTCGTGTAATTTGTGTTCGATTTTGTTTTGGTCTTTAGAATTGACTGATTTTAACGAGTTGGTCATTTGTTCTAGCTCTTGCGTCAGGTAAGCCTCCGCCGCATTGGCTGTGTCTAGACTACGTTTCAGCTCATGGATACGTTGGTTGTCCTCTTCTTTAGCCTTACTTAATTCCAAGCAATGCTTTAACAATTTCGAATATTCATCCTGCAAGGTTTCATTGGATAAATTACTAATATCGGCAATCCGATAACGCGATTCCATTTTTTTCAAATTTCAAAAACAGAAAAATATTAGTGATGTGGAAAACTGTGATTTCTATAAAAACATGAAACTAGCCAGTCTCATTGGATTCATGTTACACTGATGTAATTTCCCCGGGGTAAAATGCGTTCTTCAATATGTAAAACACAAATGAAAAATATTTATTTGTTGTTCATTGCATTTGAGAATATTTTTATGTAAAGAATAAAAGAATAAATTTGAATTGGTTTGAAAAATATATATAACAGAATAGAACAGATAGAATAACAAGAATTTATTAATAGATTTTTATATAATTTAATTGTGGCCCGTTTGGTATTTCAATAGGTAAAATCCTAAAAGTGGTTCCGGAACGAGTTAGGACTTTTAGCGTGTTATTTTATAGAATTTACTAGATTAACAAGTACTCAAGCTACGTATGTAAGTACGTAAGCTGTTGTCCATTTATTGACCATAATATATTATTTGTGTTCTTATTGACGACGTCAATAGAAAAGTGTTTAAATAAGAAAAAAGCAAATAATAAAAAATTAATATCGCAAAACATTTATTTATAAATCAGTGATAAAATTATAAACCTCCAATTGCAAACTAGAACTGAATATATGGAATTCCAAATCGCTTATTAGTTTTGAATATCGTTTATAAATTTCGCAGGTTGGCATTAACCAAAATATATTGTGAATTAAATAATGCGTGTGGGTGATAAGTTAAATTAGACGCCTGGTGTAACATGTGCCTAACATGCTTTAGAAGACACTAATTGTTGGGTGAAATTTTGCATCTTAACATTGACATGGCATCACTTTGTATTGTTCCAAACAAATAATTGGATTAATTTCTCTTACTAGAAATATAATAAACGGTTCGTTGTTTGTAAATTGATTTCGAGTACGTCTATGGCCCTAAAGAACATTTCATGTTTTTTTTTGGTGGGCATTTATTAAATAAAACACTTTACAGCACCATCTGTGAACTGATAGTTTAGAAAGTGATTGAAAGCAGAAGGTCTTTATATTCCAGAACAGGCTGACTCACATTGTTCAAAATATTTTCTGTTAAATTAAATTGAATCGAAATGTTTCTTTCGCGCGAACAATAATTTAAAGCGTAGTTTTTCGATAGACACAAACCCCTCAAAAATGGCATAAAATACTAAAAAAACAACATCCTAAAACTAATTAATTTATTGCAAGGCACTGCTACTTATCGTTTCCATGGCAAGAGAATGACGATAACAAATTTTTGGTAGTAAACACAATATAATTTTGAAGGAAATCGTTCTAAATAGTCTGATAATATTCGATTAAAACAATTTAATTGGACCTTTATCAAGTATTGTATAATAAAACTTTCCTAATTCCTAATAAAAATTTTTAGCAAAAAATGTCTCTCGACAATTTTCAATGCGATGATTTAATGGAAAAATTGAAAATGTTAAATTTTGAAAGAAATTTACTCAAAGAAATTAAAATAAAACCGTTTAGTAAATTTTTCTTCGTGAAATCCATAAATCCGGGTGAACAATTTTATATTTTTACCTTAATATCGTGGTGGCTCTGTAAGAAAATGGGCAAGGATATCGAAAGACCACAAGAATCAGATGATCCCAATGAGTTCATTGCTAAAATTATACAAATTTTGGAAGGCACGGTATGCGGGTTGGGAATTTGTTTTTGGGAATTAAAGAAAAAATGTGTGATAATTTGATAAATTTAGGATATTCCTGTTGATTTTCAACCGAACAAATTGATAAGCGGTGCGGGCCCAAATTGCCTTTTCGTATTAAATGCTCTCGCAGAGAAAGCTTTAAGAATTGCAGAGGTTTGGAAAAAATATTAAATCTCGATTATAATCCGGCGTGATTTAAAAATCGTATCTGTTTACTCTTTAAAGATGAATTATCAGCGTCCACAAATCGCTGTCGATGAAGAGGAAAAAATCGAATATTTCGATGAAAATGTTGAAATCATTTTAGAGAATTTGGAACACGATCAAAGCGCAGAACAAAGTGATGGTAGTGATATTGAATTTGATAGAGGTTTAGAAACACCCTACGACACAACAAACCTCTTAAATCAAAAGCAACAACAACATCATCATCATCATCATCATCGTCGTCATCGTGATCGAAATAGTTTCGATAAAGAATTAACGAGTGAACAGAATTGGAATTTAGAATTGGAGCGAGTTCTACCAAAACTGAAGGTTATCGTTAAGGCCGATACCAGAGATTGGCGCTCCCATTTGGCTCAAATGGCAACCCTAACCGGCAATATGTATTCGGTAAGTCGCAATTTCTGATATCGAACAATTTTTATGACGAGTTCATAAATTTGCCAGAGGGGTTCGAAAGGGTTAACGGTATGGGGAATAAATAGGCCAAAACCGTTTATAGTTCTTTATGAAATAATTATTGTTACTTTGATACCACCAATATCACTTATTATAATTATTGCATCATAACAAAAACAAAAAAAGAGGAAAAAAGAAAATAAATGAACAGTCACAAAATTGTTTCAGGTCTCATAGACTCGTTTATGGCAAATGAAGATAAAAAAACACGATAATGAATATCGCAATTCAAAGAAATATAAAAATTATTATAAAAAGAAATTAATGGTATTTTGATACTGATCAAAATGTACTGACTTAGCTCTAACGTATATCGTTCAATATAATAAAATACCAAAATAAAAAAGCAACTACTGACTTTTAATAATTTTGAAGACTTCCAAATTAAGTTTTAGAGACAAACCGGTTTGATCGAAGTGACCCCGAATGGCGGAAATTTATCTAAATATCTCAAATTTAAGATTCGATTAAAATTTATAATTATTAATTATAATTTAATAAATAATAATTTCATTAATTTTAATAATTTTTGCGATCTTAAATAAAATAATTATTTATTTCATTAAACCCAAATTAAATCATTATTCATTTAATTTAGGTTTAAACAGGTTTAATGATTTTTACTTACGATGATTAGTTTCCTATTAATTAATTAATATTCTCATCATTTGTTTTTATAAATTCGCGTCATTTGACGATTTATAAAATTGTCTTAAGAAGCAAGCTCTGTTTCTGAACCCCCTGAAGAGATATGCTCTCCTGCCATCGGTTCTCGTCTCGACTACAAATAAAACAGAAATGGAAATTATATCGAGAAAACTGATCTCGTTACAAAAAAAGGACGAATGGATTCCAAATTGATTCAACATTCACATTTTTATCTTAAACATTCAAGAATCGAGTCTGTTTTCCACTCTTATGGTTGTTATCCCGACTAAGGTACTCTTCCTGGTCTTTTGTTGCGATTGAAGTATTTCCTCAGTTTATTCTCGGTGAAAAAAAGTAACTTCAATTTTATCAATTTCTTCCATTTTCGAAAGCCAAAACGAATCTCTGACACTGAAAAGTGCTAACGTTTTAATTCTCGAATTAAAAGAAAATGTATCTTTTTATCGATTCTAAAGAAGATTTCTAAAACAAAAAATTAATCAATTTATTTATTATTTTCTATATAGATCACCGATGAGGCTCAAGTTCAACTTAAGAAACTCCATAATGACGTTACATATACTTTAGATAAAGTCGAAAGTCGTGAAAAGCATCTTAATAATGAATTGCAAAGTCTTATACGACAATTTAAGGACGTTTCGATTGATCTATCAAATTTGCAGCAATCACAAAAACAAATACAAAAAGATACAGATAATTGTTTAATCGAACTTAATAAAGTCGTTGAGGAAAATGATGCGAAGAAAATGGAAATGGAGAAAAGGGGTCAAGCCATGACCGATTCGAGTAAGTAATTTTATGTTTCTGTTTATTTTTTCATCGAAGGGGAGAGAAAGTTCTCGAGAAGGAATATGAGATGAAACAATGATAATAATAGTAAAATGAATAATTAATTTAAATTATAATAAATATAATTAAAATGATAATAATTAATAATAAAAATAATAATATCAAAAATTTCTTTTAGGTTCTGTTTTGCAAATAAAAAAAGCTATAACGAAATTAAAAGACGAAATCGCGCAATTGAATTTAGAGGTTGCCCTAATTGGAAACGCTATCGATCAAGAGATTATGAATAATCATAGAGTATCTGAAATGAGCAATTAAGTAATTAAGTAATTGAGTAATTAATTAATGAAGCAATTATTAAATTGAAATATTTAAATACAGAGCATATCATGCTGTAATTAAGTAATTGAAATAAGATTTGTATTAATAATAGAGTAATTGATTAATTCTTAAAGACAATTAAAATAACTTGTATTTAAATAATAGCAAAAGTAATTGAATCGCAATGTACCTACAGAAGGATTTTACTTAAATAGTGCTTTATTTGGGTTGTAATTGAGTAATGATAGAAATATTTAAATTTTATAATAATTAGGAAATAATTTAAATTGGTTTGTATATGAAAATTTGTAATAAAAAAATAATTGGATAATTATTATGTAACTATTATATATACATATTGTGTAATTAAGTACTTAAAGAAATTGCAAAAAGCAAAAATATTTATAGGAACTTTAAAAGTATAGAACATTGAGTAATTATTAAAAGTACTTAAACTTGCCTTGCGATTACACAATGGATTGTGGTTTAACAAATAAAATATTGGAATTATGTCGCAATCGAACAATTAGAGAATTTAATTGAAGGATAATTCAAATATGAATAAAGAAAGCACTTCAATTAGTGTATTGAAGTGATAGTAAAAATAATTGAATTGTATTGTTATTACTAAAAAGAAACAACATTCTATCGTAAACAAAAAGGATTAAAATTATGCTGAAATTGAATTATAATAATAATTGAATTAGAATGTATTTAAAGAAGTATCAAAATTGTGAGATGATTAAATAATTGTAAAAGTATTTGACTAGTATTACATAAAGGGTATAAACTTTTCATGTTATAAGAATTGCTTTTTAGGCTTTAATTAAGTAATTACTCATTATTCAATTTATATAATCGTACTGAAAGTGTAAGAAATATTACATTCATTGCAATTAATTAACTGTAAACGAATCAAATAATATTACTTTGAAGTAATTATGAATATATTTCAATGATTTGACGGGTAATTAATTATAAAAAAATATTTGAAGTGTGTCATAATGTATTAAGTAAGAATTATGTCGTAATTAAAGTGTATTATGATGAAGCGATGACAAATAGGTTTAATTACACTGTAATTATTAAATGAATTAATTTTTGAGGAATGCCTTAATGATATTATAATAAAATTATTAAAGTAATTACATGTATTAATTGCAATTACGAAAGGATTTAAATGATTTTATAATATATAGCTTAAATTATATGTTGTAATCATAATAATATTCAATATGTTGGAAACAAATAACCAGAAAACTACTTGAACTTCAATTACTTAAAGTAAGTAATTACAATAGATTTAAAATTGAGATACAATTGAATTATTCTGTAATTAAGTAATGATTAAATATAAATAAACATATTTATATTAAACTCTATTGAATATAATTGAAAATGTACAACGTATTTATAGCGAAAGCTATTTATATTGAATTATGTCATACACCCAATATTCATTCATTCATTCATTCATTTTTACACATTTCGAAACCTTCAATTTTTAAGAATGAATATCGAATCCTAATCAAAAAAAAAAAAAAAATATATATATATATATATATATATATATATATATATATATATATATATATATATATATATATATATATATATATATATATATATATATATATATATATATATATATATATATATATATATATATATATATATATATATATATATATATATATATATATATATATATATATATATATATATATATATATATATATATATATATATATATATATATATATATATATATATATATATATATATATATATATATATATATATATATATATATATATATATATATATATATATATATATATATATATATATATATATATATACATATATATATATATATATATATATATATATATATATATATATATATATATATATATATATATATATATATATATATATATATATATATATATATATATATATATATATATATATATATATATATATATATATATATATATATATATATATATATATATATATATATATATATATATATATATATATATATATATATATATATATATATATATATATATATATATATATATATATATATATATATATATATATATATATATATATATATATATATATATATATATATATATATATATATATATATATATATATATATATATATATATATATATATATATATATATATATATATATATATATATATATATATATATATATATATATATATATATATATATATATATATATATATATATATATATATATATATATATATATATATATATATATATATATATATATATATATATATATATATATATATATATATATATATATATATATATATATATATATATATATATATATATATATATATATATATATATATATATATATATATATATATATATATATATATATATATATATATATATATATATATATATATATATATATATATATATATATATATATATATATATATATATATATATATATATATATATATATATATATATATATATATATATATATATATATATATATATATATATATATATATATATATATATATATATATATATATATATATATATATATATATATATATATATATATATATATATATATATATATATATATATATATATATATATATATATATATATATATATATATATATATATATATATATATATATATATATATATATATATATATATATATATATATATATATATATATATATATATAAGTTACTCCGAAAATGGCACCAAATAACGCCCGTCAAACGTTTTACATCTTCGATAATATTACGAGGATATTTTATTGATTTGTTTGCGGGTCTTTGCAATTAAAGTTGTTTTTCTTTTTCGTATGTAAATAAAATATCCTCAAACGTTTGAACTTCTGAAGAAAGACCGACGTAACCCTTGGAATATAGATAAGATTAGATCTGAAGTAATCGTAATTAATGAAGTCTCAGTATTAGTTCGATGTGTTTGTGTGTTTGTGTGTGTCTATTTGTTAAGTATTTATTTAAGAATTGTGTAATTTTGAATTTATGAACGTATTAAAAAACAATTAGATAATAATCTGTGGTCAAACCGATACTCAATAACCATTTTCACCTTTTCATTTTTATCTATTAAATATACACACTTACACAGTCACACACACACACATCCGTGAATGCATATGCAAATACCGCAGCAAATATCATTTCAATGGCAAGATCATTTTGGTTTTGTTTATTTTCACTTCGTGTAATAAACATCACACTTCGTCAACGCGTCCCGGGACGCGGTAAACAATTAAAGAGAGTAAGTGCACCCATTGTGGTTACCACAATCAGCATCATCGCTAGCACTATCATCGCCACTGCCACCAACACTACATCGCGACGTACCATTTATTACCGATCAGGTATTGCGGTAGTCCTTAAAGTGGTCGGGGTGCTAGCAGGCATGCGTCCGTTGATCAAATAAATCCAGATAAGAATTTATCATTTTTGCCACGTTTCTTCTGGCGAAGAAGATTTATTTATCGTTACACTTGTTGTTTAAGGATACCCACCGCGCGGCATTAGCGGCATCATTCTAAAAGGATCTGTCTGTTTGTTTGTCCAAAACTTGTTCAATATTGAAAGAATGAATGAATCGGAGGGATGGAATGGATGAATTGTATAAAAGACGTATGAACGAATTTGTCAAAACTGATGTTTTTTTTATTGGGAATTGTAATGGAAGACGAAGTTATCGGGAAAATTAAAATTACATGGAAATTGAAAATTATTTGGAAAGTTAAAATTATTTATTATGAAAATTTTTTTCATAAATTAATTATCAGAAATTATTGAGAAATATTAGAAAATTATTTGTAGGGTTTAGAAGCACACATACATACTTACACACACCCACCTCCCACCCACCCAACTCACAAGCACAAACTAACACATGCGCACATACACACACTCACTCACACACTCGCACATACACATAATTTCGTGTCTCATCCTCTCAGTAAAAGAAAATCAAAACAAAAAAAAATTGAATGCAGTGTAAACAACGGTAACGAGGGGGTAAGGCCAAAAGGCTTTTTCAATATTCATTCTTACATGAGAACATTCATTTAGCTACAAACAACATACACCGATCAATATACATGCATACATACATACATACATACATACATGTAAACATAAATAGTGCGCTATAACCAGCGTTTAAACATCGATGAATGCACGAGACACCGCGAACAACCGCGCACAACAATCAATTCAACGAGTCAGCGAGTCAGCGAGTTGAACAAAAAGAGCAAAAAAAAAAAAAAACAGAACAAAACAATAAACAATAACAAAGCTCGAAAAGAATGAAACGGGCGCGGCGAACACCTTTTTAATGTGTACAGAGTACAAAGCCATTTAGGTGGATGCGGTGCGGTGCGGCGCAATGCGTTGCTTCAGTTCGGGAGGATTGTGGAAAGGCAGAAAAGTTCGGGCTCCACTACTGTTCATTTCCCACGCTTAGTTGGTGGTAGTGGTGGTGGTACGTTGAAGGTAGAGAATGAGAGAGTGGGAGAAAGAGAGCGAGAGAGAGAGTGTAAGCTGGCTTTGACGCTTATCGTTGATGCGCAAAGAGAGAAAGAGAAAGAGAGAAGATAAAACAATGGTTAAGTGCAGACGACGTGATGATGAAGGCGAATAAGTCAAGCCATCAGAGATTTCGCTTCCCCAATAAATGATATACATATGCATGTGTATATATGCATGTATGTTCTCACGAATGTACGTATATTTATAGATGTATGTAAACATACAATTTAGCGAACCCGGTGAGTCTCAAAGAGTGGGTGAGGTAGTGTGTGAACTATTAAGTGTGTTAGTATAGTAGGCACACACCGGGTCCACTGGGTGGAGGGAGGGTGAGAGGGTTGTTGTGGTAAAAGAAGAAAGCTTAGAAGGATTTGCGCGCTCTGATCCATTCGATGCATTCATTGTTCGCGTATTCAGTCAGTTAATTCGACCATCCATTTGACCGACCGACCGCCACCCGATCGACCTAACTTCGCTGCAAGGAGCAAAACGGTGTGAGAGAGAGAGGCTCTGTAGAATGAGAGTAGTTATGGTTTTGCCTGTGGCCAATTTCATGGCTCGAATGCTTACCGAACTTTACCAGATTGACTCCTACGTTTTTTCTTTCTATTTGTGCATCGAAAAAGGGAATCGAGAATAGTCTAGAAGCGAATAGAATAGTCCGAAGCGTAAATAGAAGGCATGATGGTCAGACGGGTGGATGGACGGTTGATGACAGTGGAGCGTAATTACAATTATTTAAATTCAAGAAAACTTATTTGGAAAATAGGAGAAATCCATTTTATGAGAAATAAAAGAAAACGATTCCAAGAAATTAAGAAAAGAAGAAGATAAAAAAGAAATCAATTCCATTTTATTCTCTCAAGAATTAGAAAATGATTAAATTCAATTAGGTTCGATTTAAAAAAGAAATCAAATAAACAACTAAAAAGTTCTAAATGTCAAATTATTGACAGTTGAAATAGATTTGACAAGTAAAGTGACAGAGAGGTAATGGAAATGAAATCAAAACCTAATTTTTTTATATTTTATTTTAAAAAGAAAATACTGCTTATATCTCGAGCATTTACTATCAGTTCCTTTCTTTTGTTAAAAACCTCAGTCTCGCTCCCACAATGTCTCTCTCTTTTCCTCTCTATATTTAATATTTTTTAATATTTAATATTTTTCTGTTAATTTTAATTAAAAAATTTTTCTCTTAAGAATTTTAGATTTTAAATTCTTTTCTGAAAAGGTATTTTTTCTTCAGGTTTCTATAGAATTCTCTAAAAAGACACGAAAAACCGTAAGTCTAACTTTTGATGATAGAAAAATTAAATAATTCTAGCATTAAATATCCGTCATAATAATAGTAGACCATACCTATAGTAGAATGTGCAGGGGAAGGAGGTTGGAGATGTCCGCCTCAGAATTTCTGAGTCAGAAATAAGATTTGTAAGAATTCTGGAGAACGAGCATGAGGAAAATTTAGGATTACTTCCGCACCGAACGTCACTCCTTACAGCTACGACACTGAGAGAATTAAGTATCTCAATTGTCACAATTCCACGAAATGATAAAAGAATATAAATGAAAACCAAGCTATCGCAGTCGAACGCTTTTATCTATTCGAAATATTGAATGTTTGTGGTATAAACAATTCTTCAATATGGAGACCGATCCCCAAAAAGTAATCATCCTAAACATTGGACATTTTTAAAATTAAAAAGAAATCTTTTTAAGAGTCATTGTAAATAATGAGGATAATATAAATATATTATGCAATATATTAAATTTTCTTATAAGTTTTTAAAAATGTTTCATAGATTTAATTCAATATTGCGAGAATGCTCTTAAAACAAACTGATTACCAAAAATTCTTAGAATTTTTTCAGTTTCTGAAAATTGCAATTAACTTCAATTCTTTTTTAAAAATTGTAAAATCTTGCGAATTCATTAACTGAATTTCTCAGCGGGTGATCGGACTACTTCTAAAAAAATAAAAAATGACTCGACGATTTTTTATTGAATTTAACAAGAATAAAATCACTTCATTGTATTCAAAACTTGATACTATTAAATTTTCTTTAATAAACATCTCCTTTATCTTCATTCAATCTCGTCAATTCCATTCATATAAAAAATTCTTGTTATTTTTTCTTTCTTGTTTTTGTAGATATAGTCGGGGGTAGTGGAGTATATTATATGATTAACTTATTTGTTTTGTCATATGAAATTTTCGAAATAATAGCTTTGCATAATTTATGATTTAATGAATGGCGAAGACGCCTTGTATCGGCCGATCGTATATCCATTTATGATCAACTAAAGGTGAGAGCATCGTCATGGGCGGTCGTGGAAGATCTTATGAATATAAATCTTTCTTTAAAAAAAGAAAAAACAAAAAAAAATTTGAGTCAATATGTTTTTTATAATGCAAAACAAATGACATAAAAAAGGGAATACAATAGCGAGATACAATCGATTGAATTCGAAATTATACAAAAGGATGTACGAGAGATTAAATTTTTATTCCAATGACAAAGAAACCAATAATATAATTTAAATATTAATATAACAAAACTGTTAATAAAGTAATAACAAAGAAACAAGATGAATTGGAAGAATAGCACAAACATTAACACTATTCGATGTTCCTAACCCGAAAAGACATTATTGCTTTTCGTTCTTATTCGTCGCAGATTTAACCGAGTTGGTAACGTTTCGGACGCTTTGAAATGATTGAACTCGTAAAGTTACTGACCTTTTAATAAGTCTTTATGATCCTTTCGATGTAGAAAATTATATAAACACTTCATTAATTCGATCAATTATGAATTTATGCCTCCGCATTTCAAAGAGATTTTTTATTGATTTCAATGCGGAAGCTTCGTTTGAGATTGGAGTCGGTTTGTAAGACGTGTAATTGCTGGATGGCCTGCCAATTTTTATTGTTAACAATTTGTGAGGCGTTAATAATCTTGGTTAAATTAAAATTCAATTAAGAATCAGCTAACCTCATTTAGCCTCTTAAGAATCTAATCTTAAACCAAAAAAGAAAAATAATATAACTTGATACCTTTTAGAACATTTTATACCATATTTGATATTATTATTCTCTCTTTTTGTATTTAATTATTATGCCATATAATATTTTCATATATTGTGAAATATTCGTATAAGGAAAAATACTGAAATGGGTGTGTGAAAATGAATATCCAAAAGGTAAAAAATTGAAACTGATATAAAAAATATCTGTCTATAAAACTTGAAGGAAACAAAAGAAAATTGATATAATAATATCGAATAAAATTACTATTATATTAAAACCAAAAGACAATAAAAAGCATAGAGAAAATTATTAAGGAATCGTCGCCTTATTTTTCCAGTCAAATTATTAATTGTTTTAATTTTCAAAAATTCCATTATCTTTGAAGAAACCAATTCGAGAATATTGAAGAGTGTTGAAGAATGTTAGGGAATTATTGTTAAAAATCGAGCGATAACAAATCACTTTTAGTTAACGTGTCTCTCGAAGCAAATAAAATATATCGTGTGTGAGCGATAACTTTCTTGAAATAAAAATAAATAATAGAGGTAATTATTCCGAAAGGCAGTGTTGGAATGGAAGTAAGCAGAAGAGTAAAGTTGATAAGATGAATGAAATAGAAGAACGAAATGACAGAATGAAATGAAAGAATGAAATCTAGTTAACTATAAAAAACCAATAATGCCAATCGCTTTGCCCGCAGTTTGTTATGCAAATTTCCTCAACATCATCCTCATGATCATCATTATTATCATCATCACCACCATCACCAAACACATCGTCATTTTAGGAAATTAATATTCAGTAGTTTCGATGCCCTGCGCCGTCGCGTTTGACATCTAAATAAATTATTGTTTCTCATTCGAAACTGCAGCAGCGTTAACACCAACAACAATAGCAACAACAACAACAACAACGCCACCGAACTTTTTCATTCATTTCTTTCTTAGGAATTCTCACACTTGTGTAGGATTTTATTATAACCATCATCATGATTATGTTCGCGACCACCACCACTACCACCACCATCATCATCATCATCATCACTATCATAGATTGTCATCCACAAATTTGAAATAACAATCCGCAGAAAACAGTAGAAAACAAAGAATCAAAACTAAATTGTTTCTTTATTATTTATAATTTAAATCTATTTAAATCTTCTTAGCCATCCGATTACTTCTCTATTTTGTCATATCGAAGATTCTTGACCAAACAAAGCGATTTTCAAATGATTGACTCATAGTAACGTATCGCAGATTTCGTGTCGCGATTAAAGAGCTCCTCCGATTATTTTATGTTTGAAGAAAAATTGATTGTTTTTATTAAATTGACGAAAACATGCTTGATTTAATTTTGTCAATAATTTTAAATATTTTTCAATTTCTTTGGATTTTAACAATTAATTGCTGTTTCTTTTTGCGTGGTCGTGATTTTTTCGACGGAATTTCATTTTGGAGAGATTTGATTTGAATTTTAATTTGAAATTAAATCAAATCTCGTAGTTTAAATGCTGGTGGCGTATTGTCATTATTCACAATAGTGATAATTTCTTATAATCAATGATTAAATGCGTTAGTTATTAATTAATGATCTAGTTATCATTAAATGCGCTATTTTTAAATAAACATAAAAATTTAACTCGAACTAATTTAATTAATTTTTATAATATTAATATAAGACTCAATATTTTTTAATAATTTCTAAAATTGTTATGCAAATATTTGTTAAGATGTCATAATTTTTCATTTGTCAATTATTCGAATTGTCAACTTATCGACTAAAAGCCCTCTCATTTCGATAACTCTTTGATTGGTCAACTCGTTTATTCAATTTAGATTAGTGAGCTTTTTAATTAAGTAATTCTTTGATTATTCGATTTTTTGGTGAGTTAATTTATGGATTAGTTAACTGGATAGTTGATGCCTCGATTAACAAATATATCTTCATCTTAGATCCTTTTAAAGACCCAAATATAATCGACGACTAATCTTCGATTTCTCTTTGGTTTGTCTCTATTTCGTTTAGTTACTTGGAGTACTTGGAGTAATAAACTCACTGTTTCGTCGATTTTTCGACTAACATATATTTACAGATATAATCGATAATTAATCTTAAGATAAGGTCGACTTCCTTTTCGGTTAGTTAATCCTTCTATTCAATATTAAGTGTTTTGAATAATTCCTTTCAATGAATTTTTTCTAATCGATATAGATTTGATTTTGCGTCATTATTTAAGTATATGGTATTGCCGCAAACAATCACTGGATTGAGGAGGGTGTTAAATGGCGTAATAATGAGGAATATGAACACATAATTATTACTTTAAAATATTATGGATATCTTTGAAATAATTGACCAAAATAGAAATTATTATCGCATACGATGTTTATCAAACAATACGATCAATATCTTTTGTATCCTATTTTTGGGATAGAACAGATATTGATTGTAGATTGTGGTGATTCATTAGAAACATATAAACATATATAGAATGGAATCGAATGAATGGGTTGATTGATAAAAAGTTTTGAAATTAATATTTAGATAGAAAATTGAAAGAGATTTTGCGATTCTGGGGAAATCAGTTTAAAAACTTATTAAAGAAATAGAAAAGATTAGGTGTAATCAATTCGAATGATGACACTAGAAGAATGTGTTATAATATAGATGAAATTCTATATTGTCAGAACCGTCCAGTCATTTTAAAGAATTGCAAAAGCTGTTCGAAGAGTCGGGTAAAACTCGATAAAGTAAGTGAAAGAACATTGATTTATTTATGGCAATATTAATTGACAAACCCATAATATCGCCTCTTTACATACACGTGTTTGAGTCATAACCTAAAATATTAAATTGACCTCTTCTTCTGCTTGAGATTGGTTAGGACTTCATCCGTCTATTGTGAATATTCGTTCGAAATAAGAAACGAATAAATGAATGAAGACGCGCGTTCATTCGTTCGGCCTTCCATTCAAATTTTCATTGATAAAATCGTCATCGATTATTATGGCTAAAATTATATACAAATCGATCCATGTATATATGCATATATACACACGCCTGTAAACATTGCCATCAAATATTTAACTACTAATGCAATCAGAAATAAGAAAGGAGAATATTACTTTAGTCTTCCTTTCTCTTTCTAACCCTTTTTCCTTCCATCAACCTCTCTTCCAACGACACAGTCAGTGGCGTAATAGAGGAAGTCCTGATTAATTATCGACAGAGCCACCGGTATTATCAAGTCTCATAGACAGTTCACTCACACAAACAGTCGGCGCGCGCTTTTAGTCGAACTAGAAGAACGAGATGTGCAAATGAAATAGAGAATGGAATAGAGATGAAAAGACTATAATCGTTGATGGTGTTTTGTGATTGGTGTATGTGTGACAACAACGCCTACTTAATTTGAGCACAAAAATGGTTTGTACTCGTAGAGTATTTCGCAATGTACAAGATGGGTGGGATCAATTTAAATATAGTCAGTCTTCTTCTTCTGCATGGTAACTGTCAATAAAGAAAGAATTTCGCTTAGATCAGTCGTCGACGCAGCGGCAGAGGCACAGCACAGTGGCCTAAAAGTAATTTAATGTCTTTTTGTTCAATCCCAACCAGGGAAAGAGAGAGAGCGAGAAAGAGAATGATACGATAGCAATAATAGAAGTAAAACAATAAAATAAAAATTTTCAAGTCTGAATTAAATGAAGCAACTTCCGCATTAACCAACGTCAAAGTATCTCGTGATTGTTATAGGCCCAATCACCAGGCGTTCGCTCTGCAGCTACCGGTTTTTCAAAACGAACGAAACCATTGATGGAGTATCGTACGGAAGAGTTCCATGTCATGCATTGCATGCCTCGAACGTGTATTCGACGATATTCGGGCACATTCAGAAGCTTATTTACTTTAATTACTCTCACAGTTTTTGTGAAAAGGCATGCTAGACACGCCCATTTCAATGTGTGTTTTAGTGTGTGTTCGTAAAGAAATTCCTGCTCATCTCAGGCGTGCATATAGACACACACTCACATACATTCTATCAAAACCATACCTGACAATCCACTCAAATTCGTTCGGAGTACACTGAAGGAAAATTATATATTATCTAATTTAGAGTTGACTCGCATTTCATTTTGAGGTTTATGTATGTGGCACGAATTTTTACAAATTGATTGTTAAACTTATTTAGATTGGGGTCTTTTACATAATTCTTTGGAAGCTACAAAAGTATTTATTACATTCTTCATTTTCATTTATATAGTTTGAGGTATATAATGATGTATTATTCGCAGTTTCGAAGAAAAAATTTTGGTTCAGATCAAACCACACCAGATGGGGAAGGGGAAGGGGGAAAAGGGAAAAACTTTTCAGAAAAATGCTTACAAAAAAAAACCAACAAAAGTTAGAGTCAAGTTCTGGTGAAGTTTGCCCTGGAATACAATTTGAGCACTTTTGAGAAATTTCGTTCGACGAGACTGTTGTGATGATGAGATTTTTGTTATTTGTTTAGAGATTTTATATTTTCCCCAGCAAAACTAGAAAAATCATATCAGGTATTTATTATTTGGTTTTTTAAAAATTTTATTAAAATTCTTAAATCTATTAAAATTTATAAAAACTACATTACTACTTACACATTACATTTTTACTACATTAATATTCTTGTGGTGATTTTTTTATTGAAATCTTTAAAAAGCAGATTCATATTTTTTTCCAGTGTAGGAAAAACCAACACTGATATCATGACGCACGATTCAAATAACTCATACTTTACCTCATATTCCCACCAGGTATACTTCGTGTACACGAACAAACCAGAGGCTCACTAGAGATAATTATTTACTGAATTTCACTCACAGTAATTTTGAGTAGCATCGGAGGCCGGTTGGCTACCCGTACGCCGTTCGTTCAGGTGGTTGCTGCCCTGCGATGTGATGTTGTGTGGTAATGTTGTTGTGTGCTATTGCTCACTCACTCTAACAGCCGTGGTCGTTTGTTAGTGAACGTGGCGTGGATGGTATTTTGGGCGAATAGTGATGATGATGACTCTGATTTTGTTGGCTGATGATTGCATGGTGTTGTCTTCATTTTCATTTTTTTTTGTTTTTTTTGTGTGTTTTTCTTTGAGAATCTAAACGCCAAGAAGAGCAGAAGCCGCCCAGCCAACGTCGAGCAACGTAGAGGAGTAGAGTAGAGTAGAGAAGTGATCGAGGCAACCAGAAATGAAACCAGTGCAATCGCCAGCAGCAGAAGCCGCAACTCTTGGTGAATACAGGCAGCCGTTAACTATCAAGCTTAAATTTCGATCGTAACTTTGCAGTTGACTGTCGCGCACGGAAGCGTTCGGAAGTGAAAAATACTTTATTAATAATATTTCAAAGTTGACGCATTTGATACGTCGTCAATTTATAACGCAATCGACAACGAGACACCACAAGACGATCAAATAGTCGGAAGAAGAATTTACCACAGAATCGAATCGATAAAAGGCCTGAAACAATTGCTGACTGACTCGGTTCGAGCATTATCAATATACTGGAAATTCTTCGCAATAAACGACGAGCGTGAAGAATTCTTTTGCTAGATTTTTCCATTTGCGTTCTAGCGTCGGCATTTGAGCAACGTGCAGTATTTCTGCCTGACTGACAAATCGTTTCAGCTAATTCAACGTTAAAGCGATCCTTCGTGTTGGAAACGTTTGAAATTTGAAAGGGGTAAGTGTTCGTTCATTCCATTCAAGTCATTCATAACTTATCAAGCCGGACTTTGCAATCTTGCTTTCAATTGGTCGTCGTGCGTAAGCAGCGGCCAATGGTAGCGTCCAATGTTTTTGCTTAGATTCTTGATTCTTTGCTTATTGCTACTTGTTGCCCGATCGACAATGTGTGTGGAGAGGTACCAATGTAAGTTCGGTCGGTCCACTAAGCCGAAGTGGTTCGTTGCGTAAGCAACACTAGCTTCGGCTACCGGTCTTAAGCCGAACCTTCTTTGCAAGAGAGCTCTTCATTCATTGAATGAAGCTTGAAATGAAAGAAGAAACAAAAATGTGGGGGAAAGCAAGTAGAAAGCAGTACCAGTAGCAAACGACCGTTTGCTAACCGACCAGTAGCCAATCGGCCACGATTGGGTGGCCGCCGCGAAGGGTGTCAGTCGCGATGGAGACGGGCTGTTAATCAACCCTTGGTTGTGGTTTATGAAATTGACACTACTGTCGCCTTCGGGTTTTGGTTGGGGTTTGATTTGTCGTTGGGTGTGACTTAAGGGAGGAATAAAGGAAGTTCGGATGTGGCGAAATGGAAGGAAAAGAAATGATTGTATTGCCTATTTCTCAAAAGTCTTCAAGTCTATTCGTCTGATTTGATGTTTAACTAAAGGGGTTGGTCCTAAATGGCTTTGATGGTTTTTGTCGATTAGAAGGAATTAGTACAAATTATTACTATTATTTTTTATTAAATAGCGAATTAATATTTTGCCCTTTTTCTCAGTAATGTCACATTCATTTTATACGCTCGATCATATGGTTCATTTTATTTCTTTATACTAGATCGTGTCGGGAGCTCATAAAATTTTATTGATTCAGTTAATTTAGAAACGTTTACGGAATTCAAAAAAAGAAAAATGTTTTTCAAAGTGAAAAAAATAATAGTTGACGTTATCACTACCGTTTCGAAACAATTCATCGATTAATAGACGGCGTTCATCGAATCATCCTCAAAAAGGATCTCTCGAAAAGCAAACCTTCTTAATTGTTTTCTTTCTTTCTTTTTTCAATTTTTCCCTTTTTTTGTCTTTTGTTTTCCTGAGAAAAACATAAGACAGCGAAACCGAAGAAAGATTATTGTAATGGGAATGATCCTATTTTCCAGTTGTTTTTTGTGTAATATAATTTTTCCCTCCATCTCTTTCATTCATTGTTCGCACTTCTAAAAACCGTTTGTCAGTCCAATCCATTCGTCACTATCTCTTAATGCTCTGAAACGCCTCCATTTCACTTCGGCCCCTTTCCGTCTCGCCTCTCATAACTGCCTTCACTCTAACGTCGGCTTGAGTGACGCTATTGACACAAACACGTGGTTCTACATTCTTCTCCGACAGACCTTTGTATCGGTTGCCTTTTTTCTTAAGGGTGTTAAAGTACTTTTTCTCAGTTCCTGGAACATCGGTTCGTTCCCCATCATCTTAACAAAAAAGAAAAAGGCGAGCAAGCGAGTGAGCTTCAAATTGATCCAGATCGTAGTGCGCGTGAAGAAAATTGAATGCAATTACAAGGATGAGAATGGACGGAGGATGACACAGAACTCATGGTATGATCTGTACGTATGCGGTTTTCTCTCGTTCTCTCTCTCTCTTTGGTTTTTTATGGTTTTGTTTCTATATAATTGACCGCGTTAAGCGATATGATTTCTCAAGTACGGCAAATCAACTTGAGAGATTTCGGCGTAAATCTAATTTCACGCAGAATTAACATTTGCTGATCCTGTCGACTGTGACGCACTGTTTGCAGATTCTTTAATGGATTTCCCAGCGGTCAGCCGGAGAGTTTGGTAAATTCTATGAGTTTGTATGAAGATGAAGACGATGACGAAGAAGAAGAAGAGGAGGAGGAATAAGAACAAGCCAGAGAATTGAGGTGGTGGATTTAGTGTTGCCGCCTGTAGGATAAAAATAGTCTTTGTTTATACTCTCCAGGATTAATCAGATTTTTGCAAATGGCAAGAAAGTGTTAAGGAAGGATAATATTATCTGGAAGAATAAGAGCTACTGCTCTCAGCTTAAGGGCTGGGGTTTCTAGAGTTAACACGAAATACCATCGAAAGGCGCCAAAGCGAAGAAAACATCATCCTTTGAACCATAAACACTCGTATGTACGATGATCAGTGATCATCAGGTGAAAGCAAGGAAGTGTTAAAGGAAATCTTACGAATTCCTGACTTTTGGAATTGGTGATCGTTGGAACGAATCGCATGCAAAAAAAAATAATAACCAACAACTAAGTGAATATAATGCGAGGCGCTTAAAATTTATCCACTTCATAACCGTCAAAAAAAAAGAACAAAAACAAAAACAAACACACAGAAATCGGTGATCAAAAACCAACAAGCACCGACCGACCGACCACAGATCATAAGCCGACCAACTGATCAGTGATCATCGTTATATAAACAACACGAACTAACAAAGAATGAGAAGCGACACTGACACTGACTGTCTCTTGACGCCACTTTGTGTACATAAATGTGGCCCCGGTGCGCTTATAAGAATCCGAATCCGAATCCGAATCCGAGAAACGGGCTGGGATGGCCGTAGCAAAATAATATATAACTTAGAGCAGTTATTATGGCCGATCATTTGAATATCTATAGCGGACATTAATATTAATAATAAGCATAATCGCAAGCGTAGGAGCTTGCCGGAGGCAGTGGCAATGGAATGTCAGTGACGGTGGCGACAGTGGTGAACGTCGTGTCTTTGTGGAGACACGGCACTCGTTTTGAAAACTTCCTGCTGCGGTCGGAGCGACGTCCGTTTTTATTTTAATAAACGAAAAAAGCTCCAGCTGTGATTTCGGTCATATACTCCGATATTGGTTTACTGGCTGGATTCCGGCAGTAGTCAGTCGTCTCCCTTGTCCTTTTCATCTCGTTTGTTTTCGTTTTTTCGATTTTCTTCTTTTTTCCTTTTTAAAAATATATTTTGGAACACTTTTTGTTGTTGGTGGTTTTTTCCCGTTTTTGTTGTGTTTTTGTTTTGTTTGGAGACCAATATTTTCAGCCCATAAAATCGGTGGAGATACAATTCTTAAAATGTTGGCATATCTTCACAAGATTCACATTTCATTTAAAACAATAAAGTTAGCCCGAATATCCAGCGGCGAATGAAATGTTTTGCATCTATTAAAAAAATTCTGGTTACCCAACACGGCTCGAATTTTATTTGGTTTTGGTGGCAGTCGTCACAGCTTCTTCACATCCTTTCTGCGTTTCACGGTGATGATGAGTGGCGGTAGGACGTGGGAAAGACACGTAAAGGCGTAACGGCGGAATGGCGGCGGCATTAATTTTCGGGAGTCCTTCCCGACCCTGCCAGGACCATTTCAAGCAATTTATGATTCTTTCTTGAGTTTGGTTATCGCTTGACGATGCCGCTCAAGGGACGCGCGAATGCGGGACAATAGTTTTGAAGTCTGGTGGTGGGCGTTTCTAATCAATTTCTTCTTTTTTTCTTTTCTAATTTTTAGATTTTTCTAACGTTTGGTGGTCCGCCCCAAACCTATTAAGAAATCTATTAAACCGTACTCGAAGTGACAAACGAGCGATCGCAGCGTAACGTTCTTTACATTAAGCAGTTGATAACTAATATTTCGCTAATCAGCCTCAAACCGCACTCCGGATATCCGGATCAATTTCCAATTATCGTTTCACATCTAATTCAGTGAAGTGTCGTGAAGTGAGTACGCCGAGAGCGTCAAGAGAGAGTGTACTGGAATACAAAAGTTAGCTAGAGAGCGAGTAAACGCGAGTTAGTAGCGAGTTAGTAGCGAGTTAGTTAGTTACGATTGTGAGCACGAATAAAAGCAAAGCACATCAAAATGTTTGCCGTAATGAGAATTGACAACGATGACTGTCGGTCGGATTTTCGTCGCAAAATGCGTCCGAAGTGCGAATTTATTTGCAAGTATTGCCAGCGGCGTTTCACCAAGCCGTACAATTTGATGATCCACGAACGCACGCACAAGTCTCCCGAAATAACGTATTCCTGCGAAGTGTGCGGTAAATACTTCAAGCAACGTGACAATCTTCGTCAACACAGGTAAGCGTTGGGAGGGGGGTGGGGTAGGTGTGTGTATCAAAGGGGATGGCAGCGGTCACAGTTCTGATCACTAGTGAATTTTTGTATGACTTAATGGGCTAGAATTTTGTTTCGTGGGAAAAATTTAGAAGAAAAATTTTGTTTTATGAAATTAAATTTTTTATTTTTTCTCGGTTTTTCTTCTTCTTCTCCTTTATAGATGCAGTCAATGTGTTTGGCGATAAGATCGAAAATCAAATTTATTTATGCACACAAAGAAAAGAACCCACACAAACAAACACACACATACAGACACAAACATACACACACATAGACACCTTTTTTTCTTATGTTTCGACACCTTCGTGCAGTTTTAAATTCAACTGTATGGAACAACAACTACTACAACAACAAAACAAATACGCAGAACATTGAAACATAGAATTGCATAAATCATAAAGCAATTAAAAATATTTTGATGAAGGTGAAATTGACTGGATGGGTCAGGAATTAATTCTATTAATTGTTTAGAACGATCTACGCACCCGACGGTTGATAAAACTAAACAATTCTTTGCTCAATTCAAAGCACAAAGTCTGGTAAAAGCAAACACACACACACGTAAACTCAAACTTCAATAAAGTGGACGGCTGGCAACGTCACAACTACGTCACATAGTCGCAGAAATAGACACAGAAATACAAGGAGTCAAATGAGTACGTCATAGAATAACCAAAAACATTGATTGATATGAATGGAAAATAATATACGATATCCATGATTTCCGCCGCCAATAAGATTTTCCCCTCATCAACTCCTAGCTGCGAACTCCAGTTTGGCTCTACCGGATTGATGTCGCGCCGAATCCTACGTCCTCATTTTCGTCGCCAACATAGTCTTCTTTTTGGGAGGCCCTTGATGGGCTTGGCTTATTTATTCTCGGGCTTTTCGTTAATTCACCTCGAAAGTTGAGAACAAGGGAGGAGGCGAACAAGAGGCGGAAGTACGTTTTTCTTCATTACGCTTACGGACTACACATTGTAATGAAAAAAAAGAAATCTTCCCGATATCGATTTCCTTTCCACAAAAGAATTCATATTAACAAATTCAACGCTGCTCAGACTCACCAAAACCAACAACAAACAACGAAAAACAGCATTCAAAATATCGTACCGTAAAACTCATTTGACCCGATCACGTTTAGTTATTTTCCTGATTGATTTCAGCAGATTTTTCTTGAATCCTGAATCTTTTCTTGAATTTTACTTAGTATTTTCAAATTTTCAGAATATTCAGATTTATAGCTTTTCTCTCCAAGCTCACCTCCTTAAATTTCACCTTTATCTTCTTCCATTGTTATGACCCAGTGCATTGCTCCTCCCTCCACAACCAAATCGCGGCAAAAAATTGCGCCAGATTGTTTATGATAATAATTCCTGAAGTTTACTTTGAACAAATGAAAAATTTCCATCATTGCGTCACGTTTATATAATTTAATGACGGAACGACGATAAACACCGATCGATTTTGTTTTATTCTGATTAGGTAAATCAACGCCTACACTTATTTCTTTTTATCGTAAAAGTTCCCAAAAAAGTCCATTCACTTTCTTATCATTCGTTCGAATGAATTATTGACGCCTTCTTTGAATCAATCTTCTTCTTTGGATAGTAATTTTGGAAATTTTTGATTCATGTTCATCGTAAAGGCAGTGAAGAGATAGAGGTCAGAACCGTCGTAAACCTTTGAATTAATTTTGAAAAACCAAAAAAAAAATATATATAAAATAAAATAAATATCTAAAAATTAAAAAGAAAATTATAATAAAATATTTTTTAAATATTTCTTTTTCAATTTAGTATTGCTCTAAATGCTTATTCACCACTACTACTGCATAAGCTTGTAAATTTTATTTATAATCAATTACAAACAAGTATATATTTACTTTAAATTAGCACACCTACACAACACGTACACGTACACACACGCACACACACCTAACTAATTATACGAATGTATTGATCTATTCTTAAGTGACACTTAAAAGAATTCCTTAATAAAATAAATAAAGCGGAATGTTTCAGAATTAAGTAAAAAAAACTAAAAAAAATCAATTTGTTTTATTGATTTAATTTGAATTAATTAATTTGACTTAGGTTTTAAAGAAGGAAGACGATATTTGCACCAGTTTCGAATACGATAAAAAAGAGATTATTTTGATTTGAGTGAAATTTGATTGATTTATGACAAGCAATTAATTCTGGAAAATCACCCGACACAGTCGAGATATAAAAAACTCAAGTTTGAAACCTGATTGAAAAAGATGTTCACTTCTCATTCATTCATTTTGGAATTGTCTGTCGTCTTTCTTGTTCTTGATGGATCGTGTATAATCATTCTCGACGGTAACGAGAAACGAAATATCGAGAATGAAAAATTATCGAATTTCTCAATTAAACTTAATTTAAACTCATAAAAAATATCTCGTGTTGGAGAAACGATAATTCTGTGGCAGAAGACACGAAATGATGAAAAGAAACACTGAATAATTGATTCCTAAAAAGCGATCCACAATCTTATCGTGATGAGTTTTCGAAAAAGAGACATTACAATTTCGTCTAAATTGAATCGTAAACAAAAAAGACAAATGATAATCAGGAAGTAAAGGTCTTAAGAAGTAGAAGACAAAATTGTAAAGAAAATCTTTTCTGCAAAGGAAAAGCAAATAATTTCTAAAGGACTCTTCGTCCCCTGCGAGGTTGCAATTTTTTTAGTCCATCTTGACTTTCAAACCTTCCTCTTTAAGAACTATTCCCTCCCGTTGTTTCCTATTTTCATTTAAAGGATCGACAAGTTCATTATTCGCTAATTCTAATATTTCGATTTTTTCTTTCAAAAATAATCAACAAATTTTCCAAAAAGGTTAAACTGTTTTCTGAACAAAAAAGAAAAAGATTTGAATCAAAACACATGCTCCCGATACGAGCACGCGTTAAATAATTTAATGAAGAAGTTACCAAATGCGAAACGAATTCAATAGGCTACTGTTTGTGCTACCCAGGTGAATAGCACTGGGTGCCTTTTGGACGTGGTGTGACGCGGCATCAGCCGCCGAGCACAACAACAACAACAGCAACAGCAAGTAGCAGCAGCAGCAGAGGCAGCAACTATGCTGTGCTCCGTTGTGGTATCGGTTCTGTGGGTGCAATTGCCACCAACAGGCTCAAGCAATGTAACCCGCATGATAGTCTGAGCAGAATTTCGAGCAGAACTTGAGCATGCGCAGGAAATTTCGTACTGCGAGGGTTTCTGTTGCATTAGAGGTATATGTGGTAGGCTGGCACGTGTGGTTTTCCAACTAAAAGAGTCGGAGGAAATGAATTTTGCTAAGCAGTCTATAGTGCGGTAACGACGACGACGACGGAGACGATGTTGGAGCGTCCAGCGTCGTTGCATCTAGTAAGATGGCATCAGTACCATGCTGATACCTTCGGTTTGCCTTGCCTCTTTGGCAGCACGAGGTTTAAACAAGGGCACGTGAACAGGATCCTTTCGCAGTGTGAGTCCTTCGTAAACGCACTACAGTACGCCTCGTCTCCTGTGTGTCGAACGGTCTGGCTGTTCTTAGTATTATTGTGTGCATATGCAATTTTTATGTTTGGACGTCTTATGTCGAAATGCATTCTTAATGTTTGTGGGATGTCTTTCCGGCACGCATACCCACCACTGCGTAATGTCTGGAAAAATTGTTGTTTAGTCGCTGTTGGCAAAACAAACGATTGCTGGCGGGCTAGTGTCGGTCGGGGTGGGCGGTGTTAGAGGAAATTGTTGCGTGTTTTGTGAACATTCTAGAAAACTTTGCCCACAATTTATCAAAATTGACCCCAGAAATTTTACTGTAAGTCGTTGGAAATTAACAGAATACTGGATGGAACTAATTTAGTTTCTGCCTGTCATCGATAAATATAGATGATGGTGATTCATCAACTGATGGTTATGCGTCATCCTAAAAGAATCCCAAAAATACAACGAGTATGCGTTATAACAAAACCACGAATCTGGCTTGTTTCAAATCAACTCCGTCAACCTTTTTATCTTCCAGTCATAAAATATATCGCGATGTCTCTACGTTTTTTACAATGAATTAGTTTGCGGCTGCGATATAGCTTGCTTATGATTGTGGCGCTAACGGGCGCGAGTGAAGAGCGAATTGAGTGAGTGATTCACTGGAAAGCGTCGGTGCGCGGACTCCTGCCGACATCTAAAATATTTTGCCAAACAAACATCAGCGATGTGCTTCAAGTGCAGCTACGTGCGCCAACTGGCCTTCCGTAACGTTCGCTTCATTCAATGATCGATACAAAGCACCAAACACTCCATTTGTGCGTCGGTAGCCTTGCCACCCTCGCCATCATACCTCGGCTGTCATCGCCATTAGCGGAGATTAAATCGGATCTTGTTAGCGGTAAAAAATGAAACCGGCCGGAATGGCGGTACGTTGCCACGCTCACGTCCAACAACGACGAGATTCGTCCGTGTTTATGGCTTTAATGTGATTTTCATTAAGTAACAGGCCTGCGCAGTTAAGCGCTGATTCGGTCGTATAAACGGCATTTATATTTGGGCTCTACCTCGTCAGGGTCGGTCGCATCGTTAACGTCAGCTTCCTCATTAGATGCTGCTTAGCGATAATTTGTTAAGTTTAGTACGGATTTAGTTCGGTGGTGTTACGACGATAATGACACGAGCTGAGCTCAGATGATGAGCTAATTGGGGTCTACTGTTAAAAAGCAACAATTAAACAAACCATCATCATTTCCCATTCTGATTCTGATTCTTATTCCGATTAATCCGGGTGTGGCGAATCTGTAAAGTAAATCGAACGAAGAGCAAATGTAATCTGTGTATTCTTTTAATAGGCAACTGTGATGACCCAATTTTATTATGCAAATAATGAATATCTCCACCTGTGGTTAGATTTAAATTTTTCATTCAAATATTAATGCCAGACGATGTGATGTTTTAATACGAGCCCTACAACCACAAATATCAACGTTCCTATGCGTAATCATAGTCAATGCTTTGACCACACTTAGCCCAGCGATCCGACGTTCATGGAAACATTTTCATTTGTATAATCACTCGGGCGAATATTCTGAGTATCATTTGAGTATATTTCCACAAACAGAAATTAGAAGGCTATCGCCTCATGCCGCCTCATATCGGTCTACCTTTGCTCTTCTCATTCTAATTTTCAACTTCTATAAGTACATTCATACTTATACTCATTCGTATTCATACTCATATTCATACCAGCATTAGGAATACTTATAAGTAAATTTTGAAGACCCACAAATTTGTAATATTCTTCGTTATATTCTTTTAATATTTTTTGTCCAGTTTTGAACCTACATATGTACATAAACACTTGTAATCATACTCATATGAGTATTGTGGATACTTATAAGTATGTTTCATAAATTATGCAAGGAACGGCAATGTTTATATAATTTATAACGGTCTAATATTACCAATCTCGGTTCATGATTTAATTTCCATAGATATATTAATTTAGATTTATACTCACATTCATGTGAATTTTATAAGTATTATTTGAGCCTGATTTGATAAATGAGGGAGAAAAGGGCCTATTCATATTCGGTACTTCTTTTCATTCCGTAATTTATACTCTCTGCTCCGGACCTTGTTCCCATTTTAATATTCACAGTTATGTTCTTATATTTGACTCTTACTCATATTTATACAATTTGATAAATAACCAAAAAATGTCATATAGTATTCAAGTATTTAAGTATTCATGTATTATCAATAGACGAGTATTACAATTAATTATTCAAGTATTATTAGATTAAGGATTTTGTTTGAGTACTCGAGTATTACTTATTGAAAAGTTTGCTATACATTCGAATACTTATAGGTTTATCCTATATTTATTTATATAATTATGCTTTAAAAACATTATCTATTAATTCTAGAGAATGCTTTTATAAGCATGATTTCTTTATCCTAAAAAAATAAATATAAATGACAAATGTTTGACTCATGTTTTGACAATAATGTCATAATTTTGATTAATTTCATTAATTTGTTCATTCATTCGTAAATTATCTCCTAACATGTTTTATTACTCACAAGGTACGACACAAATTCGTAATAAATGGGTTTTCGGCGAATTCGGTCGGTTTTTATTTTGATACGTTCTTTTATAAAAGTATTCCTTGACACCTTTTATTATCATTTTTATTATCGATAAAAAACCGAAAATCAAAGAAAATTAAAACAGAATTTTATAGTAAGACATTCTTCTTCTTTTATTAAGTCGTCTTCTTCTTCCAATTTAATTACAGATTCCGATTATTGTGACCAATTTAATTTTTACTATTACTACTAGTCCGCGAGTAATCGTTCGGTCGATCGATCGATCGCTCGGTCGATTGATGATGGTCTATCGATGGTAAAGTTCTAAATTTAATTGACAACCGCCAGATCAACAAGGTTCGAAAACAGATATGGTGATGCTAGAGAATTGGTAGGGGTAGATTGTTTATAGATTATTGGTCGATTGTTGCTGCCGCTTCTGCTGTTGCTGCTGTTGGCGTAGAGGTTTGTGAACAAGGGGCAGACTCCTCTGCCAAGTTACTCCTAATCGCGAGCATTAATCGAATGCGAAAGCGTCTAAGCTTTGTGCCTCAGTCTATATCATTTGTGCAATGTATGCCGTCAACAAGAGTCTGATATATTGAATCTGAAGGTGATCGTTATCGCTACAGCTATGGGAACTTGTATGCAAACGTACCGTACCATACCATATCGCTATATTATATAGCGCACCATGCCACACCGTAGTACATTCGACCTTAACGTAGCCACAACATAACGTACCATACCGCTACGCATCGAACCGTACCGCATCCTATGGCCGTCTTCAGTATTTGCGAAAGACAACGACAACCATAACGACTGCTTTTGGAAGACATGCGACGCAAATGAAGAGGAGACAGGTTAGCAGCAGTCGCAGAACCAATTTGTCCTCACTCCATTACCGCAAATTCTGAACTACATACGACGCACTGCGACGGTTTGCGATGGAATTCGATCAAAAAGAGATTGTACTCAACGTATTCAACGTATTTCGTCGTATATTTAAAATAGTCTCGAGTCTCAGTTAAGCAGGAGTAAGCAAGGAATTGCCTTCACGTATGCGTACTCACTGGTTGATGATGTTGCGACGACGTATGTGCCTTCCATACGTGTGCGCTCATTCAGATTCGAATTCGAAAGAAATGGTAAAAGCTTTTTTGTATCATTTCTACAGTTTTAGCGTTGATGCCATGTTTGAATTACTGGCAGATCGCTAGTTTGGATAATGTCTGATCCATTTCCAATCTTTTTAGTGGGACTGCACATTCACACTAACACATATGTGCATATATACATACATTACCATCATACACACTCATATTAATTTTAGCGAGTATCACTGACAGGTCTAGAGAATTTTTGATCTCTATTTTTAACGTTTCTAAAACTTTTCTCAGCCATTAAAAAATTATATAGAAAATAGCGATTTTCTGATGACCTTTAGGTCATGTAAATCCAAAGCTGGCTTGGATTATTTAATTATGGAAACTGAAATAAATGCAAAGGAAACAGATATTCGCTTTAAAACGGAGACTCATCACGAAACGTGGTAGCCCAAATCTTGTAAACTAAAGAGAAAATAAACATTTTATTTATGAAATTATTTCTAATACTCCAATTAGTTATATTATAATTATAATTCTTATTTATATTTTTTTGAAATAATACTTTCTTGATTAATTTTAGACGACATTAAAATCTGTCTCAGGATGTTCGCTTGAGCTCGCTGTTAAACGGACAAATGAAGTATGAAGAGCATTCTGCACATTAAGAGATTTTATTTTTAGTTCGCTTGTGATTAATTAAGGTCACGTTTAGGATAAATTTATAGATATTCTGGGAATTATTTATGGAAATTTTGTTATAAATAGAACGTATTGTTTTGTATGCTATGGTTATTGTACGCATTAAGACAAAATTGTTTTTTATTGTATTTAATGATGGTTTGTGTTTAATGATGGTAATGGTGATAATGATAATGATTTAATCGGTTAGTGTTTAAAGATGGCGTGAGAAGATTAGTTGCCATATTTATATCTTGAAATTTTAGGCGACTAGATAACGTTAGGATATTCAAAATTGTTGATATCATTCGGTTAAATTGTTGGTCTTCATCTCCAACCACGTTATCAAGTTCATCACGTGCCTCAGTGATCTGAGGGCTCTGTCAATGACGAATAGCTGTCAACAGAATGCTCAAATGTCAAGGCAATTTCTAATGTTTGTTTTTGGTGGGCGTGTGTATTGACTTTTATATTACTTATGGTAATCATTTTTTAAATTATTTCTTGAAAAAATCACATGATTTTTAATGTAATTTTGTTTTATATAAGAATATTTCTTAACGTCGCTTCGACGAATTGCGAAATTCACTGAATGGAAATATATTTATTTTTCATTCTTAACTTTTAAATTTTTTTTGTTTATTTTTACATTAATAAATTCACCATAATCATTATTAAAAGGCCCTTACTCTTACTTTCGCAGAGACACTGGCAACAATAATATCGGAGACAAACTACTTTAAGCTTTCCAGAATCACAAATGGCCTTTAAACTTTTTGAAATTAAACCAAAGTAAAACCAAAACTAAAATTAAAACAAAATAAAATCCTGTGTCATCCCATCCTTATGGATTCGACGACGACCAAAAGGAAACCATTGAGATCGAGTTGAGTCGAATTGAGTCAAACTGATGCCGTTCCTGTCACTGTTATTGTTGTTTGTATTCGCGCAGTTACCACGCAGTGGATTTTTGTGGCAATCGCAATAAAAGTCCAAAGAATATCACCATCGTGGTTCGGGAAGAATTTCAATGTTCGTTTTTATTGTATGGACGCGATGTGAAAAATCGCACACACTGCGAGTTCATCGGATGTCTGTGACACAGAAAGAGAGAGAGAGAGCGAGAGAGCGGCAGTCTTACTGCGGTAAATATATATAAACTTTGCCTAATGCTTGACAAGCCTTTGAACAGAAATAAATCAAGCGGCTTCCAAGTTTAATCACGATCTCTTAAATTAAGTTGCGCTCAACAACTTCACAACGCGATATATCGCTTGATCGCAGCCGTCACCACCGTCACCGTCACCATCACCGTTACCATCAGCCCCATTTCCATTACCATTAACCATCACTAAAGTATTCGTTATTTCGTTTTTGTCGTCAATGTTGCTTGCGTTGTCGTCTTTGTTGTCGTAGTTGTTGTTGTTGTTGTTAGTTTTTATTGTTGCTGTAGTTGTTTAAGTTGTTGCCGCTACTGTTGTTGTTTTTGTTACTGTTGTTGTTGTTGTTGTTGTTGTTGTCACTGTATCATCGGTCGAATAGAGAGCAAAGTAATTCCAGGCTCGAATTAAGTAAGTTATCATCATTGCAGTTAGTGCGTGCACTGTTTGGCTGACTGACAGTGGAACGAAATGTCACCTGTGACAAAAAAAGTATTTGTCAAATTAAATCTTCAAATGAAATTCTCTTAAATTTTTGTTAGATAAAAATCCGAAAATACGTTAGAATGATTCCGCTACGAATCATCTAATGATTTAATCATTATTTAATGATTAAATTTGAAGATTAAAATATTTAATTGCTAGTTTATGATCAATTGTCATGAATGACCACCACTGTTGCCACCTAGTAAATTTATAAACTGGTAATGGTAAGACCATGATTGGTTTTGGGGGCTACTTACGTTGTTTCTCCGTATTTTTCTTGTTGTCTTCAATGGATTTCATTGTGGTACGAAGTAGTGCGTGTGCGTGTGTGCACTCTTGCACTCTGCTTAATTGACATTTGCACATTCCTTCTTGTCGGAATTGCTCAGCGAGTCCTCAGTAAATGCGATTAAAATGTCAAAACTTCGATCTGTTGCCAGTTGCCAGCCAGTATCGTGTATCGTGTGAACATCCAGACAGGCTGATCAGCCAGTCATCCAACAATCCCGTCATCCCATCGACCCAGCCAGCCAGCCAGCCAGTCAGCCCGCTATCCCTCGAATTCAGAGAGCCATCAAAGTTATCAAAGCAGAGAGCTTGCTTCGTTGGCTGAAGATTCACGCGGAGCAGCAGTAACAGACCTTTTCGGCTTACTGTTAAGTATCTGTAAGATCGGTAAGATCGCACAATGAAAGCGAGGCGAGTCACATTCAAAGGAATGGATTTTGATTCGAAAGGATGACGTCGTCGTGTGTCCATGATCTCAGACATGGAATCATGTGAATCGCGCAACACATCATCGTACACACACGCGCATATACATACATACATACATACACATACAGATACACACTTGAGAGAATGCAAATTATGATATTTCAACATTTTGATTAAAAATTTGTCCGCGTACATGACATTCTGCTGATGGCCACCCAGTAAGCCCATATCCGATATCAATTTCGTCTGCGTCTTCCAACGGTCATATCATTCCACTACACGGACCCTGCTCGGGTAAGCAATGTCTTAGGAATTGCTTGTCAACTCTACAGACAAATTCGTTATGCTTGCGCTGAATTTTTTTCCATTTGTCTCCATTGATCCAAATAATAAACAAAGGTTGTTTTTTTTCAAAATTAAATCACAGTCAGTAATTCAGTCTATCGATTGTCAGTTCAGTCAGGCCTTCCCGTATGACAATTCTTCCTGACAAGTTCATTTAAAAATGTTTGGAGTGTCGAATGTTGACAATAATCCGTGGCGACGCTTGAGATAAACTCACTGATGAGTGTCATCGTTATCTGTTACGATTTCCAGTTATGCAGCAAGCTTTCAAATCAGTTTATCGAATTCTCTTTTTGTTCATCTCTTTTCTCCACCAGTTGCGTCGTTCTTGTTGTGTCGATCAAAATTGTGGCAGCCGGAATTCCGAAATCGACGCTATATCAATATCAATTCCAGGGAAAACATATGTACCGTCTTTAAATCCTAATGTTATCAATTTCAAACTGGCAGCGCCGTTGATTTAAACTCACCGTCGACGATTCACGACGCATTGATCGCATTCATCCCAGACACATCACGGCATGATCAGCATGATCATTTATCTAATAGTTTAATTTGCCGCAATTTAGAAACGTTTATCCGGCCATAACGAAAATATATATTATTTTTGATACCCGACCAAAAGAATTAGTTCAAATTAAAAACAAAACAGTCGAGGTCGAAACTGGCTGAACGAAATTATGGTCACTGTTAACGCATTTCGATGCTTGTTCTTTCGAGACTTTTTCATTTTCCCATCGCAGTAATCACGTCGAAGAACAAGAGGATCATGCAGATAATGATAATGATGATAATGATTATAACGATGACGATGAAGAAGTTGTGGGATCCTGGCTCCGGGAGACTGCTACCTAACTGATACCTTCAGCTGCTTCGACTGTGGAACGTGATCGGCCCAATTGTTCACGCCTCTCGAAAACGTCGCTACCACGCTGATTCCGCCAACGATGTTCCGCGGCTCTTGCGGCTGGCTAGTTCTACAACTTAACCTCAAACATTTTGATACAATGTGCAGCGCCTCTTCGCTGCGGCGCGATACAAAAACAAAAAAATTCAACAATAAAAAGAAATCATATCCCGAAATTCTTCGAATTTCAAAAAATTTCGGATTTATCTTAAACAGTGGGCGATCAGTTCGATGAGCGTTTCAGCTATGCACATACATATTAACGTACATATATATATATATACACAAACTAGGGTTTACTATATACCGCAGCAATCTGCAGCAATAAAGGAGTCGCTAGTCGCTAGGGAAGGCTGTTATTAAATTGTCAAAAGATTGAAGAATAATGCTCGGAATTTCATGTATTCAAAGGGTCTCTGTATTCCCGAAGCCGCCGTTTGCCGAACCTAAATCGGTCTCGCAAAACTGATGGAGGAGGCGCTGCTGATATTGCTGCTGTTGCTATTCCCGGCGTTTCTGTTGTTGTTGTTGTTGTTGTTGTTGCCGCATATCAGAAGCATTGGACTAATTGGTAGAGTTATATCCTTTGTTTTATTTTGTGCCAGCCTCTACGCGACTTTTATGCAACTTTTGTTTCACATTGTTTCAACTTTACGCGCCATTCCATCATTGCATCATTTATTCAACCTCTGACCAACGTAAGAACGAATGTGGGGGGGGGAGGAGGGGAGATGTGTATGACGAGAATATCATGATGAATGCTCTGATAGAATTTTGTTTACCTTCTGTAGCAGGTCGTGAAGAACGGAACGGTGTTTTGGTATGGGCTAAAATTTCTACGTATCATCATAAGTCAAACGACCTGTTCGATGGCACACATCACCGTCGAAGAACTCATCGGCGGACCCATGCATCTCGTCTACAAACGTGTCTACAACCGTCTGCAGCGTTGGCGGCTTGATTAGTGTCTGAGATCTGCAACTGATCATTTTGGGTTATAGCCGAGACCCCGAACTGTGAACTATGAAGGCTGGACGGGCATTTATTATAATCAATGTTACAATTTTCAGTTGTTGAGATTTATTGATCCAGACCATTCTGCTGCTAGCGGTGATTGCTAGAGTAGAGTTGCGGTGAAATCATTTAGTGCGATGCGGCTTTGAAAACTTCGTTGAAATTTCATTGAAAGCTAGTTTTACGCATTTAGCTGATAATACTTTGTTGTAGGCGTTCATGTGGTCCATTTCAGTATGGGCTCCATTTTTTGCTTTTATTTGATCTATAAATTCGTAGCATCCGAAAATGAACAACAACGATTAAAGGCCCGGGCGAGCATAAACAGTGTCTGTGTCGGCTTCAATTATAGACGTCGATTTGACACTTAATTTCCGATTGCGTGGGTGATTCACACTGCCATTAATACGCATGCATACGATGCGACATCGCGATGTGCCTAAGTGTAAGATGGTCAATAATATAATGTGTTACAAGCCAAACCAAATCGAATAAAGTTTCACTTTTAATGACAAGAAGTTGCTCGGCGAACGACTCGAGTTACGTATTTTATGCGTTTTCAAATAAATTTCCAAGCCCAGCAATCGGCATCGGTGGTGGTTAGTCGGACATATGCTCGGACTGCGCTGATGGCTGATTGCAACTGCAGGCCAGGCTACGCGGCGACCCTGTGCATAAATCCAATGTGACGAAATTTATGGCCGCGATTGACACACATTTCAAAGAGAATGAGAATCTAGAGTATGCGGCGACGGCAGCGCATTGCCTACTACTCGTGCGGTGAATGTGCGGCAAATGCAGCAGCAGTCGTAGGCAAACATGTGTAGTTGTCGGCACTAGTATCATCGGAGTCTCCCTAATCGATTATAAATGTGCCCGTTTGCACAACGTGTGATTAAAATAAATTGCGTGCAGTGCATCGATATCCTAATAGCATTGCACTGCATTGGGATGCAATCCGTATGCGCGTCTTCGCCCTTGACGTCCTCATACAAAGGACGTCCTCCATCCCAATCGGAATGTAACGTATCGTATCATCTCCCGTCCACATGTTCCACACCGCTCGATAATTAATTCGCGTGACAGGGTGAGGAGAAAAAAATTTGCAGCGATACGTCTCGGCGAGTTGACCAAGATCGCGTGGAATCAAATCGGTCCATGAATCAACAAGCGGCAGCAGCGGCAAACCGAGGCAACCGCGGCCCTGCAAGCACTTTCGATGGGGCCGTGTTAAGTGGCTATCAGTAACTCCTTTCATTCCGAACAACAATAATAACAAGGAAAAACAACAACAACAACAACAATTTTAAACAACATTAACATCATCAGCAGCAACAACAACAACAACAACAACACGCGGCGGCTCGTAACATTTTAGCTGCGTAATTCCTGCTACGTTGCTACGGCCTCCTCCTGTCTCTGTGCGCGTTGTTTCGATGTTGGTTGGATCGTTTGCCGGTGGGTCGGCAATGGAGGTTTGGCAATGGATGGCGGGGCGAAGGAGAGCTGCTTTTAGAGGTGTCAGAAAACAACTTGTCGGAATCCATCTAACATGGAATTCGTATTTTGTTGTTGTTAATGGCATGAAGTATGTTTTACCACGTTTGATGACATGAATGGGTGCGGACTATCGGCCAACACGAGTCATCGAAAAACGCGGTTAAACAGCGCACCGCATGTTGAATGAGACGAAAGACAACGACGGACGGCATGGACAAATGGACAAGCGTATCAACAATGAGCAGTTAGACGACGGCTAAGGTTAAAAAGAGTGGAGTGACGGAGGAGGGGGGGAGATGGGTGGGTAGGAGGGTGAGTATGAGGGAACGGCTGAGGTATGACAGAAGTATGAAAAAGCGCATAAACGAGAAAACAAAAAAGTACAAGAAAACGTGGTGTGATTTGCAGAAAGTATGAGACGAAAGAATGAAACCAGCGAAACCGAAAATGAACAAATTCAATGGAGGAGCGATGAAAAAACTCTTGTCGATTGTATCTCATAATGACTGAATCAAAAAATGTGAGACATGTTTGCATCTTTTGAATTGTTTAAAACGCGAAAATGCGGAATTAGTGGACTCTGCTAAACTGTTATGATGTCGACATTATCCTTGGTGATGGCAATCCAGTGGCTTTCCAAAACCTAACGACACCAGCTGACCGACCGAATAACGCACTAAATAAAGCGACTGGTTGACGCGTTGGCTGGTTTGCAGGCTTTCGGGCTGGCTGGCTGGCTGGCTGGTTAGTTGATACGTTTGGTACTGTTTGGTACTGGCTGGCAGCTCAAGCTCGTAGGCGAGCAATAAAACATCGGTTTACACACGAATCCCATTAGCGAAGTTATTTAGTTATTCTCTACCCGGGACACGCGTCCACTTGTCCACTTGGCTTCTCCGACTTCTTTCATCCATCCACCGACAGACGACGATCTTCTGATCGTTGACGACGACCCTTGTACAAAACCAAATGCATGCAATCACCGCACCAGATCCGTACCGTACCGTATCCGTACAACCAAACATATGTACGAATGTCAGAGAATATCAGAAAAAATAAGGAAATTGAAAACTTTAAAAAATGGTTCTGTCCGATAAATCCATTAGGCATTGTTTAGAGAAACGTCATCGATGAAATGGTCAACAAAAAGTGGTTACAATTAAATCAATTGATGGAGTGAGTGAACACTTAAGAAACATTTCTATCGAAACGAGAATAGAATTGTTTTGTTTTGTTCAACACTTTAGCGACGACCACCCACGTTTATAAAAAATAGACGTCATTATAAAAATGTCAAGAGTTGTTAGGGCGTTTGGAAGGGGCTAGAGGGGCAGAGGGGATGACGAATATTAAGAAGCTATTTAAACATTCTTAAGGGTTTAGGTCTTTGATCATAACACTTCGACTTATTAGAGTTAGGGCAAATTAATGAAGTAATAGTGCGTTAATTCCACTCCTTTTTCACTACTTTTTTCACTACGTTTCAATAGTATTATCTTTATTGCCATAAACGCATACTTTGCACTTCACAATCTCCCCCTCTCCCACTCCCTTACTCATTTCTCTAAAATTTTATCAGTCAACGTATAAATCATGTTGTATGCTTATCACTTAAAATACCGCACTAAATTAATTTCGAAACCGAAACTGTCTTTGACCAAAATCAAGAAAACAATGCGAAGACGAAAAAGTATCCCAAAAAAAGACGAAGAACAAGAAAAAAAGATGGAGGAAGAGGAAGAAAAGAATGTATACAAATATACATGAAATGTGAAATATTTCTCGATTCTGAAAATTTGCGGTGTTGGCAATAAATTGTTGTTGTTGTTGTTGTTGGTTTCTTTTCGCGAAAAAGGGAATCAAGGTAACTACTAGTCGTACATCAAAATATTTGAAACTTGTGGCAATAAAGATAAACTTTCTAACGTGATCGGTATTTCATTCAGGACATTTTTTGCTTTCTGGAGGCTAAGAGACTACGAGTATTATCGATTAATTTTCGTTGAATGGAATTGACCGGGGTAGCAGTAGTCCGTTTAAACGAATTTCTTTTGGTCTTTTGGTGTCACATGAACGTACATGCAGCCAATAAATCGTTCATCTCAACCAATACACTAACGTATACTGGGTGATACGCAATTCTGGCGACGTACCTTAAATACAAATTTTTATGTAATCAAATAATCGTTTTTAGTGAAACCGTTTTCCAATAGAGACTTAACATCAGTTTATTAGAATCCAATGATCGTCTTCAGCTTCAGCGTTTTGGATCCTAAACATCTTGATCCTTATTTTATGAGAATGTAGGCAGAGACACTTAAGGAAGATTCTCCATAATTCTCCAAATGGATGTGTTTTCAGATGATTTGTCTAATTTTTGAAGTTCTTATTGTTCCGATGTTTCAATTTGTTTGGACGGTTCGCGTTTTCCCCAGCTAAGCAATTCTCCGTAGTAAATATTTTGACTGAACTTCATTCACTACAGGACATATAGCCTGCAGTTTGGTAGGGTGATTACCGTAACTGGATTTAATTTCCGTCAACCAGTTTTAGAAATTGGGTAGTATTTTTTTATTAATTTTGAAAGTAAATACTTTGTAGACTTTAACGCTGTGGGAAAATGTTGATCCTGGCTAACATTCCTACAGTTTCGAGTAATGAAATATCTTGAAGCGTGTTGTTTGTGTTAAAATGAAAGTTTGTTATGTCCTTATTGGAAAACCGAGCGATTATGATTACAATCATAAAATAATGAAAAGGATTCTGATTCCGTTTATTTGAAACTGGGTAAATATATTTCATTTATTTTCTTAGTTTTTTAAGTGAATTAGACGATGACATCGTAGGAATGCCTTAATTTTGTGAGAACACATTCGAAGGGCAAAATTCTCCGAGAACACACACCCAGCACATTCTTCTTCTTGCTCTTCTAAACTCATATAAATATTCCGCGGTTGAAGGGAATACATTGTTTGTCATTGTCATCCATTCAGTCATCATATCATCCTTGTGATTGTCGTCCTTTGTCACATGTCACAAATGATTATCTCAAAAGAAAAGACGTTTCGAGATCGTGAGCTCAACCGCAATCGCAAGTTCGTTTCGTTTCAATTGATACATCCAACTGAGAAGAAGAAGAAGAAGAAGGGATAAGAAGACGAAGGGAGGGGTAAGAAGAAGTAGAAAAATTGAATAGGTTGTCTGGCAATTTCTGGCTTTCGATGTATGCAAAATATCTCTTTAAACGATTCAATTTTATTTATAAAACCAAACAGCTGAAGACTCAAATAGAAATTATTTAGCTAAGCTTAAGAAAAACATTAATCCTAACGCAATGTATTCGTTATGGATTCCAAAAAAACAACAACAACAAATGAATGAAAATTGAAAAAGAAGACATCGAGACTGATGGTATTTCAACATTTTCATTTCAACTGATATTTTTTTCCCGTATTTTTTAATTCCTTTTTTTTAAAGGAGATCTTTTGATCGGTCGATATGTCGGATGTTTCGACATACGTATGGGTCTTACACATATACATTTTTATAAAAATGCGATAAGTTATGCACGTACTTCTCAGATTTGTTTTATTTTCAGTTGCGGCATTTAAGATGGGAACGCCTTACGGATCAGCCCTTCAACAAAAATATTCAACAAAAATTGTGACAAATTGCTTGGCCGTTTGAAAGCGAGTGAACACGGACGAGTTGAATACTCACTCACACTCTTTGGACTCGTTACGAACCGCTTAATAACGACTGGAGGTATAACTAATTTTTCAATGAAATTTCTAAATGATTTTGACGGTTCCATTACCGGCTTTGAATGTCTTTTGAATGGTTGGTTGTTATTGTTGGAGTTATTATTATTATTATTATTATTATTATTATTATTATTATTGGTGTTGTTGTTGGTGTTGTTGTTGGTGTTGTTGTTGTTGTCATTAATATTATGTTTGTTGTTATCAATTCGTCTTGATGAAATATTAGTCTGTTATTTGATACGGTTGTTCGGTAGTTCCTGCCTTTAAACCGATTTCTTGTTGGTTGAGCAATTCGTTAGTTAAACGTTTGAAAACATGTCTACGCCCATTAAGCCGTCTTTTTGTCGGATGCCATTGTGTCGGAGTTGGAGAGTAATAATTGCAACAATTATTCATTTTGACGGTAATTCCTCACCGAACTGGGACAATCATTGAAAATGATTTTCCCACGGACTTCACTGAAATTTCATTTGGTTGCCACCGCCATCGTCACTGCCACCATCTTCACTACCACCTTCATCGACGGCTTGGTTTCTTTTTGTGTTAAACCTGTTGTTTTTTTTTGTTGTTCGAAGCAGTGATGGATGCATTCTTTTGATGACAGCTGACTTTTAGTGCGTAGGCGCTCTTTTTGAAATCAAACATTGAAAAGATTGAACATCGTGTTAATTAATTATCGTGTTAGTACATGTTGTTGCATCAATTGCGTTGTAACAATGCTAAAGAGTATGAAAGCAAGCAATGGCCAAGAACAAGCATCGTAAAGGGTTTTACATAAAAGCACGTTTCTTCTTGATGCTCCGTGATCTGGCTCGATTGGTAAGCGTAGTTTGCATGCGTTTCACAGCTTCAAATCGAAGCCAAGACAGCGTTTAAAAATGAATCCGGGAAATACTCTCGCTATTGGTTCTCACGACGAATCAAATGGAAGAATAAAAATTATTTCATATCAATTAAGACCTTTCTTTATCCGCAGATTATGGAAACGTTTATTAAATGGCTAACTACATTTGATCAATTTCAAATTCCGTACATCCTCTTTGGGAAGCCTATAAACCATATTTATAATTTCAATATCGCTAAGACGTTCCTCTTTGAGAACCCTTTTCAATTTCTCTTGATTACTTTTATTCCTTAAGCGGCCGTTCGAGTAACCAAAAGGCCGAAGACTAAAATATCTCGTAAACTTGTGAAGTTAGAAGATATGATAGGATCCTCATACTGCTTAGAAGGGAGTATCTGCTTAGGCTGATTAGAATTTCCATTAGAACCCATTGCTCTAAAATTAATCCCTCCCAAAAATATCCCTACCTTTTCACCCTTTCGAGCACCGACCGTTTACTCACCTCAAAGTAATTCTTTTCGATTCCATTATTTCCTATAATAAAAAATATTATTCATAATCTATAGAAGAAGGATGTTAAGTGACAACAACTCCTGCAGCGGCCATTCATTCGGAAGTTAGTCATATTCAGTCAGTGCGCGAGAAACGATTTCAACGATTCTCCAAATGATATTTTGAATGCATGCTGCGCGACGATATCATTCATCCACGGCAAAGGACACTCCGATTCCAGAGATTATTCTTTTGATGGCAATATTTAGACCGTTGGACTCTTAGTGTTGCAAAATCCATGCCACACGCTTGTGCGTGAGAGTCACAACTCTGCGCCATGGAATAATCATCCGTAATGCTCAGAATGTTCAGAATAAATTTCATAATTCGTAAAATATGCGGCAGCGGTGTCGGCGGCGGTGACGGTAGTTTTTTTTTGATTTTTTTAAAGAAAAGGCTCGGCCCGCGTATGGCAGATGGTCGTCGCCGTCTACGAAATGTTTCGGGGGGAGGATTATTTTTTGGTTTATTTCATGAAATAAATAAGAAACAAATACAATTCGAATATTCGAAGTAAATGCCAAACGGATGCATTTTCAATGGTCAAAATAAACTGCGTGAAGCGACGATAGTGTGTTTCGCAACGTGGATGTTTGCGAGGTTGCGACGTTGCGACGTTGCAACACCAGCGTCCGATAAAGCGATGAGTTTTGGAGTGTCAAAAGTTTGAGCACCAAAAGAAAAAAGCTGGAGCGAGAAAATAACCGCCTGTGGTTTTGCTTCCGTTAAAAATCGTAGTTGTCGTAATGGTACTATACGATCGGTCGGTGCACAATCCGTATGCGAGAGCCATACTAATTCATTAAAACTGTGTCACGGCTTACTTGCGTTTATTTGCGAAATTACATAAAACCGACTGACCAGACGATGATCGATTAACGGTTATTGTGATTAAATTGGATAATTATTTGTTGGTCATATTTATTTTAAAATATTGCCTTTATGGTCTCTGAATAACAGACACTCACGAAGACCTCGCCCTTTAAGGCCTCGGTTTTCGAGATATGTTTCTTTAACACTAAAATATTATGCGCAGTGTTTATGATCTTAACCTTTATAATATCTCTGTAACCTCTTAGGGAATCGATCACAACATGAAGGAGTTTCAGTTTAAACAAAAGACCGTAATGTATTTGTGGCTTGGAAGGAAGGGAAGGGAAGGGTGGGGTGTGGGTGGAGTTAGGAAAAGATCTTACACTTACGAATTCTTGTGTTAAGTTGCTTACGTTAAGCATCGCATTTACATCAAACTGTTAGCCTGTAGAGTTTGTGTCGTCGAAACAACCGGATGTGGGCGTCCTTAGAATGTAACTCGATCCCTAACAAATCGAGCTATTAGAAACGCTGTGGGGCTATGAGGACATTTTTCGTGCAGAATTTGATGGCATTGCATTGATTTAGTTCAGGATCAGGCTAAGTCTGAGAATGGCTATGGTCTTAATCGTGGTTGCTGTTGTTGTTGTTGTTGACGATGAAGATGATGTTGTTGTTGTTGTTATTCTTTAGATCGGAAAAAACTAAGAAAGTTTGAATGTGACAAAGTGCGAGAGTGAATGTCGAATGCTCGTGCCGATGCGCGTGCGTTAAGTACCGAGCCCTTATTCTTGATGTCCCGGTGTTCTAGGCATGAACGCGCCATCATCCATTCGAATTTCATGAACACCGTCGCGTTCGCGTAGAGAGGAAATGCATCTTGCTTCTTGGTCGTTCTACCAAAAAAAAAAAGAAAAAAAAAAGAAAAACTGCATCGTCGCCGCGCCACACCGCATCATTTTAGTGGCGATTGGCGGTTGGCAGTTGGTGCGGCGCTTGTGCAATTTAGTCGTGGGCGATTGATTTTTTTTCGATGGTGATGTTGCCCGCTAAAGGTTTGGCAAATGCCCCGCGGCTTACGATTGAACTTCGAGTTATAAAGAAATGTTGATGGACGTTGAAAGAATGGTCCGCAACGAGTCAGTCAACAGCCAACAACTGGCAGCAGGCACCGCAAAAGTTGCCGGGACTTCGGCAACAATTCGTGTTCGCTTTGGTAATGTGCTTTGCCGTTTGTTGTTGCTCGTTCTAAGGAAGAGGCGTTTTTACCCCAAATGTATGATACCCACCCACGAGCCATAGTTCAGTCTACCTCGCCCCTCCTTCACTCCGTCCCCTACCCTTCAATGTGCATCGTATGCATCGACGGCGTCGGTGGTTTCAGTGGCCGTCGTTTCCTTCAGCAACGACGGCATTGACGGCATCGACTGTTTCGAATACAGTTTCACATGTTGTTGCTTTCTTCCTTAAGGTGTGCTCGCGGTAATATTTCAAGTTGGAATCCGGTACAAAATGGCTCGGTACAGGAGATTGAGTTCAAGGGATTGAATGTAAAAACTACAATGAAACTCAACCTGGCGACCTGACGTACCTTCTCGCGCCGTCTAATAATAAAACTAAAGCTACACTTAAAAAAATTAACTTCTAGAAATGAATAGAAGAGAGCTTTAGTTTATGGGCAGAGGCTCCAAAGGGGGATTGACTTCCCGGAATCGAGTAATAAGTGTGACCGATTCGGCGGAACACTTTTATTAGTTTCCTGAATGTTTAAAATGTTGGTAAAAGAACGAAGGGAAATGCAATGAACTGAAAGAATGAAACGGTATAAAGTGGTTTACACTTAGAAGAAAAAAATACGAGCATAACCGAAAGTCTCTCTGGGTGAAAGTTGGTTTAGATGAAAAGTATCTTAAGCAGAAAATTCATACTTTTTGGCCATTTGAATAGACATGAAGACCAATTACCCAATCCAGCAATTCTTTGACATCATTTGGTGACGACAGAATTCATTTATGTTTGCTTACGATCTGGTTAGATTCAAACTCATGTAAAACACCTTCAGTTGTTTCGGTTAGGCCGAAAAAGATTTTCTGCTAAACTAAACCAAAGCCGGTACTACTTCTGTGTGTTTAGCTGCGATGCTTGCGTGTATATCCATCCGTAAGTGCGTGTAATTCGTGCAGGGTGATCCGTTGTGTCATCATTTCCTTCCTTCCAAACAGAAGAAACCAACTGCCAAGCAAATTCCCCTAACTGCTGCTAACTTCATCGTTTGCCTTTAAAAATTTAAGGTGTGACCACCACAACGAAATTCGTAATCTTTTAAATTAGCATTTTTATTCTTAACGCTCTGCCGATCCACACTATCATAAAGAATTTACAAATTGTCTCCAAACAACGAACCTCTTCCATAGTATACCTCATAACATTTCAGCACGAGATGATGCGCCACCACCGCCATCATCATTATCTTCATCTTCATCATCATCATCATCGGCATCATCATCACTTGCAGATTTTCGGCGCAAGGCGGTAGAGGAACCGCATCATATTTGAGCGATGGATTTTGCGGTGTAGTCGAGAAGGTGCCTGATAGAGGGAAGGCGTCGCCCGGGGGGGGGGGAGGGGGATGATGTGGCGGTGCTAACACGGATTGGATGAGTCGTCGAGTACCGTCATAAAACAGCGACGCGCACGCGCAATAAACTAATCAATAAATTGTCTACAACTTCAAATCCAACCAAAAAAAAAACAACAACAAAACAAGAACAACAAGAACAACAGCAGCAACAGCAACAACAATACCAGCATCAATAACACTAAAACAACTAAAATGAGAACAGAAACGTTAACAACAATAATCATATAAGAATAGTATGATGAAGATAAAGAAGAGTAAAGTGGCGATGAATGAAAAGTCGCAATGGAAGAAGAAGAACAAGACGCCTATCGGAGGAAGTGTAGAGGAAAGGGTGGTTAGAGGAAAGCGAGTATGGTGAGCTTTTCTGAAGGAGAGGCAGATGAGATAGGATGAGCAAGATGATGATTTTTGAATGATAATGACGATGGTGATAATGACGGTACAGAGAAATAGCACAAATGTTGTTGGTTTTGTTGTAATTTTTTCCTTTGCTTTCGCAGATGCTGATGGCGATGGAAATAACGATGCCAATGATAATAATGACGATCATTTTGTTGTTGTTGTTGTTAATGCCGTTGTTAAATTTGTTTTTGTTGTGATGGTGGTTATTCGGTATATTGCGGTTTGGTGCGGCCGGTGGTGGTCTCCTAAGTGGATTTGTGTGTTTTTACGAAAAAAATGTTTATTGTTTCAATTTCGTTATCAGAGCAAGCGCACTCACCGCCAGACAGACAGACGTCCCGTCCCGTCCCGCCCGCATCTATCCATCCAGCGATTCATTATTCCGCCGCTCTGCCGTTTACATCTTCGATCGCCAATCGATGCCCAAACGGTCATTCGACCATTCGACTATTCCGCCACCGTCTTTCGGTCGGCTTTCGTTGGCTCGAACGGCCGACCGGCCTTACCGATAGGATCAATTTTAATTTCTAATTTGTTTGTCAGGGGAAATTACCTGCTTATTTATAGCCGAACCGACACTTCTGTGTTCCGGAACAATGTCCGATGATGGCCTGTTCGACTGCTTGTTTGCTATAAACGATAAAAAAAGAACTCTTAGTGGTTTTGTCTCTTCGTTTCTGTTTCTGTCACTAGTGGTGTGTCGCTGCGTGACTAATAACGTAAGCGCTGGTAAGTTGTTTTTGTTTTTAGAAGTTACTTCACCACTGGAATGCTCTCCCAGTCAATTCACTCGCCTATCGATTTGTAGCTTGAGTCCGAACGGCCAAAATAGTCGGCTAAAAAAGATATTCGTAAATACAGATTTATTTGGTGGTGGCCGCTTATCAACATCATCATCAATCAGAGACCAAGAAGATACCCTCCAGTAGGTAAGCGAGAAAGCGAGAAGGGGCGAGTCAATGAAAAGGTTAACTGAAAAATAACAGGAAAATGTTTTACACACACAAACACACACACACACACACACAAACGGATGCGTTGTACACGCATGGGATACGGAGCTATGTCGCCCGCGGGAAATCCATTCTTGAAAATGAAATGAAACTGAAAATGAAATGATCATACATAATTATTGTTGTGATTATTACAACACGCACGTCTGTCTGATCTGACGTAATGTGACGGTAATGAGTACTTGACAAAGCAATGCCGATGGAGGGTAAAGGGCAAGGGAGGTAGGAAACACAAATTATCCGTGGGTAAGCTGACAGTTTTGCGGGCTGTTTTAACGGCACGATGACAACGGATTAAGATGGAAGAAAAACCTTACGGTGTCATTCAACAAGATTATTATACTGCCGTTCATAATGATGACGATGTCTCGTCTGTTGGTGACGGTAAGAGATCATTATAATACTTATTAATCTGATGCAAACGAGCTATTAGGCGACCAGTCTTCAATCCGGCACGGCATTAATTTCTTTGTTTTTCCTTTTCATTGCTACTGCCTCTTCTTCTTTCTTTCTTCCTTGTTCTTTTATGAGCTCAATCGAACTTATAGCCAAAAATCAACAGATGCATATCCTGCCGTGTTGAACGTTCCATCCCTGAAGTATCCGGATGGGATCACTTTAAGGATATTTTCTGCTTATCAGCACTTTTGACAACTTTTCGATCTGACAGTTTTTCTTTTATTAGCCAGTTGTTGCTCATTGTTGTTGCAAAAAAATGCTAAGTAAATCATTGTCATAAATCGGCAATCGCATGGGGTTGTTGGTTCCGGTGGTGATGCGTTTGTACGTTTGTCAGACCTAGTAGGGCCTTCCATTCCAATTTACTGCCGTTTGATGAAGCTTATCAAGGATGATGGTGTGAAGTGTGCGAAAAACCTCCCTTGTGCTTGCTACCCTTTTAAAAAAGAGGCGTGTTTGTTTTTATCAGCCTTTTATATTTTATCCCTTTGGAAAAAAGACGCGAATGGATGGTTGGTTCGTTTAATCGAAAAATTATAAAAACGATTTAGGCGATGTTTGAATGGGGTGTATTCGCGTGTGTGTGTCTGTGTGTTCTCTTATGAGAAAGAAGTAAGCTCAACCCTTCCTCGGGGGTAATTGAATTATCTGTGAAAAATCGTATCTCGTTCTCCCCAAAAAGTCTGCAGGAAATGAATATAAATAAATACCGGAACAAGCACCCTGTTCCTTTGCGGGCACTGATTTGGATTGAAGTCGTGTCTAACGAAAAAAAGTCTTTAAGTGATGAAAACGATATTCAAATATTTTATGCAATAATTCTAGATTTTATCAAAGGCGGCAAATCAACGACAAGTGAATAAACAAATGTCAATCTTTTCGGACGTTCGAATGCTTTGATACGTGTTTTGTTTGATCTCCTTAATCTCGTTATGCTTGAATGGCAAGTGGGCGAGGCCAGAGCTTTCTTGCGGAGTTTGTGATGTTTTGAATGGTTGTAGAAGAATAAGAAAATATAAAAAATTCATGGCTATGAAGTACTGCATCAGAAAACCACTTACAGTTGTTAAAGAGTTGTTTTAGAAGTTATTGACTTAAGTGTTTTTTCGAAAAAATTGAAACCCGAAAATAACCTTGTACAGATTTAACGAAAAAAAAAGAAAAAATGTATACTATATTAAAAAAGCTATAAATTTTTATTAAATTAGATATGAATTGTTATGTGTTAACTTTAAGACGGGTGGTGGTTTTCGAGATATACGCTAAATTCTAAAACACCTCTAAAAATGGCTAAAAGACTTCTTCGGTTCTTCCGATTAAAACTAAAGTCGAAAATACTGATCCAGTTCTTGAAGAATTACAAAACACACAATACGAATTTCCAACGGCGGATAGTTTTGGAGTTATATGCAAAATTCTATAAAACCATTTAAGAAAACCGGCTCTTTGACACAACTGATCGTAACCAAAAAGTGACGTGCACAAACAGATTATAAAATAATCCTAAATGCAAAATTTCAATATTCGTTTTTGAGATATGCGAAACATATGCGTAAATTTCCGCGTACGTGCAGACGACAGGAAGAATTCAGTTAAAACATATTTAGGAATGGTGTCAAAACATCTATTTTCCTTACAATTTGATATTCAATTCGTTTTTTGTGATTTGCTTGATCGGTAATAGTAGATAAAATCTAGCGGAGCTTTGCGTTGAAGTCCAGAGTTTAAATGACAATCTGTGATTAGTCTCCCGGAGCTCGGAATTCGTTGGGGAGCGTAAGACTCGAACCGATATTTATTGGGGTTTGTTCTATAATCGGGAGTATCTTCAACCAGTAGTCAAGAAGGGAAACTTGATTGGTATTGCTTTATACATAATGTTGCAATTTTCTTCCTAGACTCCATTCCTTTCACCGGTCGAACGTTATTGTTTGTTTTAATAAAAGTTAATCATATTTTCCGTTTTACCCTGTATGTATTAATAATATAGAGTGTCTTAGAAAAATCATCTCTTTGCTGGCCTAGAAGAAAATATTTCCAACTTCACTCCGATTCGTCTCCGAACTCAGTTTGACGCATGTCAAATTATTTGCTGTCACTTTTATTCCAACTAATAAAACAACAACGAATAAACAACAACTAATAAAGCAACAACAAATAAATAATATCAGTCGATGCAATCAGAATTCATGATCACGAGCAACAAAGAACAAAGTAAAAAAAAAACAACCATAAAAACAGTTCCTGTCGATGTATCTGTCGTATGAACAGCGCGTCGGTAATTCTCGGTAATGACAAATTGCCGGCATAATTAACTTTGATGTTTGATTGTTCGCGACGCAATTGAACCGGACCGGTGGTGACGCGCCTTTATTTCCCCGACACCTCCAAAAAAGGTGTTTAGTGTGTTTGGTGTGTTCGGAAAAGTCGAAGTCGGTTAAATGAAACTCAATAATCGCTGTGTGCGCGTTGTGTTCGCTTATCAGTTAACTAGAGGCGATAATCAAGATAAGTCGTCACTATCTATGGTCGCGTTTTATAGAATTTTTCTGAGTATCTGTATCTTTTATTTACCTCACCCGCAATAAAATACCATCGCTTCAGATACGACTAACCCCCTGATGATGATGTCAGTATTGTACCAGACAGGGATAGAGTGTGTGTGAGAGAGGGAGAGAGAGCTTGTGCTAGACACAGAGGGAAAATAAGGGAACATTTGCAATATTCAAAAACTGGCACATATGTCCATGAACATTTTTGTGTGTGCATAATGTGCAGATGTAGAATGACACCCGCTCTCTTTCAAAACCAAATGATTGGTTGAGAGACAAAAACCCTAAACCCCGTTTCAGTCCTCCCCACCATGACTCCAACGCAGATTATTTTTATTTATTAAAAGACGAGCATTTCTAGAAATCTGTTGATGGTTCTTTGCATGTTTGGGATTCTCCAAACATGGTTGAGAAAATATATATTAAATATATTTGTCAAATCTAATCATCCGTAGCGATGGATATACTGAATGGCGTAGAGCGTTGCGTGGCGGTGCGATGCGTTGCGGTGCGGTGTTTTCACTCCTTTCATGGCTACGAAATAAGACAAATTCTTGAAATTGATGGTTTATTTTCCCAGCTGAAATCTTCGCTACGCCACGGCGTCACGGCGCGTTCTTAAAATCTCACTCGTCAAGCATTCTGTCGGCTGCAACTATTTATGACGCGGCAACTAATTAGATGGTAAAAAACCACTCCGCTCGGTCAATATGAAAGGTGGTGCGAGCGGAAAGCACCAAGCGGCTCGTAGTGTCCATCAATGGAGTGCAAACATACAGATTTGTTTCTATTGTAGAAATTTCAAATTACTCTAAAATAATGCCGACATTCATCCGCCATTTAAATTCTAAGGAGGACCTGACGCAACGTCCGTTGTTGTCGTGACGGTTTTTCCTGGAAATCTTTGGAGCCTCTACACCTTCAGTCCACATCAAAAGAGTCTCCAGTGAATCATAAAGCCATTCGCAAACATTCACACCAGACCGAACGGCAACATTGTGGCTTGGGAACGTTTAGTCTGACAATGGAGAGAGAGGGTGGGTGGGTTGTTTCGTTATCGGGGGACGTGTCAACTTGTTCGAACTGTTGTTGTGTGCCGGGGCATCAGCGACGTTGACGGGATCAGTGTCGTGTGGGGAGGGGGAGGGAGAGAGAGAGAGAAGTGGCTGTCCGTCGTGTTGGTATCGGCGTTGGTGTCACTGTCACTGCCAATGCCTTCGATGCTAGTTCCGAAACGGAATAGTCGAAACATAGCCATCCAATGTGTTTGTGCGCTTTATGGCATTGCGCTCGTTGTCATAATTATTAGTCAAACATAAACACAATAACAACAAAATTACTCTGACGACTAAGCACCATCTCTAATTCAAATAATGAATTTCATAATTTTCCCATCAACCATTAACGCGTCTCCAAACATCCGCGCATGACATTGAAAGCGTTTCGACTTAATGTGTGAAATTGCATCTCTATTCGCGATACATCGTTGGAAGGAGTGGCGGAATGGCAAGCGGCAAAGCAAGAACGGCCATCATCGTGGTCACTTTCGTAGTCGCTCGAACGATATCCGTTTGTAAATATTTACAAAATGTGATGAGCAGCAGGTCGTGTTTTAAATTCAATTTTAATTTGGGCAAACAAAAAGAACATGTACCGACATCGAACCGAGTGATTGCTCAAACAATCGGCACTGATTTGATCTGAACACAGGAAATACATAGTCGCTTCGTTGGTTCATCCGTTCGTACTCAAACTCATTCATTCTCGAGTATGTTCACACTAAGTACCGCTACCTGTCAATATCTTACAATATTTTCTTGGCTACGCTTCAGAAAAAATCGACTACGTTTAGCTGTTTCCCGTTTCTTAAACGATATGTTATAAAAGGATGTTTGTGGCTTTGTTTACCGATGATATAGGATTCTTGTAATTTTGATACAAAATAATAATTTAGTCATGAATGAACGGAAGGTAAAGGGATGAACGATGGATGGATGGATGGATGGAGTGTCACAGGAGTACGCGTTGTTAAGGATGCTAACGCCGTGTTAATTCATTACACACTTTGTCTTTGGTAAGTAAATGCGTTAGGGCATTTTCTTTATCATGCATTATTATATACGCGTGAATATCTTTACAGCAATAACCTTTGTGTTTCTCCATCGTTTTTTAAGGATGCTCTTAGTATATTTAGAGCTTATGTTAGTTTTTATTTAAAAATCGTAAGCATCAGATGGTTTTTTGATAGTTTTTAAAACTGAATGAAAAACAGCCTCCTACGTTTACCCCTTTAAGCCTTCTACCCTTTACAACTTATACCGAAACTAAAAAAATGATGTCTCTAATCAGAACTTTCTGAATTTCACGATGTTCACTAAAGTTTTCGCTTATTCTAGGGATGGTATCGGTACTAATTGATCAAGATTACCCCGCTGTGATTTTCAGACAGTTAGGCAGAAGCTTCCTGAACGTTACTTAAAACGATTTATTGAGAATATTATGAAATGAACGATTTATAAATTACTGAAGGTAAACGGAAAAGCAAAGAATATTATATTGAATATATGCGGAAACCTGATAAAAATCCGCTTTTTAAAATATAAAAACAATATATAATAATGGAACTTGTAGAATAGAGAGCAATTTGAAAGACTAGGCGGTTTCGCTTAACAAAAACTAGACCAAATTATATCTTGTATCAATTTATGAACAATTGGTAGTAGTTATTACTTTGAGTTTAAACCGACAGTGTGAAATTTTCTCAATTAAAAACACCACGGTGTATTTTCTATACGAAAACCAGTATTTGTGAAACCATTACAGTCAAATTTTTAATTTATAATACTATAAAAATGTTCGCCCGATAAACAGAGATAAGAAAGAGAATTTAAAATTCTGATGAAAAATGGATTCTCATAAAATAAAGTTATTATATAACAGTCTTTAGTATCATGCTAGACTGTCGTCCATATTTGTTGTTTTATTTATGACTTTTTACGGTTTATTAAAAGGCTTTTCAATAACGACATAACATCAGTTTGATATCGATTGGTCTGGGAGAAGTTTTGGGATTTTAAATGGCTGAGAGAATGTTAGAGTTAAACTTGTTTGTGATACTTCCAACTTAATTCGTTCCTCTTCTGAAGAAGCCGCTAATTGATTCACTCACTTATGGTTAATTTTAAGGCTGCTAATCCTAAAATATTTCCAGCCAGTGACTTTTTCCAAAGTCAGTGACTTTTCACTTTGGCGCAGAAACATCTAAGGGTAAATACTTTGATAGAAAGTTGCGACCAAGCCAAGCATAAACATTTAAAAGTATTTTGAAAATGAAAAAGTATTTAGTAATTTTCCGAATATTGATCAGAAAGAGATTTCTATGCCTTTCCTGATGTTTTGACTTCTTAGATTATAAAAGACGTTCAGAGCTTAATCACTACTGAAATAAATAATTGTTATGTTCTTATTGGAAAGTTCGAAATATTTACTACCTCGCAAAATTTTTCAAAAAAAAAAAAATAAATAAAAGTCAGTGAACTTGACTTATCACCCAAAAGTGATAAAAAGAAAAAGTGAAAAAAAGAAACAATTGGCCATTTTGAAGTTATGACTTCATTTTTTTTATAAAATCTTTTATTACTTGATAAATCATTCAGAAGGGTTTACATACACTTACATAAATAATCGATAAATCGAAAAAGATCATGAAGATTTATTCAACTAAAGACTAAAAAACCTAAATTAGATAATTATTTAATTACATAAGATTACGTTGATATCGATAAAAAAATAAATGGCTAAGTCACAAAAAATCACCAAATATCAATCGAAAGGAAACGGAACTGCTTTAGGTGAATTTTGAATTCGTTTTCTGGGATTAGTCTGCCGTCGCCGTCGTCACCTACACTTCCTCGAGCATTCACGGATTCCGATAATATCATCGATGCGCAATTATTTAGTTCGCCTTAACAATCAGACTCATTCGGAGACTGCAATAAGATCCAATTTGGCGCTGGTCACATTTGTTCCGGCGTAGCTCGAGGTAACAGCTAATGATGCCGAAGAAGAAGAAGAAGACACTGATTGCAAAATTTCTGTAACAGTTTCGGGAATACTCGCTACGATGTTATTGCTTTCGTTAAGCGAACCGCCCCCGCCAACCGAGAGGTTGTGCGTCAGACTATGCCTGCGTAGATCGCAATTGCGTCGGAAAACCTTGCCGCATGAGTTGCAGTTGTATGGCTTGATATCGGTATGAGTTAATAAATGAGTTTTCAAATTCGAGCGTTGATTAAACGAGCGATTGCATACGGGACACTTATGGGGTGACTCTTCCATATGTAGAATCTTATGAACGGCAAGTGTTCGCGATTGACAGAAACCTTTGCCGCATTCGGTGCATTTGAATGGTTTCTCCTTTGAATGGATATATCTGAGTCGAAGATACCAAAGAAAAGAGATGATATTTTCATATTTATCCAAAAACAAACGGAGATTAATTGAACATTATTATTATGAACGTATCCGTCATTATCATTCGTTAAAATTAATGACATACCTGTGATCGCGTAAATGATCCTGACGTCGAAATGCTTTGCCGCAAATGTCGCAGGAGTAAGGACGCTCATCCGTATGAGTGCGCTCGTGAATCAATAGATTGTAGGATTTCGTAAATTGTCGATTGCAGAATTTGCAAATAAATTGTTTCTTAGAGCGCTGTGAATTTGTTGCGGCTGCAGCATTAGCGCCGGTGGGGGCATGCGTTGCTCCTTCCAAACCGATTTCGACGGTTGACGAATTGTCGCATTCGATACTGGCGGCAACATGATTTAATTTATCTTGAAACATTGCCACTTGAATATTGGTGATTGGTTCGTTGTCGGTTGAAATTGATGCATGCTGCTGCTGCTGCTGTTGCTGCGGCGGCGGCTGCGGCGGCTGTGATAACGTATTAAATGTGTTCGAACTGAGTATCAAACTTGTATAACTGCTATCTAGATCGGACGCTTCAAACGATAGCGTCTCATCGCCGTCTATTAAAGGCAAATCACAATCTGTCAAATCGGCCGCTGTCAAATCATGCGTACTGTTTGCATGTTGCAAAAGCTGAGCGACACATTTTTGATTTTTTGCGTTACCGCAGCCGCCTGCATCCGTAGTGCCTACGTCATTTAATGCATGAGATGAAGTATTTGCAGGAAGGGTTTCGGGAACATCTGTCGATATGGATGATAGAGTGGATGATGTGGCCGGTGTCACAGTTGTTGTTGTGATTGCATCGTCCGTATTTGCGCAAGCTGAAGTGCTGAAACGGAAAACGTCCGACTTGCCACTGATTCTCTGGAGAGCCAGATACGATTCAAGTGCTTGAAGATTTAATGCGGCTGCCGCCGGCGAATGAACGGGCAGCAGTGCCGCTTGCTGCAAACTGCTAACCATAGTTCCTTGTAGCGATAAGACAACCGCAGCAGCTGCTGCCAATTCGCTACTGGCAGGCTTATTGATGTTCAACAGCTTCGATGGGGTCCCTTCAATTGACGCACTAGTACTATTGCTATTGGTGTTGTTGTTGTTGATATTGCTGCTGCCGCTTTGACCATGAGAAGAGATTCCGCCGATTGGATTGGTTTCAATGCGCATGCTAGCATCTTTTAGAACCTCATATTTGCTGGTTGAACTTTGGCTCCTTTCACCCACAATTTTCATGCGTCCCGGACAGGTTTCGAACTCTGTGATGCATGATTCGTGTGGATTTGTGGCCTGATCGTATGCTGTTTGTTTGTGTTGCTGCTGTTGATGTTGTTGATGTTGTTGGGATTGTGTCTGGTGCTGGTGCTGGTGGTGGTGGTGGTGGTGATGGTTCTGTTGTTTATGCATATTGCTGATGCTGATGGGCAAGTTCTTCATGGCGTCCATAACTGCATGCGCTTTCACAAGCTGTGCAGACGGGCAGAACGCAGCGGGATGTCGACGATCACTGCGAGGATCGCTATTGCGCATGCGCACCTACGCAGAAGGTATAATTTCACCAATACGAATACAATCTCTACGAAGAACTAGTGCCGACTTTATGGATGTTGCTGTTGCTGATTACAGTTTTTGTTGGTGTTGGTGTTGTTGCCTGTTTGCTATTGATACCACAGGAAGAACATGAATATTAAAAACCACACGCCACCATAAATCACGGTTTAGTCACGCTTTCAAAAACTCATAAAAATCGAATTTGACGTCCAAACAAAAACAAAACAACAGTCATTGAACAAATTGCTCTAACAGCGGTTACGATCGCGATCACACTTTTTGCAAGAATAAACACCCCGCGTCCTTTCTCAGGTGCAATCACAACGAACTCGGTGAAAACAGAAGAAATGAACTTTCCAAAATTTCCACAATATTCACATTAGTTCATGACAAACGGAATCGGATCGCGGCCGGATTTAGCACGTATGTGTCGCGTATGTTCGAACCGGCGTAACCTAATTAGTTGCTGCAACTCATTATCCCAACAAGATATTTTTAGATAACATTTGTAGAGCGGGTTGGATGACGTAGGCAGGTGACGAACGGTTACGGTTAATGGTTTATGGGCACGGTTTCGGTGCGGCGAAAGACAGCTGATCCTTCTGGAAAGTAGCGTAAGCGAGCGCGCAAAGTTAAGAAGGTCCGCGATACAACTAAAACACCACCGCTTTGCGTGCTGCAGACAGACCCGTGCAGCCGCCGGTTACGCTATATGATCTCTCCGCACACACACACATAAACTCCCATACACTCACAACACGTTTGCACTCAATGCTCGAACGATCTCCCTCACGATTGCGACTCGTGTAGAAAATCAGGTGAGTCCCGAAAGAGCCACGGTCCGGAAAGAGCGTCAGTGAATTCTCTCTGTAGTCGCGTTACCGATTGGGAGATAGTTTCAAAGAACGTATACATATGCATACACAAAACACATAAATAAGTATGAGCGTGGTGATCTCCCTTGTGATCATGTTTTTCTTGCTCGAGCAAGTTTTTTACCATTCGTTCGTCAATCGGTCTCCCTGTCTGTTTGTCGTCCGTCTATCTGCCTTTTTGTCTGTCTGTTTGTCCAACCGATTGATCTAAGAACTGGTTATGGAAGAACTGCTTACGATGATCACGACGATGAATCGATGAAGCGTTGAAGCCGCTTAAAGAAACTGAACTCAACAAAGCGTGTGTCATAAAAGAATGCGTAGGTGGTTTTGACTCCAATCGAAGATGTATCTCCGATGGCTTTTGTTATGCAGCTGGAACGGGATGTTGACGGTTTTTAACGCCGTAATTCTTTGACTGAAATTTTACTTTGAATAAATGTTGAAATAGATTTCAACAAATTTTCACCAACCAATCTTTATAAATTCATGTATCATTTCGTACAATAATACTATAATGTCACTTATACGGGACACCACTAGATATAGGTTAGATATTTACCAAGGAAACCCTAGTTATGGGGTTTTGTTGGACCCCACGATAGACTTTTTTATGCGAGAGGAAAATATGTTTTTTATAAAACTTCCCTCAAACTTTTTCTAGTCTGCAAACTGACTAGACTTGACTATTCCAATGACTTTGGGGTCATTGGAATCAAATCGTTTTTTTGGAATCTAGTACCACGCAATAACGCATCTGACTACCCTGAAAGATCTGCAATAGGATAGTTTTTAACAAAACTATTCTATAAACAACGAATGGGTCTCTACAGAATTTTGGTAGTAGGTATCAGGATTCTATTAATAAGCAAAATTAACACAACGTTTTAGTTGTCGAGACGTTGGATTTGTTTTGATTGACGAAATGCTGGAAACAGTTGATTTGTAAGACCTTAACATGGTTCGGATTCTAGGCTAGTTTTGATCGATGGCATTTTCCGATCCAACTAGTGAGGTTCTGGAATGGTTTGTTCGAACAAAAGTTTATTATACTTTTCGTATATTTCGGGACGTTTTTATTCAAGTCATGTTAAACAACGGATTAAGTGATCGGTTTCCAAATTGAGCTCTTTTCATGGGTGTTCCCGTTGTCTCGTTCCCCCAAAATTAATTCCGCGGAACTTTGGCTTGAACGGTATTCATCTTGGGCGTATAGAACCAAACTCAGCATCTGGAGAAGCTGCGTGAATTAAAAATACAAATACGAATATATAATTACATATAAAGATTTTCTTAATTTTGGTCATTTTAGCCAAAGACTAATGGGCTCAGAATGCTGGTGTGTGTGTGCGCGTGTGCGTGTGTTTGTATGTGTACCCTTCAATAACTTCTAAATGACTTCTTCAGATTCTGATAGCAATTTCGAATTTAATTTGAAACTTCTTCAGAGGACTCAAATTAGTTAAATGGCCAGATTGAAATAAACCATTCAACTCATTTCTCAACCGATTGCGTCACGATTTTCTCCAACGATCGTCGCAACAAGCATTCCATATGCTGCGTATGCTCTTGCGTTGCGTTGCGAGTTTCTACAATTTATTTTCTCATCAAATTGCAATTTTGTTTTAAAATGCCGCGTCGCGTTACCGCCATCCTATCGTCATTGTGTCGAGCAATTTCTTCAAGCGTTTCTTCAAGCGTCTACGAGCCGCTTATGCAGATATTACTTTGATTAATACTGCTCGAACATGTCATTCGGTCGTTTTGTGCATTTTCCGCGCTTAGCAAAACGAAATGATCGCAACGCAATGATCCATCGTCAACCAACGTCATCGTCATGCAACGTTCAAGAGGCAACGCATAACCCACCTGGTTGGTAGAACGTCGTCATCTCTGCTTCTTTTCCCGCCGTCCAAAATTCCAATAAAAAGTTCTTGTTCTTATTTGTGGCTCTTGTTCGAATACTCGAAGAAGGGGGATGTATGTGAAGGAGGGAGGGCCGGGGTGGGGTAGTAGGTTGATCTGGTATGACTATTCGTATCTTTTCTGGTGATGATTTTGATATATTCTGCCGCTAAAGTTTTAAAGCAGTTAGTCCGTTCTCATATGTAACCGATACACCGATGCCAGAGATTTCTCTCTCTCTCTTTATCTCTCTCTCGCCCACCTTCAGTGATCTTCTACTTTTTTCCTGTACTCGTGTGTCTTCTTCTTAGGACATCAAACTAAAATTAGCGCCGGACTGTCATTGGACTTGAAATTATTTGAGAGAATTGTTTTTGTTTTTTTTTTGTTTTTCGTTGAATGTTTATAACGAGAAATTATAGTGCGGTAATTCCAAGTATTTCGCCTAAGAGGAGGATTTATATTCACCACCACAAATTAATTTTTTTTCTAAAAAAACCACTTAATAAAAAGACACTGATTTTCAATTATTTAATAAAACAACATTTATCATTCAATCGAGTATATGCTAATCATATAATTCTGAGCATTAATTAGAGATGCAAACCTTAGTCTATTGATCGCATCTTTTATTTAATCAGCTCCTGAACTCAAGGTTCCAAAAGAATCGACACTGAAGAGTCTGCTATCGCGATGAATATTATTTTTACAACCTAAACCACAACACGTTATCGGTTGAGCCTCATGTAAACTGAGTTATTACATCACATGATTTGAGGGAAAACCAACGTTAATTTTGTCTCAATTTATATCTCTAATCGAACTTATTTAAAGGCGATCAAGTAACGACTATTAGCCTCAATAGTCTAAAATATGATCATGGTAAGAGACTATAAGTTTACGTGTGAGTGTATATGTGCATCGATATTACTGATATTACTGTCTCTTGCCATTAACGTTGAAAAGGATTAGGTTGACCTTTTTTTAACAAAAAGATATTTTTTTTGCGACAGAAGGTTTGCGACGATTCATAGCATAAAGTCCGTAACAAAAAATTTGTCATGGTATTACATTCCACACCCTCTCCACCCATTTCCCCCTAAATATGGGCGTCATTAACCGTACGTTCTTAGGTTTGGAAGCCTCCTGATCGCCGTATTAAAAGTCATCGATGTCATCTGTCGATGCATAATTTATCCAATCCGTGAATACGTGCTCGTATGTCTTGTCCACTCTCAAACGGTTAAATATATCTGTGTATGTGTGTGTGTGCGTGTACGTGTGAGTGTGAGTGTGTGAGTGTGTGTGTATGTGTGTTCATATATATATATGTCGTTGTGTATGTGATAGAGCGATTTAAGATTTGCGCAGTCTGCATCACTACCAGCGCCACCATTAGCCAGCATTGCCATCATCATCATCGTCATCATTACAATTCGGTTGGGGCAGTGGTTGACGCGCCTTTTGGTGCGTGGGCTGGAATTACATGATCGTGATCAACGATAACATTTTATTGCTCATCTCTAATTTCCGTTTGAAAGCGATAAGATAAAACAAAATGCCGCGTATGAGTGGTTTTTGGTCTACCAAGAAGGTAAACCCCCTCTCCACCGAGTACCTCCCCCCCCACCCGGCAATTCCGGAGACGACTGTGACTAGACTAGAACAGGCTGGAGTAGACAGGTCAGACTAGACCAGTCCAAACCGACATCGGACTGGACGAGGTAGTAAGTTGCGTTCGATTTTGGTTAAAGGGAGACAACTTTTATGTCCAAATACAATAACTTTAGACTTAATTTAGAAAGCAATAAAACATTTTCACTTATTGATTTTTATTGTTGCCAAAGAATACGATAAAAATTCGCTAAAAGGGTTTAATTTTTAAAGTAGAATTTATTTCACATCATTCTTGTCTTCGGTTATGCCAAAGGTTTTAAAAGCTTTGATATTGAGAATTTAAATATTAAATATTATTGATAATTTTTAAAATGTTTCCAGGACACCGTGAGCATCGTATGTATGGTCGTATTTTATCCTTCAATTTCTTTTCTCCATTTAATTGAAGGTTAGAAAATGAATGCGTTCTTAATTGATACGTCGCTTCTTATCGTTAATAACGTAATGACCATAACGCAATTGCTTCTAGTCAGCTAACTATACTCACACGCACATTCACATTCATTCACACACACGCAAATTTAATTATAATTATAAGTCTTATGGTTCAACCAGTCTGGTGATGGCGATGGTATTTTATTAAATGATAGTATTTATTACTATATGCCATTATTAAGATTACGTGAAGACTTTTGCCAAACGATCTTAAATGGTTCTGGCGACGAAATAAAATTACAATCAGTTACTTACTATTAATTCTTGCAGTCTATTAAAAAGGATTACCTGAACCCTTTTTCAAACAAACGAAACAAAAAACTATCTTAGATAATCTGAAATAATTTAAGGATGCGGGAAGCCATTCCAGGAAAGAGCGGACCTCCCTAAAGACTTCAGGAAAGAAACGAACCTCTTTAAGGACTCTGCCAATCCTTTTATGGTACCAGATTCCGAAACGTGCTAACGATGCTACATTGCTGAAACCATTTTACTTCCAAACCAAGAGACCCAGAATGACAGAGTATCGTACCAATGTCTTTCAACAACAAACCCTGTTGGAGAAATTAATGAAAATCAAAATCACATAAGCCTTTCTTAAAATGAGGAGCCTTTTTAAAATAATTCTTACTATTTTCTTTAGTCTAAGCCGGCCAGCGCTTTTAAAACAGCCTCTTGGATACAGAAAGTACCTTCAAGTTCTATGCAAGAAAAAATTTTGATCGAAAGTATAGCTTTTAATCAATATTTGAATTAAAATATCAATTATTTAACAAATTTGGGGTGAATTTCAGAAATTGAATTTGAATAAAACTGCCTTCTTGTGAAGCGTTTCTCACCAAATCCTCTCAGAAATTTCGATGAGTATTTCGATGAACATTAGAATTAATATTATTATTTAAAAGCGAGACTGATTCAAATACTTAAGAGGAGACGAAGTCGCCTAATGATGAACTTTAAAAGGTTCATAAACTTATATAAATAAAACTTTATTTTCAAACATTTCCTGATTTAAAGAGAATTCGTGTATGATGATTTCATACTAGTTTTTAAAGGGAATTTTATCAATAGGTGTTCGATTGAGCTCGCATTCTATACCCCTTCCAAATCCATATAAGTGCCTTACATCACGATCGTAGTAAGCTACGATTAACACACGCTTAAATTTAATGCAAATGAATTAAACGAATTGTGACCCATGCGTTCTTCCCCTTCTTCTTCTTCTTCCTTACTCCTTAACTTCTCTCCCTTCTACTGTACTTGCCTACATCCTTTATTCACATTATTATATCAGCCCTATTAACCTTCAAATCTGACGAAAAGTTCGACACGCTTTTTCATTTGAACCCTCGTTGACTTCGCCGTGCAATTATTTCGATTGCTGGGAACTTTACTCGTCGTTCTTTAACAAAATAATTTATAACAAAACTAAGTTTTAGCTTTTTTTATATAGTAGTGTGCTGGCCGCATACATACACATAAACATACACACATAAACACACGCGCATACACACGAACGTACGTTCATATATGTATGAAGATTTTATAACAAATTTCTTTATTGATGTGGTGATTGTTGTTGTTTTATGTCTTGTTTGAATACGTTGAACAACGACGTATGAAAGACGGACGTTGGATGGCTGAACGGACGGATGATAAATGCCGAATTTGAAGATATAAAAGATTCACAGCTTTCTCACGTAGACGTTGCCATTAGTTCAATTTAAACTGTTAGGGTGCTCCCCGCATGCATCCAGCTATCATTGCATCAGTCCATTAGTCCATCCGTTTATTCATCCATCCATCCATCCATCCATCCGTCCATCCATCCATCCGTCGAACCATACATCGGGCATCAGTCAATCCTAAGGAAATACAATAAATTTGTTCGTCAGTAAATTGCAACAATTTTGTTTTTAACTGGAATAAACATGACGATCAATGCGCAATATATCGCACTGTATATATATGTATATATTATATATATGTATATATATATATATATATATATATATATATATATCCAGTAACCATCAGTAACTGTGATCATTAAATTCATTCAATCGCGCTAAATCAAGTCGAGGAGAGAACAATAAAATATTCCCACGCCCAGCCTTTCCTTTCCGTCAGTCAGTTATTAGGCCCCAATTTCATTTGAGCTAAACTCGCAGGTATTTTCTTTTTGTGTTTTTACACGATGCGACGCCATTCATTTCACAACAAATGGCAATCAGCAGTTTAAGGAAAAAATAATAAATAAATTCGATAATCGACATTTTTGATGAAGTATTGGGTGACTCAAGGGAGGCTCTTTTAACGGTTGGAACACTCGCAGGTAATGCGCGAAAGAATCAAATTTCAGATGTTTGATTTGTCGGCTGTAGAAGGATTAAGGATTTATGATATGCTTATCCTAAATCTAATATTTTTTTAAAAAATTTTAATAATTTTATTATTCTCATCGATCGCATATTTTTCACAAAGACCATTTTATTTTATTGTAAATTTCGATGAAACGAAAACGTTTGAAATGTTCGCTCAGTTTATTAGAATTTTTATCTGATTTCGGATTTGTCTATCTTGTGACGATTACGAAGAAATCATCTTTCAAAAAGTCACCCCGGATTACTTTTCAATCCGCAATGATAATCGCTAAACTAATTCCAGCAGTCCAGGAATTCAGCAGTCGGTTTCTTGTGAACCGCGATAGAGATCTCTGTTGTCGCTGCGATTTAGCGATTTATTAATAGCAATGACAAAGGCAACATGTCGGCAGCTGCATATTTTTGTCTTCGAAAATGATCGATAAGTTATTCATATCGTATTGACAGGAATTTATTCAAGCGAACGTTTTATTGTTCGCTTTATTGCTTTTATGAAATAAAGAAAAGAAAAAACGGTTACCCTTTTAAGTCACGTATTTGATGATGATCCAATTATTATCGTTATTATCTTTTATTGTATATAATTTGTTGTGCTGGAGAACATGAAAAAATTTCTAGTTGTCGCGACGAGATCTTGAGAAGAAAGGATGGTTGTCAGTTGCAAACTTCCGATACGGCCTTCCAAACAATCTTTCATACAATTTTCCATACAGTCTTCCAAACAATCTGTCATGCAATTTTCCACAATCCTTCATAAGATTTTTTGCACCATCCATGCAATTTTCAATATAATTCTCCAAAAAATCAAACAATTTTCCAAACATTAGCCTTCCATGCAATCCAAAAATTGAGAACGTGCCAGACTTTTTCAATTTCTATAAAATCCCATTAGGCAGCTCTTGGAATCGAAATAAAGGATGACTTTAAGACACCTCCTTTTTTACTGCAAATCACACATCTATTTTATGGACTCCCTGACTATGAAAGCTTAAGGAGCAGACGATTTTAGTTAGAACGAATCAATCGAGATTTATTGGAGCGAAAACTGGGAATATTTTAGGTTTATTCTTATCCGAGGGAAAGAAAACGAAATGAGATATTTAAAGACAAAGGTAGTCCTTATAAGTTTCTCCTCATTAGGATGCCACAGATGGAAAGGAAACATTTCTCTTAAAACGAGATCTCAAACGAAATAAAATTTTTATCAGTTAGACGGCGCAGGGTATTAAATGAATTGAAGGCTCTGAGGGCGCAAATGTGCAGAAGGATGATCAGAGTCCGTTAGTGGAGAAGAGATCTATAAAGAGGCATGTCTTTTTGACTTGAAGGCAAATATTTGGAGGAAATAAACTAATTCTTTAGAAGGAAGATTCCAAAAAACCGGAATGCACTTTTCATTCCATACTGAATCCCCAGAAAACGGTAGGAAAGTACTTCGCTCAAGAGAAAATATAATTTTTCGTTGGGAAGAGATCCTGCAAGGGGGCAGACCATTTTAAAGAATCGAAACAAGAACTCCAGAAAAATTGTACCATCTCCGTTCGGTCAAGACACCGCAATTATAGGACTTTTTCAGTCGGGACGAGCTTCTTTTTTGAAAACGATTTAAAGCAAAACGTCTAATGGAGTCGAGACATGAATGCTTTGAAAGAATTCTGAAAAAATTGCTTATCGAAAAGTTCGCCGACAGTTAATTAGATTGGTTTCATAACTACAAGAAATGTATACCAGATACAAAATATATAATGATATATTCGTATTAAAAAATTATTGTGTAAATCAAGAAGATACCTTTTCTTAATTTCGCGAGACCACAATTCATTTTTTCCAATCCCTTTCGTTCGATCATCTCTTCATTCATCTAATCCATGGACTGGATCCTTTTATTTAGCAAATTGGATTCAGAAGAGAAATGTCCATGATTTGTTTCTTCGATTCGATTGAGGATAAAGGAAAGCATTACATTCCATCTTCCCTAAACACAATCATCCTGTGAAGCAACCGGAACCATCGCGCTACGGCTCAGTTTGCTTTTAGGCTGCCGTTACCGTTGCCGAAACAATTAAAATAGCGTCGCTTCTCATTTCATTTTGTAGATTAGCTTTAGTCGAGTGCCCTTTTCGAGCACCGATTTCGATCATGTCTGCCGCCGCCGTCCGCCCGTCTAACCATCCTCCATGCTCCATTCGGTCAAATAAAATGCAAATTAAGATTGTGTGAGAGGCAGCGCATTATTTACTTAGAACCTCCCGCTGTGCTTCCGAATTAAGTTCAAGCCCGGAGGCTAAGTCCGAAATGAGTTTCACTAATTTTTGCCTTTGTCTGGCGCGTTGATGGGCATATACACTTATACATACATACGCAAGTAAATGTGTATACATGCATGCACGTCTGTATAGGTAGACAAGTAGACCATCCAACATGGATCCTCTTGGGATGATCCAACAACACCCCGGCTGGGCAATCACAGAGAACCAGTCACAGAGTCGTTTTGCACATTAGTATAGTTAATAATTTGCCCGTACGTACACACGCACACGCATATACACTTGGGCACTCTGGCGTATAGCTTCATTGTAATAAGGTTTGCGACGGAAAAACAATTCACTATGGTGGAGTGAAATCGTTGTGGTGGCGGCGGCGGTTTTACGTGGCGTATGCAAATGAATTGATTAAAAAGTGGAGCATTTTTCAAATTCCCTCCCATAAATAAAACGTGTCCCGGAGCAGGGTCCGCTTTCAGTAGCGAACAAGGGAATCCTCCCAGAAGAGCTTCTTGCTCTACTTTTTCGTGCTTGACGGCCCTTGAAGCGACTTTCGGTGCGGTTCTTCTTCGATTCGGCTACGTCCACGATTAGGAAGTGAAAGAATGCGAACAACCTTGAAGGCATTACTGGTTTTGGTGCATGGCCAAGCACACAACGCTCGTGTGTTTGTGTTCGCACCATTTCCATATGAGGTCGAGTTCGGGAGTGAGGGATAAACGTCTGAGCAGGCGGGCGTATGGTGAGAAGTATGCAAAGTATCAGCTGCTCGTCCCGGTCCTTTTCGGGCGTTTTAGATACGACGACTACGTTGAAATGAATTATGAGTGGCGCGTTTGCATATTTTAGGCCACCGTTTAATTGAAGGGGCTTGCTAACATTCAGTTAACAGATTGGGACAATGACGAACGCTGCCAGGTAGACGACGCTCTTGCCGACGTATTGCTCAAAGGATGATGATCGTCAAGGAAACAAAAAACGAAGAAAAAAAATAACATGCAGTCCAGTTGGAAATGGCATAACACCGGGCCAAAAGGTATTCTGCCGGAACATTTTTGAAATGTAAGCACATCGATTTCGTTATGCGGGCATTAGCTATGCAAGATCCTGTGGTGTCATCGCAGATCGAGATCAAGAGATCGAGATCTAGGATGGTGTGACTCGTTATCTTCTTTTGATTAAGACAGCCGACCGAACGATCCGCCCGTCATAATGCGTTTTATTGTTTGGGAAATTTATAACGAAGACGAACACCTTCGGAAGAAGAAAGCCTTTGTATTTATTTATCGAGTTATAGATCATTACTTAAATACCGCTTACAAGTTGCTCGACGATATTCGACGAACAATAGAACAATCTCCCGATTCACTCTAACCCAATCGGATCAGATCGTTCAACTGATTTTTCAACGATCGATCGTTTCACATTTAGAAAGCGTAGCGCAAAAAACCCTAACCCCAACCAGGCCACTCATTTTTTATCCAGCTGTATCGAAAGAACCACCATTCAAGTGGCGATAGTGATAGTGGCGATGACGGTGATGGCGGTGATGGCGGTGATGGCGGTGGTCATGTTGGTTCAAGACGAAGAAATATAGAGTGGCGCGCTGTCGGTGATGGTTCTTTATATTCTGATCTATAAATTTTAAGTGGATATCAATAATAAATTTCACTAATTTCTGTCATTCCGCTCAAGTGTTCACCGTAATGACAGCGATCGCTACATCGCCCTTTGATGGCCACTATTGTTACTGTTGGTTTTGTTGTTGTTGTTGCTGTTGCTATTATTGTTGTTGCTGCCGTTATTGTTGTTGTTCTTAACGTCTTGCTTATACGGTCTTTTCCTTTTATCGGCTTCCTCACCCTCACCCTCACCCTCTCCCTTGCTTCTGCACGTTTATTCGTTTTATAAAAATGCTGGCTGGCTGGCTGGCCCGGCCCGATGGATGGCCGGGATACAAAGCAATGAAATGAACACCCTCACCTTAAAACCCATCAACAAGATGGGCTTCTTTTCTTTTCTTTGGTTTTCTGCTTTTTAATTTTTTTTGTCTGTTCTCTTTCTTTCTTTCAATTTTTTTTGGTTGCTTTGTTTTATTTACTTTTTTGTTGTGTTCGGTTTTGTTTTGTTTTGTTTTCACTCCTGATTTCAATTCGACTTTATAATTTCGTTTTATTTCAGAAAACCTTTCATGGAGCTCAGCGGCATCCAATTGTGTGACCATTCGTGATATCGGTTTATAATAAAAGTCGACTGATCATTTGTGTTGTAAAGTTTATCGTATTGTATTGATATTTATATGCATCTCGTATATTTGGATACAACAATAATAATCCAGCTCTTTAATGTATTTCTCAATTCAATTCAATAAAATTCTGTGGAAGCCACTTCTTATGAATAATCACCAACAGTGAAAATGACCAACATTTTTATTTACTACTACTCCGTGGGATGAACTGGCCATCAAAATACCACTACACCGCACCATCAACATCACCATCACCATCACCACCAATCACTGATTTACCAATTGAAATGATCTTAAAATAACAGATTAATACATTAAATCCTGACCAAATAAAGAGTTTTATAAACCTGCCCGAAGGAAGGTCTTCGAGTTAAAATGAGTTAACATTTCAAAAGGACAGAAAACGCCTCGTCACAAACACATAAATTCGGTGGGCTATTTTTGTCAGTAATAACTTTATAATCAAAAGGAATTTTATTGATTTGAACAAATTAAAATTAATAAAAAAGGAATTTTCGGAAAAAAAGGGCGACGGCGAATCGGTCTACTCCCGTTTCTGGAAATTACAATTTTATATTATTTTAGTGATTCGACGATATAGTGACCCCTTCTCACACTATGTGGCGTTTCACACGCTTTTGGTTTAAATGACTTCTGTAGATATTCTTTGAATTCATTAAAAATTTCATGCTTGTAAAACTTATTGAGGATTTATTCTTGAGAATTATTTGGAAGGTGCAATAGTACAAGATGACAGTCCCGTAGTATTTAGTAGTGGTAATACTCCTACTGCTACTGTTACTATTATCACTACTATTACTACTACTAATATCTCTAACAACAATAATCTAAGCAACCATAAGAGCAACAATAGTACTTTCTCTATAAAAACACATGCCACGAATGATACAAATTTATTCGCAATTCATCTCGATGCAATTAAAATTGTAGTCAACATATTGTGTATTGGACACGCGCTGTCACGAACATCGTAAAACCAAAAATATTTCGCATGCTTTTTTGTGATTATTATTAATGAGTTAGTGAATATTCAAAGATGGTAACGCCAAAAACCCTTGCATTTATTTCGTAGAAATCTCCTCATTCGGCGGACACGGTGTGTATATTGGTTGATTGGTTGCAGCGACAAACGGGCAACTCGCGGAATTGCATTTGGAACTGATGTAGTCATGAATGATATTAAACGCTTGCATGACTTGCAAGGTTTGTTTCTATTGTAAGAATTCCCTCCATGCAAATCAAATTCCATTCCATTGCATTCATTTATTCTGAATTCTGCTCGTACAAATTTTTGGGCTGTCAAAGTCAAAGCGTTGACCAAGCGATCGTTGTCGGTCAGTCGGTCGGATTGGCTGCCGCGGGTCGATTAGGTCGTCGGATACAACCAATAAACTGAGTTTATTGGTAGATTATTGCTGGATAGCTACATTTTTCTGTCACTTCGGTCGCTGCCATCGCCACCGATATCCACGCAATGTAGCGATATCGTTGAAATCTATCCACCTATTGAATTATGATAATACAATAAAAAATCGTTGTTAAGCGTGAATAAATGGCAATTTGCACGCCGAAAATGTTCGCGGCAATCATAAGTTATATTTTTCAATCGTTTGTTGTTGTTGTTGTTGTCGTTGCTGATGATGTTGCTGCTGCTGTTGGTGTGTTACTGCTGCTGCTGCTGCTGATCTTTCACATAATCATTTTGCTGCAGCTACAGCTGTGAGATTATCGTTGTTGTTATTGTTTCTATTGTTCTTTCTTATGTTGTCCGTTGTATGTTTGTTGTTGTTGTTGTTATTGTTGCTGTTGTTAATGTTATTCATAGTCATTGCTGTTGGTGATGTTGTTACTTTTGTTTATTATTATACGATATGTGTGCTGCCTGCCATTACTTCTGTTGCTTACTCGCTCGTTTAGTGGATGGACATGGACACGGACACGGACACCGCTCACCGCTTCATTGATGCCCGCTGAGTGGCTGTCGATTGGTGTGTTCGGAAATTTTCTTTGTGCTTATCGAGTACTCATCCCGAGTTCGTAGAGTAGTGAGAGGAGAAGAGAGAAGAAAGTGCCATGTCATTGCGCTTAATCACGGCTCTTCCAATGAACGACACGGTAATCGACAAATCGACGAACGACACGCTTTCAAACTGCTTTCAAAAGTTCAATCAGAACAAAAACAAATCACATGTAAAGAAATCTCAACTGATTTGACGATGATTAACATGCAGGCATGATTAACTAGATTAGGATTATAACTCTTCAACCGATTACAACAACAAAATCATTAATACTATTGTGGGGTCTTAGCTGAGTCGTGGTGGCTCGACGAAGACGGACGGATATTTTATGTAAATTTTTAGTAGTATTTTTATTTCGATACTTTTCAGCTGGTCTACTCACTTTTTCTCAATTTGAATTTATGTTCAATAGGCGTTAATAATTGTTTGTAAATCTTCTATTCGGTACCACGGTGTCGGCGCACCATTACGGCCATTATAATAAAATAGTTACATTTTTGCCACAAATCAACACTGTTTAAGACAATAATCAAGTGTGAAAAACACATCGAATAAGAAATTAAAAGCACAAGCAATAACGACGATACATCGATTGATCGACTTTGGATGGGTTTTGGTAGTGTGGTACCCGCGCATGGCTCGCCATGGCGGGGCTCTCTCTGGGCCCGCTTTGGTGGCTCGTGGTGCCTTTTGGTGTCTGAAGTTGGTGGCTCGGTTGATTTCAGCAACGCTTCAATTCTTTCAGCGTCGCTTCTCATTTGATGCGATTTGCTTTTGCTTACTTCGATATCAATTTTATGGGTGGCCCACATGTTGAGGGCCATAAAGTACAAAGTTATCACCTTTTAAACCGAAAGAATCCAAACAAATTGAAACGGATATCGTGTTTAGGTGCTATCGACATCATTTCTATTAGTGCAACACATACACACGCGCACACACAAACACACACACACACACCAAGTGCGACAAGCCAATTAAAAGTATCGGACTCGGCGTGTGGGTTTCGTTAATGTTACTACAGTTCGCAACAACAACAACAACGACGCCACACTAAGTCACAGACCATGATCAGGCTTGAACTTAACAGATGCTGGCTGGCTGGCTGGATGGCTAGATGGTGTGGGCAGTAGTGAAGAATCAAATTCCCAGCAGGAAACGAGACAAGATGAGTCGAGTCGTCAAGGAGACGAGCCCAAGATAAAGAACTAAAATCTACTTTTGAGTTGTTCGTTCGTTTTGAACGAGAACGAGAATAATCTATGGATGACCGTCGAATGGTCGGAATGGTAATAACTGTGAATGTCTTTCACAGAGGATTTCACATGAAATCGTTTGGAGTTCCTTTATTTTTTGTTTTTCGCCTAAGCAGGATCATTTAGATTTATCAATTAACGGTTGCGCATCCAGAATTGAATCATTTATTATGGATGGCGGTATTAGGTGGCATCATTGTATCGATCTACCAACAGCGTGTAATGATGTAGAGTAATAAACATTTAAATTGCTGATGCAGTCAATTATTTTAGTAATTTAGTTATGTTTAAGCGATCTTCAGCGATCTTTCGTCTTGTTCTTTAATCACGAAATCATTAGAGACAACGGCTATTAATTTAGTATATAAAAATTTATTGGATTGCAATAAAATGCTTCCGATCGGTAATCGTTTGAAAGGATTTTAATCTCTTTGGAAATAATGCTAGGGTGGCAGTGGTGGGTGGTGGTGGGTGGTGGTTTATATTTAGTCGCTTTAATTAATTTGAATTTTAAAAAATTAAAAAAGGAATTTAAAACTAGTGGAAATAATTTATTAAAAAGCAATGAAAATCGGCAATGAAAAAATTACTGAAAAGCAATACGTACTTAGATTTGAGTAAAATTATCATCATAATTGTAATAAAAATGTTTGTAATAATCGCTTAAATTAGTACTTGTAGATGATTTACAAAACAATACTGTACTATTACTGCGAAACACTTGATACCATTACGATCGCCAGTACGTTTACTACAATAACTCCTATTTAATTATATTACTACTATTTCTACCACTACTATTGCTGCTGTTACTACTAGTAGTACAAGTTATGCTACTGCTACTACTATAACTACTACCACTACTACGAATATTAATATTACTCGTATGCTGAGCAACAAGTATTTTAACATCTATACAGCAGCGATCACTCCACTTTCTCTCTAAAAACGGAACCTACGTATGATACAAATTCATCACATCCCGATGCACTTAAAGTCATCACTAAATCCAATCACTTTTTTTGAGGACCCAGAAACCATCTAAGGATAACTGTTTCTTTCCTCACTTTCCAGACATTCATGCAAGACTAACCGATGCTTACTAAAATGAGCATTTTAGAACAGTTTGGAACTGAAAATTATAGCAGTATTATAGCAGAAAAATGTGTTGGGTTTTTACAAATATCTATAAAATCCTTCATAAAGGGTAATAATTTTACGCAAGCGATCACCATCAAAATGGTTGAAGGGGTAGATCGTAGACGTTATAACAGTCCAAAGTACAAAATGTCAATTTCATACATTTAGCCGTCATAGCATTATAGGCAAACAAAAAGAGGGGAAAAATAAATAACAATTTTACAAAAGATTTTTGTGAATTATAATATTTTTTCTAAATACACGTATCTTTTTGTATTTACAAAAAAATTTTATCACCCTTTCAAAATTTGAAATTAACTTCGTTCCGCCACCGAAATTAAACTGAGCTCAATTTATGTGTCCTTGAATTAATTATTCCCATATTTAGACACACTTTGCTTGTAAGAATTAATTATCTAACACTATTTCATAATAAATGCAAATTTTTTTAGAATTTTATTAATTTTAATTTATTCTTGAATTTTCTTAATTTATTCTTACGATTTTATTGATTAATTCGAATTCTTTGAAGTCGCTTTTATTTGTTTGTCTACCTCAGAAATAGACCCCAATAAACCCCACTCATTCAGTACCGTCTACAATAGTTATAACCCTTTAGGAAAGCGATATTGTTATCACATTAAAACAACAAATATTAAAATACTTTGTTTGAAACTGGTATAAATAATAAAATTGATGAATTAATCGGAATTATTTCAGTTAAATTCTGTATATAAATTAGAAATTCTTTTCAACCTCTGTCGCTGAGAATCGAACTTCGGGAAGAGACTTGCACTTCTACCAAACAATCGACCAACCATAATCAACCAAGCGAGCCAACCAAACCGACCAACCAACAATACCTTCTGGTTATTAGTAAAACTGTTAAAATCATTCGTACCATTGACTGACTTATATATCACGTTTATATAATATATATATAAACTACGTTATATACTATATACTACATTACTCGTGAAGAGGATTATTCAGCAGAAACATCTTGCCAGCGGCAATTTTAGCTTGGTATGCATGGCGGCCGCAAAAGCCTCAATGATCTTCCGTGGGAAATGACGTGTGCCCCGAAGCGTGTGCCGACCAATTTGACTCTTGGTAAACTGCAACAGAAAAATAAAACAACAACAACAGCGAAACAACAGCGAAACAACACTGGCAATAATTCAAAAGTATTTGTAGACACTTGCATGGATGGGAACCGCTCGGTTCGTTTTATGCTTGTACTGCCGTCAGATTGCCCGTGCGTTTGCTTGCTGCGGTTTCAGCGGTTTCAGCATTAAATCGCTATACGTTTATATAGCGTTTACAATCGCTGCTGAAAAATACTGCATTTTACAATACTTATAGTAATAAAACAAAAACAATCAGGGTTGCAATTTTCCAGTTGTTTTTTGTATTGTCTTTGATAAAACTTAATTACTTTTATGACTATCGTGGCTGACGATGGGCTCGTTACTACGTCTAATAAAAGTCTGATAAAACTGAATCGTATGGTTTGAATTTCGTCTATTTTTAGAATACCCACGATGTTTTTTGAATATAATTAGTATGCATTATGAATTACTGTCCGGGATTGATCGGGATCGAAGGGCCATCCCTGACTGCGACTTCCAAGTCATTGTGAAATCCTAAAAAAATGCTTAGCATTTCACAAAAGCGTTCTTCATAAATACTCTTCCGTTCATTCCGGGTGAAGTAATTGCAAGTGCGTTTCACCAAAAATCGCCAAGCCAGACATGCCTCAAGATGGCATTGTAACTCATCATTGATGCTCCGACTGCCTGACTGGAGTCGAGTCAAGCTTCTGCGTCTGCTTCTGCAACGGCTGCAATCGTTATGGGGGCAATGGCTGTTCGTGATCACGGCTGCAGTTACGGCTGCTAAAGAAGGAGTAGGTGGACCATTCACTTGGTTACTGGTCTGACTGCTGTAACCAAATTGTTTATCAAGTTTATACTAAATTGTATCCGTGGCATCCGTGGCGTTGGTCATCACCAACAACATCAGCCAAACAGACAGATCGACAAAGGGGTTAGAGAGACGGGGGCAGAAGATAGAAGCATTGCATACCATAAAACATTGCATCCTCGCATTGCCAATACCATCCTCGCATCTCACAATCTGTGCACGGTATCATCTTAAGTCGTATCCCATAGCCGGGGCCAGCTGGATTTGGTTGGTGTGCGCTTGCCCTCAGGCGAAATTTGTCGCACTCGGGTATTTTTAACTCATGAGAAAATCCTTTGGCGCTAATAGTCTAAATTCCCCATAAGGAATATTATAAAACAATGTTGGCTATACGTTTATGTCCGTGTGTGTGTGCTTCTTCCATGTGTATACGTGTCTGTTGCTTCTTATTTTTATACAATATAAAAGTCTTTTTAGATTGATACCAGTCGTTTCAAAACGCGGTCTTAATGCAAAAGACTGGATCAGGACACACGCGGTGGAATTCGGGATGGTGGTTGTGGGATTAGCGAAATTTATCAGCTCGTTAAAACAGAAAAGAAACAACTGAAAATATATTCATATAGTACTATATAGTGATATATATCACTACGGTATATAAATATATGCACACACCTTTATTACAAAAGCACTAAGGTCTATAATTTTTTTTTAAAAATCAAAATATACTTTCCCAAATTTGTAAAAATTAAACCGTTTTACCCGGCTTTATTTATGCGTCAATTAATTTAGAGTTTAGTTTTGAAATTGCATTGAGTCGGTTTCTGAAGCCTTGGCGAATTTCAAATTTATGCGCACTAAATCGTTAGATAATGCGCGAGTTTCTGTACGGTATTAAAGCCTTTCAATTTATTGTAATACATTTAGTGAATTACAAATAAATTAAATGAACTTTTTTATCTGATTTTATGATTTGATTGCATTAGTTTTTTTCAACTCAATTGAAAGTGTTAAATAAAGTAAAATTAATGTGTCAAATTTATTGACATTAATGTGACAAATGTTTTGTAAGGCTCCAAATCCTTTGGAAAAGGTTTGAATTTTACGAAACGTTAAATGGCATAGGAGTAAATTATTAACTACGAGAGGAAAGGGAAATATGAGATTGCATTTATGGTATTTTTCGCATTACAATATTTTCCAATAGATTCATAACAATTTTGTGGTGAAATAAGTATATGTCTCTGAACCCCTCGTTATTTTAGTAATGTAGCTTCGGACAAATAAGATCAACACTTTCACGCGGAAGTGGTTTGTTAATCAACAGCGATTCACCAAAATTTCTACCTAAAATATTCACCAAAATTTCTACCTCATAAATTTCACATACGTGACGACTTTATTTCAGAAATAGCTAAGATTGATCGACTAATTCAGGCTCAGGAATTGAACAATTTTTGTAAATTCTATAGTATAATCTTAGTTTGCGCCATTATTAGGCAAAACTAATTAATACAATTAGAAATGTTTTACTAATTTGGAGGCTGTTCAAAGCTGTTTCGTTCAGATTCCTCTATAGTAATGTTAAGTCTTTATTGGAAACTCCTAATGAATAAATACATATTTCTTGGGAATTTAATATTTCTTCTTATTGTAGAAAACTAATATTTTTTCTATAACTTCAAGAAAAAATATAATCTTGCTAAGTCACCCAAAATGATTGAACCATAAAAATAAATTTAATAAAAACTTTTCAAAGTACAAAAATCTTTCACCTTTTCACTGATTCGGACAATTTCATCAGTAATAGCGCATATAAAATTGTGTTATATCGCCTGAATCGTCACCATTAATTGCCTGTTAAACATCACCTAACGCAACGCAAACCAACGCAACCCAACGCAAAAACAAGCCTAATGAAAAAATTTTAATTTATGAAGAAGTCCATACGATGATTGGGAGCGAGATTTAGCGACGATTATTAATTATTTAGAAAATTGTATCAATTTGTGAGGAAAAACTTTTCGATGTCTTGATATTTTTTTTAAACACTAAGAAATTCAAATTATGTGACAAAAAATTTCTACAGATTTTATTTCAATTTAATCGGACCAAATTTTTGAAGGATATGGTTGCTTCTTTTTAAGGAAGAACTTTTTAAAGGGTATACTATCTAATTATTGTCTAAATAATAACTAATTATTATCTAAATAATTACATAAATTATGTAGAAATGTTCATTTTTATGAATTACGTTTATTTTATTTAGAGCTGTTACGTTTGTTTTCGATAAATCAATATTTAATTAAAAAACTTTAATAGAATCAGTTTTTCGTTCGAAAAGATTGATAATAAAGCATTATAATGAAATCGGTGCATGGGTTTCGTTTGACTTTTACAGGTCATAAGGGTCATATGAATCATTTCAGGGGTCACGAAAATGGTTCTTATGTTTGCGGATGCTCAGCAGGTGCGGCTTTCAACAAGAGAACCTTTAAAAAATTCAAGAAAATTATGAAAAAACGAAATCAAAATAAAATCAAAATTTTGTTATATATATAAAGAACAGCATGTTCCCGAAATCTTCAAGCACAAATTCCTTTTTGGATTTCGATTTTTTTCAAAATTTTTTTTAATAAACAAAAAGACCACTCAAGGGTGGCCTTTGCCGAAAGGAGAGAGATAAAAAACGCAAATCAATGGGATAATTGAACAATGCCAATTGATTACATTGATCGATTGCTTTCATCGATTATTGTCCAACAGCCACAGCATGCGCGGAACGCGTTTGTTCCGCGGACTGCGTTAAAAAACAGCCAACACACCTACACGTCGTTCTTTTTTGGTGCCCGAGTGTGCATCATTATCTCTTTCTATCTTCCACCGAACATAATAATGATGCTGGCCATAATGATGATGATGATGATGATGATGATGATGATTAGGATCAGGGGTTTGGATCAATAAGTTGCCGATCATTTTAAATCTTTGGTTAGAACTTTCGAAGGTATTCGCTGCTCACTTTTTAAACACTTCGTTTCTGTCGAAGTTAACAAATTATTTTGAATAGATTTCGTACAAAAAGAACACAAACGTGAACAAAACTGAAGACCGAAAAACCAACACAACGCGGTGGAAAATGGGACGCCTCTTGTACGCCAATTTCGTTTTTGTTTTTTGTTTTTGTGTTTTTGTTTTGTATTTCCAGAATCGTTCTGCATCCGAGAACGAAACACTTACGAATAATGTGTAAAAACGATTTGTAGATACATTGAAATCATCGCTCTCAAATCATTAATCATCGCCATGAATCCTCATCATGGAGTTGAGGACTCTACGAGGATCAGCTTAAGCTCATCCGTCAAACGTTAGTTCTCTACGTGAGGGAGGATTGGTGGTGTCTGGAATGAAGGGGACCGAATGACCTCTTTGTCCTTTCACTTCCTTAAACGCAATGTTTAAACGTTTTAATAAGCAAAACAAATCTAGAAAGCTGAAAAGCAAAAGCAACCAACAGAAGGTTTTCTTAAAATTAGTTCTATCATTCGCGTTTTTCTCTTCTTCTTATTCATCCTCTCCGTGCGGAAGAAAATGAACGGCAGACTGTAAACCTGTTTTAATTTCTATTAATAAATACATAATTTCAGACACCCCCAACGCATAGAGTATGCATTTAAATCCGGATTGAGTAACACATTAAATGCCTTCAACGTCCAAGACGTTCGCGACACCCAAGACGTTTAAGACGCCAAAGACGTTCCAGACGCTCAAGACGTTCCAGACGCCCAAGACGCACAAGTTGACAATGAATCGATGGGCAGGAATATCGAACACGGTAAACTAGCCGGAGGCGATAATTTAAATTCTTTCTAATTGCCTCGGCTCGGCTGCTGGTGTCCACGCACCAACACACAAACAACACACAAACACACGCACAAGGATCAACCCAACGGACGACTCATCGATTGACTGCGTTTGCGAAGGCATTGGGTGATTGAAACATTCATTGGCCGTAACAAGGTATGGAGAGTGTTTTGACCACAGTGCTGTAATAAATGTCACCGATGCATCGTTCAGATAAAACCAACGAGAATGTAACAGACCAAACAGACCAAACATGACGAACACCAAACCAAACACCTTTCTTTAATGTCCCTCAAAAAAAAAACAACAAAAACAAAAATGAAAAAAAAACAACAAACCGAAAACAGATAAAGGAATAACCACTTGAGAAATTACCATGAAATGTAATACTTAAAGACAAAAAGCGGACTTTTGTCACAACCCTGGAAGGTATCAATTAACTAAACCCTTGATTCGAAAGTAGATACCGTGTAGAAAAATTAAAAAGAAAAAACAACAACAAAAAGCGAATCATAAACTGCCTAATCGTTCAATGAATTGAGACAATTCGAATCGGGCCAAGCAAAAGAATTTTAACGGACATCATTTTCAGGAAATGACCAACCCATGACCAACCATGAAACCAATATGATTACGACGATGATGACGATGGTGATGGTGGCGTTGAGATGTAAAGCAAAGGTCGTTGAAGAATATTATCATCTTGACAATCGAAGAAACGAAAAAAATATATATTTATGCGTATATATTTTATACGAGGTGCAAGAAAATTTTCGATTGAAAAATTTTTAACGCTTTAATTAACAGCTTGAGAGAAGATATATCGTATCGCATGAACAGTTGTCGAATTAATGACCAAAGAAAAATAAAAAAAATAGGACCACACAAAGTTTCCAAACAATTCATGATCATGTCATCATCTTTTGATAATCCTTTGATTGTAGCCACCACTTCGACTGACTTCGACGGCGCAACGACCATGACAGTACCTGCTGTCGCTTGTGATAACTTCGTCTTAGGTTTTGTTGTTGCAATTCTTTCAGTCAGTCAAAAAAGAAAAGAGAGGAAAACAATATTAAAAATAAATAAATTACATAACTGTAAGCGATTAATTTTGTTGACTTTATTTACATTTGCATTACGCTACGTTAAGTTGCATTCGTGACAATGGCACGGCAAAACAATGCAAAAGGTTGAAACTTCGAGTAGCGAAGGCATTAATTTGAAGTGTTTGTAAATACAAGTATTGTCATTTATTTGTATGGGAGCGTGTGTTAAAGTGTTTTAAAGTGTATCCGAAGCTATCTTTCAATCTTTATAAAAAACAACTTCACCTCACTTCACTTCATGACATTTCAATTCATATTGTTATTATTTTTATTATCATTATTATTATCATTTTGTTGTTATTGTTGTTGTTGTTCTGGTTGTTGTTGTTGTTATTGTTGTTGTTGTTCTGGTTGTTGTTGTTCTTGTTGTTATATTGTTATCAGTCCATCTCTGTCAATGATATTGTTGCTCAACCCTAGCAATCGACTAGCTTTAATGAGAAGACGCTTGTCAAACTCTTGTCATCGCTATTAGTGCAACACAATTTTTATTTAAAAAACTACTGTTTATCATCAGATTGTTAAACAAGAAAATGTTGTCGATTGATTACTCGTACATTTAACCATCACAAGTGGCCACACCTTGTCGACATTGTTTGATTATTTGTCACCGCTTTTGACAAAAAAAAAGCGCGGAAATAATAGAATGATTGTTGCGACGTGTAATGAACGTAATTAAATAACTGTAAGACACAATCTATTGGTTCTAATCTATTATTCTGCAGAAGTAGAAAACAACAACAACAACACTAACAATAATATCAACTACTAGCGAATATCAATAATGAAACAACAACAAAAATCAAACAAACACACGGGTAAACAATTAAAAAAAATTATTAAAAATTGCATAGCATTTGCAAAGAATTCCGTATAGTACATTGGCAACACCTTGTTTATATGTCCTTTGTTTGTATTTAAAAGCAAAAATAAATTTAATCCTAATCAAAAATGGCTTAAAAACGACAGACGGCCAGCTGTTTGGAATCGTGTTCATTGTTCGTTTTCATGGCACAAACAAAACAGTCAAAAATAGCAATTTCACCTACCCCGCTCCTTTTTGTCACCCTTCCCCCCATTTCTTTCAAATGCCAATGAGTGAACGAATGAGTGAACGTAGCCGATACAACAAAGCGCGCACCATGAGATCAATTCACAGAGTTGGCTCTCTCTCAAATTGAATGTTTGATATCGATCGAAAAAAATATATACTTATTGAGGTTATTAAATATCGCTTGGTTGTAATACCTAACCCATATTGAGGTCAAAACCAAGCCCATTTTTGAGCAGAAAAAAGTAATGAACGCATGACAATAACATAAACACTGACAACAACAAAAACAACAACAAATAACAAACGAACGAACGAGTAACTTTAATTGCTGTTAAATTAAATCATTGTATTCTTTGTTGCCACAATGCAGTGCAGTGTCTTCAGCAGAGACCACATCCTTGCCATGCCCGTTTCTGCGGGTAGGAGTGAACCTTGTCAATGAACAAAAAGAAGACGGAGAAGAAGAAGAAGAAGAATCAAGAGATACCAACAGTAAGGAAGGCATTCTGCCAAACAAAACTAAAGAAATCGTTTTGCAATTTACATTTAGTTGTGCACACATACAAACACACACACACCCCAATACATGTTTACGCATTTTTTGCCACAGTTGCCACCGCCATTGTTCTATCCATGTTTACTTACAAACGCATTTTAATCCTTACCAGCGTTTACCAAGAATAGAATGGGCAGAGAGATGGCTTACTACCAGCAGTTATTCGCTCAGCAGTAGCAGCGATGGGGGGTGTGTGCCGAGCAGATTGCACTACTGCCATCTATAGATAGTGACACATGCCACCCTAGTTGTTAGGAAGAAGTTTAGCCTAATTGTAGGTTAAGGATAGTGAGGATGACATCAATCTGATCGCTCTTGTCTCTTAATCTTTTTATCCTGCTGTGACTTTCACAAAATATTTTGGTTAATTTTAAGGTTTCCAAGTGATCTTTAGGCTTCCTCAGTTGAATCTTTTTTTTGAAGTGCGAGTGTATGTGTTTGTGTGTGGGTGTGGATTTAATTTACGAATTTTGGTACGTGCTTCTAATTTTGTGTTGCTTTAAAACATTAGCTATCCATCCATTGTCATCCAACCCCTACCATCCATCCATCCATCTATCCAGCCATCCATTCAACCATTAATTTAGTCAATATTTTTTTATGGTGTTGTGATTTTGGCACTCTAAACTCATGTGGTGCGTTGTTGAGCCAAAGATCGACCAATTTCGGTTTGGGCCATCATTCGTACAAATACCACCCAAATCGAAGTGCAAGGTTATGGTTAAGCCATTTCTATTTTGTTGACCAGATTAAAATGTCATATCGAACTGTATAGTTTGGGCCATTTCCTTCAACAACTAATCTTCTTCCTCTTATCCTTTCTAATGGCGCGCGGTTGGTTGTCTTCAACTCAATTTGATGTTTTTTCGTTTTCTTAATTTTCTTCATTTTGGTTGTTGGAAAAGTCAGTTGTATTAGGAAAAATAAAAATTATCATTTTACACAAACACACACATACACTACGCCACTTCTAGGCCATTTGCGGGTAAAGGTAGTAAACGTATGTAAACTATTCATTGTTTTTGTTCATAAAAAGTGTTAGGGAGAGGGAGAGGAAGGGAGAGAGAAATGCTATAGACAGAAAAATGAGAAAATTTAATGAAAGGACGTGCTATAGAAAACCCATAAAAATCTATTTGTTTGCATTTAAATGTAAGCAGATGTCATTATTCAAGTAATGTCTTTATTTCATGTTTTCACGGTAATTACATGGTTTCCTTAATCATAATCTTAATCTGAATAATCTTAACCTTTCCACAAAATTAGAAGAAAATTAGGCTTTTAAAAGAATTATTCATTCCTCGATGGAATATTCGAAATTTTAAAATTGTAAAAAGATCGATAATTACTAAACCGATATAAATTTGACCTTACTCGTAGAAAAGTACTTTACTCAGTATATTTAATCCTTCGTTTTTTACGCACTGAAAAATAAGTCTAGAAAAGTTCTGAAACGCCTCCTAATTGCCCACACCTGATTGTTTTAGTCCACCCCTCAGCGTTTTAGGCTGCACGTCTGTCCAAGGAAGCCACAATTAAAAGAGAAGTACCCCATCTGTCATGAAATTTAGCATCAATATTCCCTTCTATCAAACAAGAAATATTAAAGTGGGCAAAATCGTGCGAGTTGTATGCCTTGCCTTATATAATCAACATTAATTTGTCCATGCCTGTAACTCAATTTGTCAGTTTGTTGAGTTTATTGAAAGCTAAAAATATATTCTCAAGTCTCCTAGATTACGATCTTTCCTCAAAAATGTCATCCACTAGTATGAAAAAGGATTATTGGGGAATGAGCGGAAGAACTATTATGAAATTATGTGCAATATTTTCCATTAGATGCGATTTTTAAATCTAAAAAATAGAAACAGTCAGCCTTCCTTTGATGTGAATCCAAATCCAAAAATTTCTATAAGAAAATTGTACCACGCTTTTGCATGTTCTTTTAGCTGTTCTTTATAGATATATAGATCTTTATAGATCTCTAACTACGTGAATATTCGCCAAAAAAATCTTTTTTAGAATTACCAAAATTTCGATTGGAAAAATTTGATCATTTTTCATTGTTTTTGATCATTTCTGTTCGCAAATCTTCCAGGAATTTCGAAGCGAGCGAAAGATTGATTTCATAGTTCCATTGTCAGAGTATCATGCTTGAACAATTTCAAAAAGATTCTGAATAAAATTGAAAAATTTCAACATACAAAAAATCGTTATTTTCTTCCGAAATTTTTGTAAAAGAAAAGTAGTTTTAATTAATCAATCGAAATCATTCAAACGAGTCGAAATTTATGAACTAAAATACTGAAAGGAAATCGCATTTATTTTGTAATTACAATTCTTGTAGAAATTTTATAAAAAATACGGTATATAAAAATCATGATAAGAAAATAAAACGTTTAATTTAAGGCTGACTAATTGAGAGCAGGTCATAAAATATTTGGACTATTTTAGCGATTTTATGAAGACGGGGAAGATGTTTATTGCGCTAATTGGACAAATGTTGGAACACATTTTTAAAATACATAGTATGGACATACCATTGTACGAGTAATTGAAAATAAAATAATTACCAATAATAAAACTTTGGTAATAATATACTTCTGATAAATACCAAGTAGCGAATAAATGAAAACGGTGAGAATAGAACGTCATTTCCAACATTTCAAATGGCCTTAAAGGAGTTTAAAAACATTGAACTGAAAAACGAAGCGGGTGGAAGCGGGTGAGAAGTTTTTATCACACCATCACATCCATAAAAAGTTAATAAATAAAATGCTGTTTCCAAAATAGACGAAATTGTACCAATTTATGGTCTATCAATTAAACTTTTTCTCTCTAAAGCGTAATCGATAGAAAATTATAAAATAATTTGAATTTGTTTTCGTAGATATTTTATGATTTTATTCCAGTCAATTACCTCGGAGTAAGATATAAAATTTGGCCTTTATACCGACAACTGATAAGTTTTACGCCACGTCGGACAGGGTGTTAATGCCAGGTATTGAAGTGGATTTCGGTCATCATTCCCCGAAATCCGACAATTTTGGGGATTTACTTATTTCGATGATATGCAATTGTTTAATGCCTTTTTGTATTGTCCTAACCTAAACAAATGTTTCCTCTCAACGTATTACTGACACTAAATTTCTCTCAGAAAACCACCCTATCGAAATAGGTGTGGATATAGGCGCCTATTGTACAGAATGAAACCGATGTTTCTAGAAAAATGAATAAAATTTCAAAAAATGATTAAAATTTCAAGAAAAATCCTAAATTTTTGAATTAATTTTATATTAATTACAGTTTTAATTTCAATTCATCAATATTTAGAGAATTTATTTTTTAATTCTTGGAACAATAACGAGACAGAACACGATTGAATTTAATTTTCCATATATTTTTTCATCGAATGTCTCTCACAGAGATCTTTTCTGAACAGAACTGCGAGTACATTTTAAGTAGGATGAAAAGCATTAAATGGATAATATAGATAATATTTACATTAATTAATTTCGAAATTATGAATATTCCAAAATGGTTTGCAGTCTTATAACTATTAGGTACTCTAAGGGAACTTTTAACTCTCTCTCTCTACAAAATTCATCTAATTATACAAAAATTTATTTACAAACTATATTACAAATTGTTTTTCCTTAAAAGCAAATAAATTAAATAAATAAAATTTTAATAAACGAATTTTGGTTTTATATATAAACGTCTATAATACTTTTCTAGTGCTTTGGTATAACGTTTCTGCAAGTGCAAGGAGTGCGCAGGGAGTCTTATGGAGTTCGTAGTTGTCAACGTTTGTTAACGAAAGCACGTAAGGAAATCAACAAGCGTTGGATTTCGTGCGATTAATTCAGTTTCAAAATGTGCGGAATTACTTGAGAATATTCCGCAGACAGAAACAAATTGAGACTCAACTCTAGTGGAGTTCTCGTCAATCCGACAATTTCGCCCCAATTCAGCGAAGAATAAATCCGTCGTTACTTTTCAGCCCGAGTCGGCGAAAAGCAGCTATTTTTGCACGGGCTCATGGACGGCTTATCTGCTCATTATTTCGTCAATGGTAAAGCCTAAACCGCGTCTCGGTTTTTCAACTTTTTCGCTTGATGCCGAAAGATCCAATACCGATGAGGGGCGCAATTTCGTAACAACATTTCCGCCGTCGTATACTTTACAATGCATAGCAGATGGTTCCGCATACTGATGCGTTTTCATTAGTTCTAGCCTCTCGTGCGTTTCGGCCGTGCAATTGATAATGTGCTGCTGCTGCTGTTGTTGTTGTTGCTGTTGGTGTAGATGTTGCTCTTGACCATCGGAGTGACTCTGTAGATGGCTCTTCAAATTGGCTCTTTGGTTAAACGAACGCTGACAAATGGGACATTTATGAGGCGCTTCCTCCAGGTGGGTCACTTTGTGCACGGCTAATGTTCGAGACTGACAAAAGCCTTTGCCGCAGTCCGAGCACTTGAATGGTTTCTCTTTGGAGTGAATATAACGATGATCGCGCAAATGATCTTGACGGCGAAACGCCTTACCGCATATATCGCATGAATAGGGTCGTTCGTCGGTGTGAGTGCGTTCGTGAATGAGCAGATTATAGGATTTAGTGAAATGACGACTACAGTATTTGCAGATAAATTGTTTCTTTGGTCTGACTCCGTTAGAACTTCCAGGTAGTTTGAGTGGCGGCAAAGCACTTAAAGCACCTAAACGTCCGCCGGCGTGTACTGCCGGATAGGGACGCATGTGGAAATTGTGTTGGCCACGATGGTAAACGCTCGATGTGCGAATCCAATGATTCATAAAAAGCGCCTGTTGTTGAGCTGCTGCTGCTGCGGCGACTGCTGCAGCATCCGGAGGTACCGATACTGGCAAGAAATGCGATGACGATGGATGTAAAGGGTACGGTAAAGGGTATGAGGCCGGTGACGACGACGGAGGGAGCGGTGGTGGTGGTGGCGGTGGTGCGATTACAGAAGCTTTTCGTTGTTGCATTTGTAGCCACAGACGATGCTGCTGCTGTTGGTGTTGTTGCTGATGCGGCTGTTGTTGGTGCTGGTGCTGGTGATGATGATATTGATGATGGTGTTGGTGTTGTTGTTGTTGTTGCTGTTGTTGATGCAGGTGTGGTAGCATGTGAGCTTCCATTAAATGATGAAAACCTTGCTGATGCTGTTGAGAATTGTGTAATTGTTGTTGATGTCGCTGGACACTTAGTCCGTTCATCCCAAATGGCGAGTTATTCTCCGGCCGCCGGCAGTTGCGCTCCCGCGTCGGAGTATGCGGAGGAGTTAGCATAGGCGATATACTGCTTTCTCTTTCCTGTTTGACTACAATTCCCTTCAAATCGAATTCTAAAATTTGAAAAGAAAAGTGACGAGTGTTTTGTTTATCAGTTAACGAGTTATCAGTTTAGAGGTTTTGCAAATAATTTCATAATAATTAATGACGTGTTTGTGCTTGAACGTGTGTGAACTTAACCTTAATCCAATATTTATCGATATTTACCTTGTCCGGTTATGTGAATTTCGTCGTCCACGGAAATACTGCTAACCGGCGATGATGACGTTGTTGACATCGTTGAGGAAATATCAAATATTTTCTTTTGCTTTTAACTAATTTCACTAAACAATTTTTTCCCAACAATGAAAAAAAGTTATTCTTGCTTCGTTTTCTTCTCGTGTTTTGCTTTGGTTTAATTTAACGACTCGCTAAACTCATCGACGTTACGTCGTCGACAACGTTTCGACACTAACTAAAATGCCGTTTAGTTCAAGCGTTTCTGAGTCAAACTCCCAAAAGTTTCTAACTCTCACGATATTTTTTTTGGTTTGATATTGAGTTTTATGCTCTACCGATGTTCATCATTCTCTCGAAAAAATTCAATTCCTGTTTTCGTTGAAATGTGTGCGGTGCGGCGCGATGCGGCGCGTGGTATCTCTGTTACTGAAGCCGGGTGTGTTCTCTGCGGTGAGCTGTTCCGTAATGACTGCTTCTGCTCAGTTGCAAACAGGTTTTGAGGAGATCCAGAAGAAGATACAAGCACACGCAGCCATACATACACATGCACACACACATCACAATCCGCAGCAATAACCACAAAAGCAACAGTCACCAACGGCAGCCCATTTGTTGTTGCGAAGAGAAGCTCTAATCAATAGTTGATGGAAACACGCCTACCTTCACTAAATGCGGCTCGGGATTGGCTGTTTGGTTCGGTTTTGCTCCGTATACTGGTCCCTGGTGTTATGTCTGTGCCTGTGTAACGGCTGTGCCGGATGGTGTCTTCCGAATGGCAGCTCAAGCAGTAAACAAGCGGAAACTGTAAGGCTGACGTGTGACTGCCGCTGCTGCTGCTGCTGAAGCTGGTGCTGCTGTCGCTGCTGTGTAACGTTGTTGCTGTTGTTGCTGCCGTTGTCTTTGTTGCTGCTGATGAGAATGATGATAATTATTATGTTGATGCCACCAATATTGATGGTCTTTGTTGTCAGTTGTCGGATTGTGCTGTAGAATGGATTTTTGAAGGAAGCCTTTATTGATGCCATTTTTTGTTGTTTTTTTTGGATTTTTTTATTGTTTTTACTTGCAAAATGAAGCGATTTCACTGGAATGGTAGCGGCCTTTTTGATGACACAAATCTGCGCATATATTTTTGCCAAAAGGATATCAGTCTGCAATTGTCGAAATGATTGGTTTGTTTTTGCTTCTCGCTTTATGATTTTTCCTTTCATAATAAAACGAAAATTGCACTGATTTCACAAGCAGACAAATTTACAATTTACCTTAATCCAATTATGACTTTAATCCATTTTATAAATTTGTTACCTTCAAAGAAGATTGGTTGTAAATGTTTTCTATATAAAAGAATTTAAAAATATTCAGTATGCGTTGTCTTGATTTGGTTTGCATTTAAAATGCAATAATAATAAAGAAATAAAATGAGATAATTAATTCAGAGATACTTAATTACTAAGAGATAATTCTTTTAATTTACTGCTTATTTTTTAAGATTTGTTTTAAAAGGTCTTTAGATATAAATTTGAAAAACAATTATATAAAGGCAATGAAAAATGGATTTGACTGAGTCACTTTTAAATCTGTTTAGTCCGTTTTGGCTGGGCATATCATATTCTATATCTCGTACCAATTTCTTTAATAATTTCATCAGTTTGTTTGGCCTTCAAAACGTTTGCTTTTATTCAAATCCTGCTGGGATTTTTAACGCAATGAATTTCTTTTGACTTAGAAAATTTTTTCTTAAGAAAACCTCGAGGAAGGTCTCGAGAAATTACGTTAACATAAGGCGGAATTTTATCACACATTTCGCGTGATTGCAACCTTAAAATTGCTTTTAATATAAATTGAACGAATCAGTTCGATTTAATGATTCGCTGCTTGCGCCAAATGTGATTCAAAAAATATGTCATGATAGTAAATTTATATGCTAGAACATTTTGAGAGGCTTCTAGAGTTGATTGAATAAAAATTGTTCTCTTTATTGCTAAACATCAATTCTCGGTCTTATTGTACGAAAGTACGTACAGCTCCCTCTGTGAGAAGCTTAATAAACAAATTTTAAAACTATAATGAGTCGATGTAAATTTAAAAAATTATTAAAATGTTGTGTTCTCTAGAATTTCTAAAAAGAATCCAACCATTGGCCCACCACAAAATTAATGAAGCATTTAAAATGAAACATTCTATGATATTCGGTAATTAAATATTAACGGCTTGTTAGCAAATATTATTTCCTCTTTTCTTCGCTGCCTTTCCTCCTTTTCCTTCCACACCTTTATTGTCAATGAGAGTTCTTCAAACATCCTGTTCCAAAACAAAAACAAAGACTCAGAAAAAAAGAAAAGAATTCTTGACACAAAGAGCGCGATGATTGTTTGTCCAGACGTACTCGGACGCGCACCAATACGATGATTATTACTATTATTTACTTAACAGATTAGCGGCATGTTATACCGACACACGACGTCCAAAATATTCCAATTCATCTCCAACGCAAAAACATCGAGACGCGCGCAGGCGCAGCCGTCAGATATTTGTATGTGAATTTTTCCAAATCGCTTTAGCTTTAGCTACTTGCAAAGCAAAAACATATGGAATAAAAAGGACTTGGTCTTTTCTTTTGGGAGACACGAGCGAACGAAGAATAAGAAGAAGAATAAGGTGAAGAGAACGAAGGAAAAGAAGAAGTAGAAGAAGGTGTATAGTATTTAAATAATGAAATTTCCGACTCTCGTTTTAAAGTCTGTAATAACAATAATAATATTTGTTATCACTTGCTCTTCCAAAGCCAACGACAAAATAAATAATCCTATCAAAAATATTGAAAATATCTGAAATAATAAACTCTGTTAGCCATCTGTTATTGCCGCCAAAGCTGTTGACGCTGCTGCCGTTTAACTAAATTGCTGTTTCTAAAGGAATTAGTATGAAATATATATTTCATTAATTAATTAATGAAAAACGCGATGTTCACCAACGTGAACGCGAACTTGTAAAAAGTTAACCTACCTGCGATTTCATTGAAATAAATCAGTCACTAAAAGACAGCGCGCATCATGATCATTATTGATTTATATCTTACACACTAGAGAAAAGTAAAGTCTGGGAAAGACAGTGATTAAAATCTATGCAATTATTTATTATAATTCTTATTTTATATTATCATAATTAGGGCTACTTTTTTAAAAGTATTTTTAAATATATATATATTTTTTTAATAAACAATTTTAGAAGTGTTTCCTTTATTTAATAAATTATTGAAAATTATTGATTTCAGTGCTTCATCATTCTTAGAGGACGGACTTTAATACGTATTCATAATAATATTTGAATAAATTAAAATAAATACAACCATCGCGTAAAAGTTCTTCCAGGTATTGTTTCATGCGATGCGTTGACATTACTGATGGGGTAAGATTTTATAAGACTTTGGAACGCCTTCCCGCATTTCTGCGTCAAATTTGAATTGGTGATATTCCTCCATCGGAGAATCGTTCCAAATTCATCTCTTTGCTTTTCTCTTTTGCTCTTTTGCGTCTCTTTTGCTTTTCCCAAAACATTAGACACACGGTTGTAATGGAGCAGGCAGGTTTAATAATGTTGTTTAATAATTTCAATTTAAATAAATTTTTATTAATTTGGGACTATTCTAACTTAGATGTATTCTTATTATTTGGAACAAAATGAAGTTTTTTGGATTCAATTTTCATCACATTCTCATCGATCATTAATACGTTAAACTTCCAAAAAATTTGTTTTATTCTCAAAATATAGGCTTAACAATTTCTAAATGAATTATCTCTCACATGAAGAAAATTGTAATTTTTAAGTCTAGCCAGCAAGTTGTAAAAATTTCGAAGGAATTAATTAAAACTCCTAATTTTATATTGATTCCAATTAAACAGTTTTCATTCCAAACAAGATTTTCACAATAAATTAAATTAACTTAATTAAACAACGTAAATAAATTAAATTAATAATATTTTTGTGAAGAATAACAAATTAAAGTAACAATCCAAACAATTCAACGGCGGTAAAAATCTTGTCATAAAATATTTTTGATTTTGTATAGCTTTATTTTCTCACAAAGAAAAGTGCGTGATCTTCTTCAATTTAAAACTAAATATTAGTTCCATTAAATTGCCATAAATTCAAATATTTTAATAGAAGACTATTTTTGCAAAGGAACACATTTATAATTATTGTATTCGCGTTTGCAATAACCATCAGCTACTTACGCCTCACTAACAGTTATTACGCTTAAACAATTTTAATGAGTTTATCTCTCAAAAACGCTTAATTTGTACGAGTTTATTATACTTTAAAGAACAATCTTTTTCGGCTGAGAAAACCTTGAATATATTTAATACAGTCTCACTAGATGACTATGGTTCGTTTTTGTCGTCAAGGTTGGAATGTTTTCTTTCCTTATTTCTCTTCACTCCCTCCCTCTCTCTCACTCTCTCTCTCTGTCTCTGCCCTCCCCTTTTTTTGGTAATTGTTTTTAATTATATATAGCACGTATTGTTCCCAATACGGTGGCACTGCCTACAATGTTGACGGAACTTTATATGACGGACTCCTAGAAAAGCGAGGCTTGTAAGGCTACGTCTGAGAAGGCTGCGTCTTAATAGCGTTTTATGGTGAGCCATAAACTGGCCACGTTAAATCAAAACATTGACCGGCTGCGGACTGGATTTGGCTCTAGCTAGAAAGAGGGTGTAATCGTTACCCTTGTAATTAATGGTACCACGGCATTTGGTACCATTGCCGGTAAACGGCAATAACGGTAGGTACAGGTAGGAAGTTTGTTGACTAAACAGTAGAAAACAATTGAATTCGGAAATAATGCGTTTGACAATATCTTTCCTTTTGTCCCAAAAAAATATATTTCCGCGTAAATGAAGTACGCCCAGTTTTTCTGCTAACATTTGCAAAGTATCTTAATGATCCTTAAAAATGATGAAGCATCACGCATCACGAAGAGATTAGAGACAGAAAGAGAGATAGGAGAGAGAATACGATATGTGCTGTATGAAAGAGGAGAAAGACAAATATATGTATGTTATAAAATAGTTAAAAATAAATATAGAAATAATTCATTTTTTTTTAAAAATTTTATAAATTTTCATGATGTTTAAGAGCTCTTAATTGAAAATGATGATAGTTATCGTTATCTCAACGATCGCCGACAGTAATGGGTTTCATTTTCAATTTTTCACCATCGTTTGCGAAATTTGCGATGATATATCATTATCAAAGCCTTTATCTCGTCTACTAGGAAGGACCCTCAAATCAATTTGGGTGGTATTTTTATGACATTTTGGTGTCCTTAATTGACCATGCGGGCATTTATTTCTTGATATTCGTAATGTTCGCCGCCAGTAATGGGTGTTAGTTCTTGTTTTTGGGTTTGCAAAATTATGGTTTGAAACCTAACCATTTTCGTGATATATCACTATCAAAATTCTTCCTTTACTCTTTGGGAACTCTTAAATCAATTTTACTCTTCTTTTTCTTTTAACATTTTTAAAGAAATCTGTTAAAATCAAACGTTTAGACAGTTCCTAAATTACGGATTTTTATTTCAAGATTTTTAAAATATTTAATATTTTACAATTCTTTTAAAATTCTAAAAATTGTTTCTAAAAATGACCAAGAAAGCAAATAAATAATTCATTTCGATATAGTCTTATACAACTTATCGGCTTGAGAAAGTTCTCTTAAAGTGGTTTCTCATTAATATATTGTTAAAAATTAAAATAATCATAAAAACTATCACAGTTCATCAATAATTCATTACGAAAAAAAACCAATTACTCTCAATTTTTCATTCATAAAAAATTTATTGAAGAAATTAACAAAAGAATCAACCAAAAATTTGAAACGAGCACAAATGCTCATTCACTTAATTTCAATTTATTTTCCTCTAGTTTTCTCTTTCTCTATATTTCTCTTTCTTTCTCTTCTTCTATAAAATAATTTTTAATTTAACTTTTCGAAAAATGCGTTTGAAATAAAAAACGAACAAACAAAAACCAACAACAATTTTATAAAATATTTGTATACATTTTTCCACTTAATTGATTTTTATACGCGGTGGTCGATGGAAATCGCTCGAACGTAAAGAAGTCGGTCGGTCGATTCTTCATCATTCATTGCTTTAACGCGCTTCTTTCTTTTAAAATTGATTTCCAGCTTTCGTTTCCAGATTTCGTTTCGAACAACGAGACATCATCTTTGTTAAACTTAATCAACCAATTCCACACGAATGATTGATTGATCACTTGAATACCGGTGGTAGATAAATTATTATTCATCATTCTTTTTCGGAACTTCTTTGGAGATTATCGATTTAGAGATTTGTTAAATATGGCTAATTGTTGTCGGTTCACCAAACATCAACAGTGTTGAAAATCAAAAGCTATCACAAGTTATCGCGAGTTATCACAGAGAGGAATCTTCTCTCTTTGTTTTCTGACTTTCAAACAGAAAAAGATGGTGATAATGTTGGTACGTTTAGAAGATGAAAGTATGCTTGTTCGAGCATTTGGAATCTTTAAAAAAGAATTTAAGAATCAGGTTAAGGTTTTTGGGTGTGAATGATTTATGATTGGTAGGCAGTTTTTCTTTTTTTTTGTGGTAATTATTTCAACTTGGTCACATTTTGTTTTCAATTTTCAAAAGTACAAAACATTGTTGGTTTGTCAGGAAAGGGCTGCGGCGTTGGGAAGGATATCTCATCATCAATTGTTATGTCATCAAATTTCACAAGGCTCTCTAAAGTGTGAGCAAAAGTGTGAGGAAATACGAAACGAACATCCCACAAAATTATATAATTTATCACCAAAAATATACACACCCCACAAAAAACTATGTTTCCAAGCATAAACATTTACAATCATCTGCAACATTACTTACAAACGAACCGTGAGCGTCCAACCCGCAGCAGCAACAACAACAACAACACTCAGTCGGGCAGTTAAACGACAGAAGTCAAGTTTCGTCGTTGAGCGCCAGCCAAGAACTCGTTTTGTTTTTTTGTTTGCAATGATCATCTGAAACGACGATAATGAGATTTCTTTGCAAAGAAACTAAAGAGCTCCTTTCCTTTCCTTCCTTCCCTTTCCAGCCCTTTCAGTATTCCTTCCCTTCAAGAAGTAGTTCTCAAAATATCACACATTCACTGACACCCTTCCCTCCCCCCCTCCACCCTTCCCCGACCTATCTCCCAATGAAATTTAAGACGTCCAGTAACAAACCTCACGAATAACTGAGGTTCTGCTCGTGGTTCTGCGCACTCTAATTTCATAATCGGTGCACTCGCACGCCTTGTTTATCGATAGACACAATTATAGATAAATAATGTAACTGGAGTACCAAAACGAAGAGCGCTTGTGTGATTCCAAGGATCGATTCGTTTGTTCCTATCCTATTCTTCTTCGTCTTGTTCTTCTTCTACTGCGACTACTACTTCTCTTGCAGTCACTTAGAAGGGAAAAAAATCTGAAAGCATTTCTGAAAACTAAATGCGTTAATTACAACAAAACAATTTAACTAATTGCGTGGATCAAGTACACGATTATATTCAGCGTTATTACCACTTAGAAGAAGAAGAAGAAGAAGATGATGATGATGATGATGAAGAAGAAGAAAACGAAGTAGAAGAAAACCACTACCGTCAGAGACAAATCGACGCATTTCGTTAGTGTTGACAGACAAAGGGGCGGACTCAATAGGCTCGGACTCATATTCTGACACGATTGATATGGTTTCCATGAAAATCTTGTGATACTTTTTTGTATATTTTTAAAATTTCGATTATTTTTTAAATGATGTTTGGATACAGTTTTGGTTTCTCTTTTTATTTCTTGAAAACCAAAATAGCATTGAGTTCTGTCAGGACCTCACAAATTTCTTAAAAATGCGTGAGTGTAAAACGAGAGTGTGTGAGAATGAAATGTGTGAGCCCATTGGGTGGTTTTCTTACTTTTCGGAATGCCTTAAAAAACTTAAATATTTTTATAAGAAAATCTTATTAATCCTTCAGTTCTTCAAACAGCCTCTTCGATAACCTTTCGTAAACTCTTAAAAAATTTATTTTAATGATTGCTTCGTTTTAGTCCTGGAAAAACTCCTGTGATATCTTTTCAAGTTTTGACTGAATTTTAGACAGTTACGCGACTCACCCTGCATTTAACGATCCAAAACCAGATTTTGGTATAAAATAGCTCTATTAGCTCAATTTTATCGCTCTAGGACTTGCTAAAGGAAACTCACAAAAAGAAAACTGAAACCAACCAATGGTTATGCAAAGAATTCTTTAATTTTTGTAAATGAAAAAGTGTTGAAATATTTCAATGTGAAAGAAGTGTCCTTGAACGTGTCCTTTAATAATATTTTGGCAATTCTTTAAGCATCGGAAAAATAAATTAGTAATATCGATTATTTTCGGATGTAACCGATTATCTCCACAACACACACATTATTAATACATTCCATGAAAAATATATCCTTGAAACAAGATTGAAATTAATTCAATGCCACACGAAGGTTGACCAAAGTGTTTAGGTTTTTAGGTTTTCCCTTTTGGAAAACATTAACTCCCCGAAGGGATGTACTAATATTTAGATATCATACTTCTCTTCTTCCTCCTTCTAATTTTTTGTATCCCTGCTTTTTTTCCTCCACCTCATTCTTGCCCTTTTCGCCCCAGGAAAGTCATTAAACATGAAAGAGTCGTTACAGCGTAACTAAAGTGATCGTGGCTCGTCGAGATAGTACGAGTACGAGTGTCAAATGATCGTTACTAGTCGATTTCACTACGTGGCACTAGTTATAACTAATATCGTCATTAGCTTTTGCGTTGACAAAATCAGTAGGGGGGCGGCAGGGCAGAGAAGAATTCAATTCTTTCAAAGAGCGTGAAGTTATTTTTTTTCGTTTTTCGGCAACACCGCCACCAACACCAACAATTGCAGCAACAACTCCAGCACCAACAATAACACCACCAACAGCAACAGCAGCAGCAATAGCGGCAGCGTATCCGTTATTTGTTAGCAGCTATAGAGCAACTATATAGCCGATACCCCCCACCTGAGATGAATAATTATTTTAGATCTTTATCCTTCGCTTAGCTCCTACTGAGACCGTTAATGCCCACACATTTTGCGCACCGTGCTGGAAATTAGTTACCTGCCGTGCATTCCGAAAAATCATTGCAATTGAAAGCGATGCGCGCCTGTTTTATTTACGAATTCACGCGCATTCCGCTGAATCGCGCTAATGGCCGTCATAAAGGTTCAGTCAAGTCCAATGAATTAGTTCGTTGCCAGTCAAACAGTCAGTCATTCAGTCAGCCAACCAAAGCAATTTAACAAACCGAAAATGGCCATCGAAACAGCCTCGGACACTCCAAGTCACGGTGTCATCCATATTCGAGTCACCTTGACCATTCGTATGTATCGAACGAATTATACGAAAATAATCGTTACGAAGTTGCTGAATATTTCGACAGGCATTGCCAATGGTTACGCTTTCCAACAAATCAACCGGCCAACCAACCAGCCATACTAACTAACTAACCAACCGAGCGACCGAACGACCGAACGACCGAACGACCGACCGACCGACCGACCGGCCGGCCCAAACAAGCCGGGCATATGTATCTTTTCGCCTGTTTTATTAATGATAAGAAATTGAAAATACAGAAGGTTCAATAATTGCCGATCCATTGTGCTCGCAAGGCAAACATTTCGCCTTCTCAGGACTAAAAATCATAAAGTTTAGTGACTTTCGGAAGGACAGAATATGCATTCTTATAATTTTCGAATTCTTATAAACTGCGCTTGATTTTGGCACGCTTGTTTTGTGAACGGTATGTGCGAGGTACGAAAACGCGAGCTCGCGAACTTCGTCAAACTCAGTTTCGAAATTTCCGTATTGACGATCAGATGCCATTATTGCCCCGTTACCGTTTTGAATAGAGTCTAAACTGCCGTTTTGTCATTATTGCCAACAATACTGTGATCATTTTATTTGCTGCAATTAAATAATTAAATAACAATTCTTCTTCTAAAAACCTTCAGATTTTCAAAAAGAATAACTTATTTTTTCTTCTTCGGGGATATTGTTTTTATAGCGAGTAGCAGTTAAGGATTTAGCTTAGGGATTAAAACGTGCGACCGGTAGTTTTTACCGGTAATCGTTAAAACAAATAAATTCCATAGAAAGAGAAATAAACGACATTTCGGGACGAGGACGTTGTGAAATGCGGGGTGCAGTTTTTAGATTTAGTGAATTCCGTGAAGCTTCATTTGGAATTATGGCATAGGTAATTTATCTAAAATCGTAAAAAATTATAGTTCACTACTATATACTTAACTTTATACAATTACACTCTCTTGCAGCAGCATTACTGCCTTTATGACCTTGTTCTGTACTCGTGTCCTCTTTTGCGATTACTTTTTGTCTCTCGCTTTCGTCTTTATCATATTGAGATTGCTTGGTTTAAAGCGCCATCAGTGGTGGAGAATGAGTCCTGCGTCATCGTAGCCTCATCGTCTGATCTAATTAATCGTTTTAATTTTACGCCGGTATATCGCTTAAGATAAATGACTGAATTCAAACACGTCGCTCTCTTTTAACTCGTTATTGTTGTTATATATCTCGCTACTCCATGTATTTACTCGTTGATGTTACAGAACGACGAAAACGGCGTAAAGTGGTTTCTTTAAATGAATTAAATTTATACTAGTTCGTTTTTCAAGTAACTAATAGTTTATCCTAATAATATTCAAAATTGTAAATTTATATTTTAATTTCGATATTAGCCGTAATTGATTGTGCGTTTCTTTCACTCGAACTTTAATATCCTTTTCAGTTCATTTAATATGTCTGTTAAAAACAGTCATGAAAGTAGAAATTACCGATGGAAATTGTGTATGATTTCCACAGGATTATATTGATGAGTCATTTCCAGATAAAAAATATGCTTTTCAATTGAACTTAATTCTTGATTAACAACTTCCGAACATGTTCACAAATTATTAAATCTTTTAATATTTCTTAAAATTAGCAAAATAATTGGAGAATAAGGAAATTCTTTAATTAAGAGTGTTAATGATTGTTGATTGGGCAAATTATTTAATTTCGTCTTATTTAACATTAGTGTCTAATTAATTTAATTTTAAAGATTACTCAATTGAAAATCATAAAATTAGAAATACGAAAACTGAATTCTCCTAACTTGCATTTTTTAATACGCAATTAAATTTAATTAAATTTGATTGAAGCGATTTCAATTGAAGGGATTTTCAATATTTAATAATAAATTTCCGGCAATAGGCGTGATGCTTCTCCTCCTCTTGGTCAATTCTTACTTTGATTATTCAATCGAAATTTTCTATTAGTCAATTAAATTAATTTAATCATCATCTGTTTCCTCCAAGATGATTATTCAGTCCTATTAATTCGCCTCGTTTCGCATTGACCTCATCGTAGTTTTATTTATATTCGGCAATAAACGATACTTCGCGTTAAATGAGCTCGGATGAATTTTGAACAAAATCTGTTTGTTTGCTCGGACGACACAAACTCTTTTGTTTATCATAAAATTCGTACAAATGAAATCAAATTAACGACAAAACGAGCAACGGACTTATAAAATTTGTAAATATTCAATTTAATAAAGAGAGAGATAATATCCTGTCGCGCAACACACTTAACACACTCATTTAGGGGAGGGTGTCCGACACCCTTCCTGTTCACTAATCCCAAAAACGAATGACACCGAATGTAATCGATTTGTTGCAACACAAACAGAAATGGTCGTTAAAACAGAAAATTAGATCAGAAAATATTGAATCTGTGCAAACATGAATTTAATTGGGTTTGAGATCATTACGGTATCGACTGATTGACTGTCTTGATTGACCGTTTGACTGCATGGCAAACTGACATAAAATGGTCATTCATTCGGCTGACTTAATCTCACACAGAGGGTTAGTTAGTGTTATCAATGAATGGTTGGTTGATGGGCTTAATAATTGGATGCTATTGCTCATTTATGACAAAACACTCTCTCTCTCTCTCTCTTAAAGTGTTTCCTTCTCTTTTATATTATTTACCGTTTTTAAGACACGGAAAGCGATTTGCTTTTGTAGACGACCCCCACCAGTTCAATCTTTGGGATGTTGGTCATTATAATGAATCAATGATTTTATTGAATTAATTAGAAGCAAAGGAAACCAATTTGTTGGCGTCTGAAGTTTATTAATATCATACCGAGGCATCCTGTCTAATATCACTTTCTCTCTCACTCTATCTGTCTTCTAAAGAAAAATAAATACCATCGAAGAGACGCCGATCAAAACAATAAAAATCATTTACAAATTCGTTTAACAATTTCCATTGATCTGGCAACATTAAATTGGTTCAATAAATTCAATACATATCTATCAGTTTTTATTGATGATACAATTTAAACGATGATCATTTCATTAAGTGAACAATTTTAATAAAGTTTTATTCAAAATTCTTCGGAATATGATTCCCATCACTTAACTCAAATAATTCTTTTATCTCTGAAATGTCTTTTCTGAAAAGTATCTCTGAGAAGTGAAACTTTTTTTATGCTTTATCAATGAATGATATTCCCTGGTGGTGACAAAATGAGAAAAGACTTAAAATAATCTGGTGCTAAAATTTAATGATCTCTGTCTTTTTGGAGGGCGTTTATTTCATTGGACAGCGCAATGAATGAGTGATAAATTAAATAGGAGAAGAACAAGAAGAAGAAGAAAAAGAGATAGGAAGTTCCTAACGCTACCATACACGTTCGTGTGTCTGTAAGTGTTTCAATTAGTTCTGAATTAATTACAATTTCATTTCTGTCGTTCAAGTTGAACAATCAACGCTTTTAAAATTCTATTATCGCGCGATCTTTAGTTTATTTAAGAATATCAAGTGCTAAACCTTAATTATAAACAAAGAGAATTCTTTTGTTGGAAATAAGCAAAGTTCTTCTAAAGAAAAATTCCGATAAAAGCACGGACGTATAGTAGATAAGTCTGTGAGAAGAATTGAATGGGTTATACGTTTAGTTTAGCAAACATTTAGTAAAGCAAAAATTTATAAAAATTATACCAATATATTCCAGTCGATCGTTTTCCAACAGGCTTACTTCAGACCCGTTCATGGGCAAATATTATTAGAATTAATATAAAATAATAAATACTTGTTAATTCTAATTTATATGCATAAGATTCAGTAGATTTGGTATTAATACTCATCCCTCTTCCACACCCTGAATGCAAGTTCGCTGAAATAGCTGCAGCAAATCCCTCTCGTCACGTCGGGATCAAACTTAACAGTAAGCAGCGACGGTGCGATTGCGATCTAGCGCATTCGTCATCTTTACTTGTAACTGTCAAAATTATATTGTTTTCCTTAAAATTTCTATAAGCTGCCTGGCACATTCCATAAAATGTGGCAACGTTTTGTAAGAGAAAATGAGAGCAAGATATGCTGCTTAATTATATTTTATTTTTGCTGACAATGCCAGCAGTAATTTTGTTCAAGAACTTCTCTTTGAATTGTCTGCTGCGAGGCTGTTCCTGTGAAATTGCTCCTACTGTGTCATACACTTAACATGAAGTTACAATTCACAATAGCGTCGATTTCGATATTTTACATTTCTTATAAAACTCCTGATCCCAAGACAACAACTTTGATGGTAACTGTACTAAGACGTTTACCTAAATAGCCTCTCCGGTATCTAACCCAACAGAGTACGTAGCGCCATCTTTAACAGAAATTTCTCATACTCGTTAACAGATGGCGCCACAAGAATGTTCGTGTTCAGTTTTGGCTACAGAACATCAAAAAATTACAACCCAATCGCGAAATGGGTTGTGGCACGACACTGCCACTTGGAATAAACTCCAGTGACGCAAAATCTGTTTATCATATATTACATTCTAACTATAGTCAAGGTTCTATTCGATCACAGGGCGACAATGAATATGGAGGTTTTATTTTTTTTTGTATTTTATTTCCTTTCGGAAAATCGGTTCACCCTTTCACATAGGATTATTTTCATAAAATTGAAAAAAAGCACTTGTACATTTCCAACAGAATTTTACAACCACTCAAATGATTTATAATTAATTTCCCAATTACCTTTCTTGCATGCGTTTAACACGGTTTCCGATTGTCTTTCAACAGTTGACTAATGTAGAAGTTCTCCTGACATGTCACCGGCAAAAGGGAACCGGAAAACACAAGACGAGGTGGACTCTATATAAGCACATTAGTCTAATAAAAAGTATTCGGCTATTTTTTAAAAGCCATATTTTTAATACACATTTCTTCACTTAAGTTAATTCTATAAACGATGTTAAATATTATATTTGATTTTCTATTTTATTAAGGTAATGCTACCTCGTTTCAGATTCGAATTCTATATTATACAAAATCTGTTGAATTTTTAGTCTAGCCAATGCATTTTGCTTGGCCGTCAAACGTCTTAAGGTGGGTGCACAGCTCATAAGAAATTTCTCATCACTATCCAAGCACATCGGCACCATTGATGATGCTGGAATATCTTGTTTGGTATTTTGTATTGGAGCCTCTGGAACGCGAACTTCTGGAACTGGCGGGGTTTTTGGAACTCGCAATGGTGGGCTTGTTGCTTTAGAAAGAATATTAGCAATAAACTGACTCTCGTCGCCAATGGGTGTGGATGTTTGAGAATGATTTAAGTCAGTGTCAATTTGTAGCTTTTGTTTTATTTCTATATCACGTAAAACGGCATTATCGACGGCATCATCACTTTCATGCAGCAAACCAGTGCGATCCTCATCATCAGAATTATCAGGGTAATCTTCCATTAGGGTGTCATCAATCTCGCAGCTGAATAAAAAGGATAGAGAAAATAAATTTAGCGGGCATTCTCTATAATTCCATTTCGAAAATTTCTAAAATGCGTTTGTTTATAAGCATTCTTTTTAATTCTCCTTCAATCAGTTCGACTTACAGGGTATTATCTAAAAAGGGCGCCATGAAGCTCATTTGATCATAGAAGACCCATTTTTTACGCTTGATTCGTTCCGAATCATCCACACGATTTAGATATTTATAATGTTTTGAAAAGGCATCTCTCAATGAACGCCATCGACGCCGGCACTCATCAACTAATCGAGATGGAAAGTATGATTTGAATAACCGTTATTATAGTATCTAATTCGAGATAATACCTGATGAACCTACGGCCTCACTGACTTCTTTCCATTGCTGGTGTCGTAACGCTGATTTCCGATAACCTTTGAGTGACTTATCGTATAACGTTGGCCTCAATTCTACTTCTCTTATAAGTGTCTCCTCATTAACTACAATAACCTTTCCCGATTCTCGTTTAATTTTTTTATTTTTTCTAGTTGCCATTTGGTATATCATCGCAATCAATTGTAAACTTTGCAAACTTCTAAAAAAAAACAGATGTCTGTGTTATCCGCAGTAGAATCCACAAACGAATAAATCCTTCTATTCACAATAAATATCTGCTAAATATTTGAGGTTTAGGGCCCATGCACATCCTTATTGTTGTTTTAAAACAATTTTTTAAAATGCGCAGGAAATGTTCTAGCCATTCATCTACTCCCGTCCATTCAATCCTTCAAACATTGTATTTTCAAAATTGATATCAAATTTATATTAAAATAGAAAATATTTACTTAAAAATTCATATCTTCTATTTTAATTACAATGCAATTACCGATTTACACGCATTCTTTTAAGTTATACTCACACAAAAATTATTGTTTTTGTTTTTCTGCACGAGGACGAAACGCCGCTATAAAACGCTACAAAACGCACTCGACCAGTTGCACAAGTAAGATTGAGGCATACATCACGGAACTGAATTAGATACAAAATGTGTATTATGTATCGAAACGTTTGGGTAGCATAAGTCAATCTATGGCACGTTCGGGTTCGGGGTTCGGTGGTCGGGTCGGGTTCGGGGTCGGGGTCGAATCTATTTTCAAATCATGTAATCTTTTCTAACTTTATTAAGTTTTATAATCATTAAAAAATAGGAAAATAGGCGCCGATATATTAAACATTGGACAGCTTGATTACGCGTTTCATAAAAAATCGCCAGATTTTAGTATTATAACCTGATGACTGAGGTTCTCATTGTCTCATCCTTTCGGTTCTTTGAGTTGTTTGATATAACAGTACTCAGTAAGACATCACACATTGTATCAAACAATTGAAATACAACCGGAAAAGCAATAGAAGAGGATCCGTTTCGGACCTTGGAATAAGCACATTATTTTCGATTGATTTTACATAGTTTTTGTTGAACTCTACTATTGCACTCTTGGGCACGGAAATAGGGCAAAACTGTGACGTAGTGCTTCAAAGAATTGAAACAGTCCCCATGTTAGAAACGCCCTTGTTTTGTGTTCAATCTGAAAATTCCAGAGGTTTATTATTTTCCGAGAAGAAAACTGGTTACCATAATGCTGATTGAAAAAAATCGAACCACTCTTAGTATGCTATTGGTGTGCAATAACAATTGGTATCGGCATGTAATCTTAGAATTATTTTAATATTTCTTGCAAAACGAGTTGTATTACAGACTATTTTACAATTCTTTACTAAAACCAATTTTCACGAGTTTCCTTAACAATATTTTTACGTTATAAAATTTAATCAAAAAATTTATAACAATATCGGACTCATAATTTCAGTCTTAGTTCATTATTAATTACGTTTAACAACATAGGCTTGAATAGATTTTTAGATTTTCTTAAGCATGATTAAGCATGTTTTTTTTAAAAAGGGGTTTTTCATTATGAATTTCTACCACCACTTACTTCCCTCTCTCTCTCTCTCATTCTTTCACTCTTTCTCTGAGTATATTATAAAATATAAGGATGACGAACTGACGAAAGTTCATTCTGCGGGGTGTTCTTTTCTATTAATTTTACTGCCATGGCGGTGATACATTTAATGTTGAGAACGGATCAATATTTGAATCGGGAGTTGTAGATTTGGAGCCGGCAGCACTATCCACTAGATTGGGATCACTAGGTTGGGTAACGTCTAGCATAGCATCACTTCTCTTTACGTGAAGCATATCTATTTCCGTAATAGTTACGTTAGGTTCCTACATAAACAACAACAACGTCAATTCGATATTTTAGTAATATTTATATACGACAAACCTTTTCAAGAGCTGCTTCTGATACTTGCAAATGGTAGTTTTGTTTGCATAAATCACTAATTAACTGAAGACCTACTTCTTTGTTTTCACCATACTTAGATTCCCAGGCATCTAGAAGTCGATTATAGTAACGTGGACTATCAATAAATTTCAAATAGTTATGAGTTTTTGATGTGGGGAATACTCTTTCCAACGGTGAACATCTTGCTAATTCATCTTCTGCAAGTATTATACATCGTACGTCATCTGGTAACAAATTATCGAGAATGGCTTCGATGTATTCCTCACGAACTTCGATAGTACGATTTGTAAAATGGTTATGCTTTCGTACTTCTTCCGCTGTCAGACATGTAGTAAAAATCCGTTTGTCATGGCACAATGGTCCTTGGATGTTAAATTCTTCCGATATCTGACGCTGTTGTTGCTCATTTAATTTAGGAGGAACCTGTTGTAAACGAACGCAAATTTCTTTAGTATAATGTAAAATATTCGATTTCTCTAAATACAAATCCTAACGTGAAACTAACCTGATAGAGAGCTGTATTAAGTACTGCTTGTATTAGAGGTCCTTTTACATGCAAATCTAATGGCAATTCGGAATGTAAGGACGGAGATATATTGATTTCCAAAAGCCAAGGAATCATATTCTCATCAAGTAGTACATCGAAACCAAACAATTCGAAGCAGTTGTAGCGGAAATTTACATTCTGACGATACATTCGATTTAAGCCCGATTCGCCGCTTATAATCGATTTAATTACTAGATTACGCAAAGTAGCCCACAGTCTATTTGTATTTACTCCACGATTTTCCAAGCATGACCACAAAGATTGCAATGTCCATTTGTGTCCTTGGCAAGCATTGAAGTCTTCATTCTTTGAATAATTCTCCGAAAATTTGTTAATACTATAATTCGTTAAGTGCATACATCGATCATCTAAACTAGTGAGATCAGAACTGTATTTCACTGAAAAAAATAAATTGAATTAATTTGACATTACAGAACAAGTATGGAATTATGATTATATATTATTTAAAACTATTTTATAGAAGCTTTTTCGATTGAATCCTAAATATGAGGTGAAACCCTAGTAGTTCTATCAGGTAAAAGCTCTTATATTAGCCTCCTCTATAATCGATTCAATTTTCTCAGAACAGACTTATCCAGAAGTAAAAAAGTAATCTACCTGATGCAAATCGGACCAAACCATCTTTGTACATATATATCCGTAGTGGATTGATTGATGTTAGGACGACATATAAGCGAAGATCAAACTTATTGTCATTTATTAATAACGGTCGTTCAATGTATCTGAAAATTCGAAATAGAAGTTGAAATTGAACGTCATGGTAGTAAAAGTAGAGATTAATTCAGTTAATTGTATTCCTACACTCACTTCTGTACAACAAGTGGCCGATCTTTTGGGAATTGACTCCATTTATTTACTATACGTATTCCCGTACCGCGCGCACTTGCTGGTGGTTTAACAATCCATTTAGTTAATTTTGTAGCATTTTTTGGCCAAACCTGACGTAGACGCTCCAAATCCTCTGGCATAATATACGACCTTTAAAAATAACAGCAAAAGGAAAGGAAGAAGAAGAGGCACAACATTAGCAGCGATAAGAATAACGATTTCATAAATTTCAATAATAATTTTCTTTTTTAAAAAATAAATTTTATAATATTGTTCACACTTTTGCATAAAACCAAATTCCTTTGATCCAAATTTTTTCATATTGTTATGTATATTCTTCCACATGCTATCCTTTCGGCCGATACGAAATGAGCCCGGCATATGATTGTATTTTTGATGAGATCTAATAGTTCTAAAACCGGGACTTTTCATGTGTTTCTCCCAAATTGCCATCCAATCGGTGGTGTCTGAGAGAAAATGGAATCGAGTAAAAAATACAGTAAACAACACGAGGAGAAAATGAATTAATTAATTCGTACTTTTGATTATTCTAAATCCTGAGTTGAGCACAACACGTTTAACAATCTTTGGCATAACCGGACTTAATTTCCATTTAAGCACTTTATGCAATGCTTCCGGCATTGGAGGCCCTTTTTCAGCGTGCGATGAAAAATTTAAATATGGCGGAACATTTGGAAAAATACTGGGTGCCAAAATTGAATCTGGTGTAAAATATTCGCTGCGCAGCTCATCACTGTCATCTGTCGATCCAACACGTTCTTGCGTATGATGAATATTTAAACTCTGTTGCGTAATACCATAATCTTCGTTAAGAAAAAACGGCTCACCAGTGTACTCTTCATCAGTATCACTATCAGAATATTCGTTAATATCATCGATTGCTATAGATGATAAATGAAAACAGAAAAGTAAAGTAAATCAGTAATACAGTGGATAATATGCTGGTGGAGTATATAATAAGAAATTACCAGAACATGGATCATCTTCAGCACTCGTATTGGTTCCGTATAAATCTTTGAATTTATCATTGTCGACACTTTTGACTACAGTAATGCAAATATAATGAAATTTATTAATATTACTACTGAAAACTTTTTAAGAACGCCTTTAAAGAATCTTGCCTGTTTTAGCATCTTGAGATAAATAGCATGAAGCGTATAAGCTGGTTTCATAGGCAGTGACTGCAGATTTCGTTAAGCCATTTTGTGTTAGTGTTTTAGTTTTTTCATCGTGTTGTTGTGAATTTAGTAAGCTACTCGCATGAAATGGATTGACGATGATTTTTGCCGGTTTGCCGCCATTAGTAGTGGCGGTGTTGGCTGTGATGGTGACGGTGGATAAATTATTACTGCCGACAGGATTAGGTTGAGGTTGAGGAAGAGTTAAAATTTCATTTGGATTTATACTATTGCTTTTTGCCAAAGTATTCGTTTGACCGTTATTTATTAAATTTCGCATATGTGGATGTGGTGGACGTTTCGAATGGCTAGCAGTTGTTGTTTTGCTCAAATTGGTTTCATCTCGTGGTCGCTTTAAAATCAACTTTGAGTTTAAGAAAGCACGCATGCATAAGAAAAAACACAAATAAACAAAACAAAACAAATCGACAAATTGGTTAAATTAATAACTGACTGAATGACTGACATTAATGCCTAATATCCTTCTACTAAAACTATTAAAATAGTTATCTTATCTACTCTGGAAGTGTATATCGTAAAATTGTTGAAAAAGATTATCAATAGTTTTTATTAATTATTTTAATTAAAAGATTAATTGTATTCTATCATTTAGTTTGTCGCAGAAATTATTATACTATTGAGCGAAAATATATATATTCAGAACAATCGGTGGCCTTGCCGATCCCCCACATAATCCCAATTTGAAACCTGAATATGAATTAAGGTGATTGAAACAAGATGATTCCTTAAAATATTTAAAAAATCACCCCTTTTTTTTAGATGACTCGCTCAAACTACACATTTCTTACTTTACTACCCTCAAGACAATCGGGTGTTTTTTATTAATTGAATCAAAACCTTTGGTATGATTATTGGAATAATGATACTTTTCTTAAAAAATTATGGCAATTTTTTATCGTTAAGAATTAGAAAGGCAACATTTTTTTAAAACATTTATTGATTATGTTTATTAAATCTCTTGCCCGTTGAATGAGATTAAGGCAGTGTTATGATGTTGCGAAGTATATTGTTATTTTTAATATAATTTTCTAATCATTAGTATCAAAAACACATAGACGAAAATCACGTAAATACTTTCGAACGAGTTTGTGTTGTTGGAAAAGTAATTTCTTTATATTTTTTCTTGCTCGATGTAGCAATAACTGCGTTTTTCCCCAGCCAACTTCACGCTATGGTCGCGTTGTCATTACATACAATTATTATTATACACAATTATAATTCGATGCAAATATATTCTGAAAATTGTTTCAAATTGTTTCAAATCAAAAACTTATATTTTTCTGTAAACTGTATCGAAAAAAGGATCGATCAGACGTGCGTGTATGGATTGGCTTTGCCTTAACCTTGCAATTGATTTCAAAATGTAATAACTCCCATAGGGTCAACTGAAGTTATCACTGATATTCACGATTAGAACCGAAAGGAAATGAAATGACTTTACGAACAACACGAACTAATTGTTAAATCTGTTTTATCGTTAGTCAAAAAAAAAATTCAAATTTGAATTTTACTCACCTGAACGTTCGTATTCTGATTTGCTTTCAGTTTACTATCAAATGATGAAAAATTCGTTGCAATACTGGCATCGGGTATAGTGCGCATTGTAATACGTGCTCTATTTAATCTATTACTCTCACCACCGCGGCATCTAGATATTTTTTCAGGACTATTTTGAATAGAGTTCGTTGTAATATTACTAGGAGAAATGGCAGAGCTACCGTTATTAGTTTTATAATTATTATTGTTTGGGAGTAAACTGTTTATTAATTGAGTTTCGACTTCACAGCCTTGTGGCGTATGGACATGATTATGAGATCCTAATAATTGATGTTGATGATGATGATGCTTTTGGATATATAATTTGTCTTTATAGATTTCCATTTCCTCAAGCCATGATTCGTGAAAATCTAATATTTCTAGGCCTCTTTTGCTGTGCTTGGTGCTGGCATTTTCTTTCGCATAAGAATGTGTATGCGAATGGGTATGATTACTGTTGTCCTTAATGTGATTTTGTGGCTGAGATCTTTTCTCGCTAATTGTTGCCATTTTTTGTTACTTCGAATTTGGACTTCTATATAATTATAAAAGAAACAATAAGAACCATTACAAAAGAGTTGAAGAAGTATTATAAAAAACAAGAAAAAAATTATATATATACTGAAGAAAATCTTGGAAGTCACCACATGCTATCTTCGAATTTACGAGCCATTTACGTGCAAATATATTCCTGAATTACTTTTTATGTAAACGTAATAAGCGATACGAATTGTTGTGACTAAGTGAGAGATTTATAAAAAGAACTAAAACTATTTTGAAAATGGCACTGTGTCACACGCAACAACAACAAAACCGTATAATAACAAAGCAGACAAACGGCGATTATGCTGCAGGTCTTCGTTTTGGTACGAAGTAATGATAATGGTATGACAAAACAAACACACAGAACATAGAAATAAATCTCAAGACCATTCAACTCAATTCGGATACAAATCGATCAAGTGCATAAATTTGAATGTCGTCGTTGCAAAACAAGAATGAAAACAAATTCGACAGAACAAAAAATTAAGCATACGATTTTTTTGCGTTGCGAAGGACGGTTTTTTGTGTAAATCGATGAAAATTTTTTTCAAAAAAGCAATTCGTATAAATGTATGCAATAATTGTGTAATCAGTGCTAAAGAATTCCCGCAATTAATTAAATTGTATATGCATGATTATTTGCTCAATTTATAAAAAAACATTAGCTAGGCCACGGATATGGAATTGTTTATATAAGAATATTTCTCTCCTGGTTAGACTTATAAAACCACAAAAGTAATTTAATTATAAACCTTTTGGAACCGTGGTCTTGAATTTTGAAGGAAATTTTCTAAAATATCAGTTAACAGTTTAAATCTATCCCTGATTAATAATACCCAAACGTCTCTGTGCAATACACATTTCTGCCCGTTTAGGCGTTAACGCGGTCGTACCTAATTTTTCCCTTTTCAAATTTTTACGGAAATACTATTTGGCCGGCTCCGGAGAGACTCGTTTAAATCGAACACATTGCAAATGCGTAAAGAATCTGCTTGTTTTTTCATTGCCCGAGATTTTTTAACATTAAACCACAATTAGCAGACTGAGTTGCGACTGACCATCTAATTCATTTATAATAATCACTTACTTCTCACACATTAATACACACAGGAAATTTTGCGGAATTCGATGATTAATTATATTTTAGGTTGATATTGTAATGCTTGTGACACTGAATTAAGAAAAAAACATTTTTATTTATGAATGATTTCAACCCGCTCACTATAGTTCATTCCTATCTCAGACGCCAAGCACGATAGCGCTAGATATGAATCCAAAAAAGTGGTAAAGACACCGCCGTACGCCGTACTCAGCACAGCCCAGAAAAGACCGTTTGCCAAAGAAAATTTGACGGACATAGATTAAACCACCAACAATTTCAATTAGCAACTTCTGTGAAAGATGACAGTATTTGCATTTATTGCTTCTAAGTGTTGCCACACTTGTGTTAAGCCGATGAAATTAAAAATCTGTACACATTCAAGTAGCTAGCGAATTACTCTGAAAATTACATTAATTCCTAGAGAAAATGTGAAAAATAAATTTACCTTGTTTATTCTTAATTTATCTTTTGTTTACAACGAATTTGGAACAACTTACCATCTGACATGCCTCACGGATGTTGTTGTTGTTATTGTTGCTGTTAAAGGTATTGTTGCTGATGCCGAAAACAAAAACCATTTTCGTCGGCAACGCTTGTGGGCGTGGCTACAGCCTTCTAAAGTTTGAAATATAACCGTCGATTTCTCCTAACGTTCAATACATAACGATGTTGGTACCGTTGGAAAGCTTATTAAAAGGCAATTTTTTTATGTAAAATGACATTTTCTCGAAATATACATAGTTTTTGAAAAAAACACCATTTTCTGTTTTACTACCTTGTTTTCGAATTCAATATATAAAGTGTAAAAAGGTTTAGAATTCTAAAAAAAAGTAGTAAAACACAAAATGGTATTTTTTTCAAAAACTATGTATATTTGGAGAAAATGTCATTTTACATAAAAAATTGCCTTTTAATGAACTTTCCAACGGTACCAATATCAAGCCGTTATGTGTTGAAGGGAAGGCGAAATCGACGATTATATTTCAAACTTTAAGACGCTGTAGCCACGCCCACAAGCGTTGCCGACGAAAATAGTTTTTGTTTTCGGTATCAGCATCAATAGCTTTAACAACAACATGAAGGAGAACAACATCCGTGAGGCATGTCAGATGGTTAGTTAAGCCACGAATTTAAATGAAAATGAGACCATTCACCGCTAGAGTCAATGAATTAATTTTGTTCAGTATATATGTTTGACAGCTTTATTTATTTATCCAATCGCGCGCTGAACAGGTTGGATGTGTTCAGCTATGAATGGTAAAGACTTTAGAACAATGGTCTCTTGTAGAGTTGGGCATTCTAGTTCCCGATAGGGAGCGATCTTTATAGTTCATTTCGAACTTGTGAACTAGTTCGTTCTTTTAGTTCTTTTAGTTCGTTCTGCTTCTTCTTAATACAACATACGTTTTATTCGTTTTTCTCTAAAGAACAGTGTTCTGGTGTCTTCCCACTCGTATATAAAATAAAAGAAAGCAGCTCGTGCAAAGATATTAAATGCACGGATAAATTTTTGTTATAACTAATATAGTAAATAAAACATTAAATTTGGGTTCAAACTTTTATTAAATATTTTTTTCAAATACAGTAGTTTAAGCAATAAGTTCTAATTATTCTATGGGTATGCTAATATAAAAATATATATAATTATATATAATATATATGTTCTATTATATATTAAAGAGGTAGGGAGGAAATATGGAAATCAAACTTATTTCTGGATCTCCATAAAATCGCATGTAAACTCAAAGTCTCAATTGAGTCGTATACTTCTTACCGTAGCGTGTTTTGCTTGCTCTGCCGCTCTTTTTATATATATTTCAACATATAGTTCTTCATATACTTCTAGTTCTTTACATAGTTCTTTTAGTTCTTTACATAGTTCAGTTTAGTTCGTTCGTTCGTTCTAGTTCATTGGAAAATGTGTTTTGTTCTTTCTTACATTCAGGTGGTAAATTCAGTGGTGTCATCATACTCGTGCTAGCTCGCTCTTTACCTCAATACATAGTTCTTTACATAGTTCTTTTAGTTCTTTACATAGTTCAGTTTAGTTCGTTCGTTCGTTCTAGTTCATTGGAAAATGTGTTTTGTTCTTTCTTACATTCACGTGGTAAATTCAGTGGTGTCATCATACTCGTGCTAGCTCGCTCTTTACCTCAATACATAGTTCTTTACATAGTTCATTTAGTTCGTTCACATAGTTCGTTCTTTAGTTCGTTCTTTAGTTCGTTCACATAGTTCAATCCGATATAGTTCTTTAGTTCGTTCATTTCTGAGGTCGGTGACGGACGTGTTGCTGCGAACTAAAAGAACTAAAAAGAGGGAGGGAGACGAACTAGTTCTTATAGTTCGCAAGTGGGAATAGTTCGAATGAACTAGTTCGTTCGCGAACGACACAACTCTAGTCTCTTGAGAATGTGGATTTGTTTGAACAATGGCGGCATTACAAACATTTTTAAATGAATTATTCACAATTCACAAGCGAATCAATCTAGAAATGAGTTCAATTTTGTTATATATTATTTCTCCAAATTTTTGTTGTTTATTTTTACTAATCAAATAAATACAATACATAACGCTCGTAATTGTTAAATTAATATTTGAACGCCTTATCTTAATCTGAAAAAAACGACGCCAGAACCACTGTCCCTGTAACGAGTTAAGATACTTAAAACTAATCCACATGCATTTGTCCTACACGATCACAGAAAGGTACAAATTTAGCTCCCTTTTCAGCGTTGAACTATTTTTTAACAATCACGAAGTAAATTTTGCGAAAAAATTAATCAAAATGCTCAGAAGACTATCATATTCACAAAACCTTTGACGCTTAAAATCCTAGCACCTACTCGATCCCATGTGCTTCATTGACGATGACGCGAGTACGCGTTTCCTAAGAAATATGTTCCAAATTCTACTTATTTCTTAGGAAACGCGTTTTCGCGTCATCATCAATGAAGCACATGGGCTCGGGTAGGTGATAGGATTCTAAGCGTCATAGGTTTGGTGAATATGGTAGTTTTCTGAGCAATTTGATTAATTTTATATTTACTTCGTGATTGTTAAAAAATAGTTCAACGCTGAACAGGGATTATATTTTGGAAATTGAATATTGTTTTTGATCTTTCAAGCTTTTAAAATACAATTTGTGGTACTGAGTCGAGGGACATACTGCCCTCTGAAACCCCGTTACAATCGTTGCAGAAAACACACCACTTTTGTTTATAGTGGTGAAACACGTTGTTTTTTTCTAGAAATTATTGGATTTTATCTATTTTCTGGAAATAATAACAGTGGCACAAGTCCACGTATAGTGTACGTGATGTAAACAATGCATAAAAATAGACGTTAATTCACTTTTTCACGTGGTGTGTCTTATCTCTTTATCTCTGACTCATAGCTACGTCAAAGTAGGTGGGTTTATAATTGATGGTGTATCAATCAGCTGCTCTTCCACATTAACTACTAATATTTCGCTAATGACATTTGAAATATACGTAATTTTATAGATAATGAAGAATTAAAAGAAGAAGAATTTCGATGGAATATATCCTATAGCCTTACGTTTAGAACTGCTACCAACTTTCTAACGTATTAATTTTGACTCATTTGCATAAATGAATTGTATCAGTTTACAATCCACATTTTTTTAAAAACAAGTTCTATTACAATTATCCTCAAATTCACAATTGATGGAAGCACTGCATTAATTGTACCAGTTTACACACAACAGGGTTGTCATGAACCATATTATTTTACAATTTTCCCCAAATTTACAATTGACGGAAGCACTGCATCAAACAATAAAACTCTTGAAGGCTCTAGGAACAATAGTTCATCTATTGTCGCAAGAGGGTCCACGATTCAGGGCTTTAAAATTTTTTTATAAAACCTTGAATAAACCCATTTTTTAATAATAATTTAGATTAATTATTGTTATAATTCGAATTATTTATCGTAACTCGTATTATTTGCTATAATTCGGGGAATTCGAATTGCTTCGAAATATTTTCTTAGCTTCATTTTTTCTTCATTCTCAAATGTAATAGTTTTCCTTCGTGCCTCTGATAAAAACATCACAAGTTTTACAAAACGATAAGAAGCAAAGTATTTTTTGAAATGAGCATTAACCAGGTTCTTAAAGTTATAACATATGCCCTAACTCATTTTTAATTCATAATTTCATTATTCTTCATGGGTTAAGAAAAAATCACGCGGTTAAAATAATAAAACGCCTTTTTAATCCCCAATTGAGACAACCTCTGGTCACACCTCTGGCCAATGGGCAGTTTCAGTGCCTCTTAAGAAGTGTCAGTGTTGCTGTTGAAGAATTTTTTGCATTTCAAAACTTTATTCGTAGGCCAATAGATTTAGTTCAATACTGAAATTAAACAATATAAAAAAACAAATATAATCGGCAATGCATCCAAAACAATGCTATGAATAGTAATAATTCCAATAACGTGAGAATGTAAAGTCAAAGTCAAAGTCAAATTTATGTCAGATAACCGCATGCTAGTAGTTTTGGAAATAAAAGGAATTCTGTGCTTTACTACTATTTTTTGTCTACTACTATGTTATGAAAAAAAATTATGCAATTTTGTGCAAATTCACAGAAAGAGTTCGAGGTTATTGAAAACTTCATTAATTAATTAAATATTTTAATACAAGTAACCGATAAATTTTCATACACGCGAATTTGATTGAGATAAATTAATTCGACAATATTCCGTTCCTCTCTATGACCACATCTACCCTGCTTCCTTTGATCTGTCCGTGAATTGAGTTGTCTTCATAAATCCTTCTCTGTGTGTCCTATCGAGTGTTTCATCTGAGTCTATCGGATATATAGTAAATGACCGTAAGTTTGACTTTATCTTAATCTTAATGTTGTGAGAATTGCTTTGACTACCGTCGGCGCAACGAGTCATTGAACAAACGTGTGTGTGTTCGCGCGTGTGTACGCAAGTGTTTGTGCAAGTGTGCGTGGATATAATCTGCAGCAGCTACCGATTAGGTAAACAATGATGGGATCTCATCACTTTCAGATTTACTGCTGAGATAAACCGTTTGCGCATTTGTGTGGTCTCGGAAATAAACGGACATAAACTCATCCCACGGAGAGATTAAATAAATGATAACCTCATACGTAGGTGGACAGCAAGGACTCTAATGATTATTTAATTCTTCCCTAAAGGATTACTCTCTCCTCTAATGGATGTCTCTCTATTCTTACGGCTTCTTCTCTACGTATGTGGATTATTCTCTACTATAGAGGTTCTCTAAATATTTCATCTCTTCTTTGAGATTTTATCTCTCTTCTAGTGAATGTCTCTCTTTTGTAATTGATGCTCCCCTTCTCGAACGGTTTGATTGCTCCCTAACGAACGTCTCTCTTTTCTAAATGTTTCCTAATTTTGCTAACAGTTTTCTCTCTTCTTTAATGGACATGATACTGATGTGTGATCAATAGGTTTTAAGGTGATTTGCGAAAAGTGAGAAGAGCTCTACATAATAAACGCATGCATGCAGTATATATTCCATACACGAAGTTCTTCAAAAGATCCTTGTAATTTTCTTATAATCCTTCCAGCATTATCCACGACACATTAGACTCATATGTGTGCCCTTTATATAATTATCCTCATGAGTATGTCCTTAATGTAATAGATTAAATTTCATTCCAATAACAATTGAATGAGTTAATGAATGATTGAATTGCAGGCGTGATGCACGTCGATCTTTTTTTAATGAAACGCGTATATCGAGTGACGATCGCGTCTATATCTATCTAATTTGTGAAGAGAAAAAGGATTTCGTTTATTTCGTAATAATAAAATGCCGTCGCATTGTTTCAGCCAATATTTGGCGTTGACGAACGTAAAAGATCGCAAACCGATACCGACGGCCTTTAACACACATGCTCACACACATCGACAATAAATGATGAAATCCTTTCACCGCCAACGAATCGGCGCCTTTTTGTTAATACGAGATTTTTCAATCAGAGAACTCTTCGATATCAATTTACGCATTGAAAAGTTTCATACAATAGAATTAATGGCTAAAAAGCAGTAACCTTTGCAAGTTGGTTACGATCTTGATCTTGATCTTTTTGTTCATTCATTCTTTGGCATCATCTTTACCTCCCCCTCCCCAAGAAAAAATTAACACATGCTTCTCAGCATTCTTAACGATCGATTGGTGGGATTAACAGCAAAACGAGCAAAAGCAACAAAAACAATAAAAACAACAAAGCCAACAACAGACGCATTACCACCACCAGCAGCTGGTGAAGCTGTGAAACACTTACAAAAAAACCTCTTAAGAAGAAAACCCTTTAAAAATCGGGTATTTCGTATTTCAAAAAAAAAAAGGAAAAAAAACAACAGAAAGAAAGATAGAAAGAAAAGAAATCTCTTTCGTAGACATAATTAAGAAGTTTCCAATCTTTTACTCTGAACCCAATCCCAACAATTTTTTAATCCGTTAATATTTATACGATTATTTAATTTCTCTTTTTATACGTCCACACCAAAATGAAGGTATCGCCGACCATAAGCCGGTGTTAGAGTCATATATAATCGAACATTCTCATCATATCATATAAGATAATGAATTTATGGAGGGAAGTTTTTTAATAGATCGATGAGTATAAAAAATGTATGCATATTGACAAAATTAATTTTTGTTATTTTGATAATTAGTTAAACATTTAAAATATTTTGACAGCGTTCGTTCTTGAATTATGTTTTCAATAATTGGAAATGATGCGATCCAGTGTGTCTGTGAAAATTTATGGTATCGATATTCATCAGTATTGATATGCTTTAGATTTTGTTAGTATATGACACCGTGTTCAAATAATCAGGCGAGTTATTAGAAATCTATGTTTTGCACCGTCTATGCCAGTAATTTTTGGTTAGTGATCTCAGGATTTTAATAAGAATGACAAGAATAACAATGATATGAATTGCTATAGCGAGATTATTAATCTTAGTATGCCGTAGTATGACTTAATTAGATTAAATAATCTCAGAATTATTAGCTTAATCTGGGTTGACCTCGTTATTGCGGGATTGTGTAAAGCATGGCTTCTCTGAATTTTTAATATCGGGTTCATGAATTGCGATTTTTCGGGATTTTTTAGATAAAATTAGGCAAACATAGCTACCACCCATACTTGAATTTAATTTTATATTGACACTCCTAAATGCTTACATATTTATTTTATTTATTTTTTTTATGTTGACAGTTAGAAATTTTTTACATAATTTATTTAATTCAAGCAATACTTAACCTCGTGATTTTCTCGTGAGACTATATTTGCAATAAAACAAAGTCTCATTTGGGGTAAAATGAGTACGTGTTTTAGTAAAAATACCATTAATATTTTAGCTCAATTTTTATAAGATAAATTATTAAGAAATTGTCGTTTATTATTATTAATTAATAATTTATTATTTATACAATTTTAATTAATTATTTAATTTTCATTTAAAACAATTGTTTTTTTAATTATTAAGATTTATGTTTTCTATTTATAATTTGTAACGCATTTTTAAACAAACCCCAAAACTCTCATTATCGTCAACTCGGCATGAAAATACGGATGACCCGAAATGAGGACGTGAAACCAGCCTTTTCTAAACATTGTCAAACTAGAACATTTCCAATTCTGTTACGAATCAGTGTTAAAAATGGAAATGTTAAATTAGAGTTGATTGAAGTTTAACGATTAATTTTTAATTTAAACGATTATTTATATTTCATACAAAACTATTGCCAATATGGTCCTCAGATTTTGCAGCATAATTATATAATTTTTTTCAATCTTAACTAAAAAAAATATACAATTAAAGGACTAACCTCGAATGCTTTTCTTTTACTATCGCCTAAATTTTTTGTATTTATTCTTTTATATTGATTAAATTTATTGCTAGTAAATTGTTGGTTATATCGCGTTTCAAACTTAGAAACGAACGACAGAGAGAGTGAGAGCGCACCAAGTAAATCATCAGGTGTTCGCGTGGGAGTCTCTACAGTGTGTCGTTTTGTTTATAATTTATAATACGTCCAATTTACAATAATTTCAAAAAGGTTAGCGCCCAAAAAAAAGCAGAACGAAAAAAGTTCACTCATTCCAAAGGATTTCTTCTGTGTATCCAACAAATTACACAATCGAACACATTGCTACTTCCGGCATTACCGCAGTACACTCATCACTCGTCACCCATCCAACCCCATCCATCCACCCATTCATTACCGGTGCGAAGAGAGCCAGGTGTGCCAATACGGTTTGCAACGTACGGTTTCGACTACTTGGAGACGATCTGGGTAACGTGACGTTACAAGCAATTGATGATCATAATAATAATGGTAAGAACAATGATGACGATGGTGAGAACGAGGACTGCCCTAAAGTATGCAACTACCATAAACATACACACGAGTACATGTTCTTTCTCTCTCTCACACTTTTTCTTCCTCTCGTTATTTCTCTCTGTCTTACACACAAAAACAGGATTTGTATTTGCAAACAAACAATTTGTTAAGAGTTTTGAAAAATACAACGAATGACGAACTTCGTCATCCTTTAAATTATAATACTCGTCCTTCCAGGTGCTTACACGACAGAAGGGCGCAGGGAGTGGGTAGTGGACGATGGGGCGCGATGGCACATTGAATTTTCAATTACTTCAGTTTGTTGCTTTTTTCATTCAAATCAAAACTTTTGAAAATTTCACCCTAATCTTTATTGACTACGTCGTCTTTAACGGCGTTATCGGATGGAAGGGGAAGGCAAATGTTGCCTTACTATAACGTCACCGATAGAATTGGGTTGGGTCAGTAATTTATTTAATTTACAGTGTGGTAAAACAAATTATTTCATTTGGGGGCGTATATTTTTGTCATTCACCCGTTACTCATCCGTTCATCTGGAAAAAATCCGACATGCTTCGTTCGATTGTTGGTGGGTGGTTGGGGGGGGGGCTTGGGTGGTAAAATACTGTAGAAATGTGTCGATTATAAAGCATGTGTTGGATTTCTGGTTGGTCGCTTTTAAATGAAATAAATATTTGGTTTTCTATTTGTTGGAATTTTATCTAAAATTATCTGAATTTATTAGAAATTACCATAATTTTGAATGTCTCGTTCTTTTTTTTTGAATAAATCTAGTCTCTATTCTTTTATAAAATTGCATTGTAATAATTTTCCCCAGTAGGCCTCTCCCCCCTCTTACTTCACTCCTTCGAGATTGCTTCATTGAATTTAAATTTTATTCATAACTTTTATGACTTATTTTTTAATATTTTTCTCCATTTACGATCGCTATCGATTTGAGCGATCGACGATTATGACGTCTTATTTGATTCAGAAATAATCTCTTCTAAACCCTTCAAAAAAGAAAACAACGTTGAAGTAATGTTTCTTCAGGCTTATGACACATCTAATATCAATTTGATCAGTTCACACTCCCCCCTTCGTCGCCCCACACACCCTTACTAAATTCTTCTTCTGCTACGTCTCCTAAACAATATAAACGAAAGAAGACAAAAAATATGTTAAAATCTTTTTGGATAACGCTTTTTTTGGCGTCGCAAAGTATTAAAATAGCTACACATTGTATCTACTTCTCCGCGCCATCATCGCCACCGTCGTCATCGTCGCCGACACGTTACTACCACCATCACCACCACTACCATCAAACCATCCTGCTGCCTGCCGACTAACAATCTACAGGTAGCCTAAATATTTATGTTGTCCAATTATCGAGATACACATTAATGGTTTCGATTCGAAATGGAAGCTTATTGTTTGATTCGAACAGTCAGAGGAGACGCGACTCGTGGAAGGAAACGTATTGAGAACGTTTTTAGTTTTCATAAATTCGTATTCAGCGTTCTTTAACTTTGAACATTTGAATATAAACGTGATTTGGTTGGATTGGTCTCGTTGTTGTTGTTGTTGTTCTTGTTGTTGTTGTAATTGCTGTTACTGTCGCTTTTTTAATATTGCTATCACTGTTGTTGTTCTCATTATTATTATGATTATTATTATCGTTGTTGTTGTTGTTGTTGTTTGTTTGGTTGAATGATCATCAAACGTGTTTCTTTTGTTGTAAAAGAGTGTTATTAGTATGTCATCAATTCCTCTGAGTTATAGAGCATAACTTTAGGTTAATCTTCAGGTGTGTAATCATTTGTGCTTTTCTTACGTTGTCAACGGTAAGAGCCTCTGTTGTCGGTCGGCCAACGCAAGAATAAGCAGTAAGAATAAGATGAAATTCCGTTCGCGCGCTGTTAAAATGACGCGCAGCGGTGGCGGCTTCTTTGATGTTGGCGGCAGCTATTCATATGCTTTATAAAGGAAATAAATACACTTAACACCAAAAGCAACAACTACACCAACAATGCCAACAACAACACCCAACAACAATCGATCGAAACGCAACAACAATACTTAGTGAAGATTGTTGCAGCAACAGTCGCATATAAGCGACTAAATGAAGACATCATCATGATCATGAAAGGGGTATCTAATGAACGACGATCACGGTATGTGTGTATTATAATCTGGTTTGAGTGGAATATTTTTTTAAGGAAAGATTTAAGTAAAATGTAATATTGTTGCTTATGCAATTTACAAGTGATAGAAGAAGGATAGAGGAAGAATTGTTACGAGTTGAGAATTTCTGTTTTATAAATTATTTGTTTATAATACTGAGATTATATTTTATTGATATAAACTGAAAAGCTTAGGAATAATTACTTAATTATATAAATTGAAATTAAGGACAAAATTAAACATAACTGTATTAATCATAACGGAATTAATCATAACGAATTAATCATAACGAAAACTGCGTCAAATTACGATCGCCTAAGTGAATTATCAAACTCGATGTAAATAACTTTTTTGGACAAACCCTCGTAAAAGTTTACGCGACGATTTCGCATTTTATGCAAATATAACTCTGTAGTCAGGTCAGGTAACTTCCATGCTATCGTCAAATTTTCTAAAATGTCTAAATCAGAAGGAGCAGTTTTCGTTAATTGAGCCAAACCTTTCGAATATTCGTTGTTTTAAAGTCAGCTGTTTGGTATGCAAAGATCTTTCATTCATCAGCTCTTTCTTTCATAAGCATCACGATACGTATCAGCCACATTGTTTTGATTAAATAAGTGTTAACTAATTGATAATATAATGTATGTTTGATTCATTTCAGAAGTAACCTCAATAAGAAGTTAAATTTCCAATAAAATAAATTCAGGAAAAGGAGGGTCTATCCTCAAAATAGTTTGTTGTAAAACCAGTTGAAATAATGATTGGCTTGGGGTAGTTGCTATCAGCGATAAACGGATGAAACAATTAAATCATCTCAAGAGTGCTTTGACGTCTTTTATGCATTTTTGACTTGCACTATTCGTGACATGTGTCATTTAGTACGTTGAAAGTGACAGCGACATGTTCTACCACAGGGGGGAATAGTAAGTAGAGTTATAAGTCTCTCAATTCAGTACCAGTTAAACTATTTTTAAAAGTTTAATAGACTAACAAAAACATCCTATTTTTAAAGAAATATTTTTATGCATTATTTAACTATTTTTTTACTAACAAGAAGCAAAAAATTGTAGAAAAATTGTTCACCAAACTTTTGACGCTTAAAATGAAAAACACTTTTCATTACGACATCCACGCAAAACGTAATCCCTGCAACTTTCAGGAATGGAAAGTAAGTATCTTTAAATAGATTAATGTCTAATATTGTGTTTCAATAATTATAGGACTTAGCCATCCTGTTATCCATCCCATATCCTGTGCGTTCTTAGAGCTTCCACGACGTTTTACACTTTTATGAAGTGATTGTTTTAGTTTCCTAAGGGCTAATTTCTTTTAAAGCAAGAAAGATGGTTTAGTCATTTGCGACGTCTTAAACTTTGTTAACACTAAGCTTATTTCTATAGCTATTCTATAGCTTTAGCTCTTTCTGTAGCACATCCATTTCAGGCGACTATTCTCAGTCTGAGCACAACAATTTGTTTATTGTCAAAAACAAAAAAGAAAAAAGAAAAAGAATTAGTAGAAGAAAAGAAGAGATCAGTAAACTCTTGTCTTAGTTTGATCGGTTGGTATTTTTTTTATCTTGAATATCAAATACTTTCGATCGAATTGTCAAATTAACAAATAATTTTGAATATCTGACATGAAATCCCGCTGTCCGTTGGCATTTTTTTTGTGATTATTTATACGATCACCCGCTGTTTTCGAAAAAACCTTTTCCGTAATTCGTTGTACTTCGTTGAATTAAATACGATCGATCTATGACAGATGAGATCGAGTTGACCCGTTCTAAAACACAGCAGTAATGAGACGGGGGTGGTGGGGAGGGTGAAATCAGAGGAAGAAGGCGAAAAGAGTGAAGAAAAGAAGGATCGTAAAGAATCCTGCTGTTGACGATGATGATGTATTACCTTAGCAAATTCTCTCTGTGTGTGTGTCTCTCTTTCTCACACACACTCTCTCTATCCCGTTCACTCTTTCTCGTTGGTTGTCTGCTTCGTCATTGTTCTTTGCATTTATGTTTACTGATCGAAAAATTATTAAAAGTGACATTTATTCCATGCAGTGCATTCAACCATCCATCCATCCATCCATCTAGCTATCCCATCCGACCATCCAACCATCCGCCCTTCCAACTGCTGAAATTCATTTCATTTGAGATCCGTACCTCATCCTTCTCCGCGTCCATCGCTACCCCCTTCTCCCCGGCGTATTCCTTTCTTTGCTCTTTCCACATTTTGATCGTGTGGTAAACGTTTTCTCTTGTTGACTTAATACCTCGAATTTGTATACTTTTGTAGGTAGAAGCATGTTTATTATTGTGATAATTTGTTTTGTATGTTGACAGTATATTTTCTTTATTAATTCTGGTTTGGTCTTCTGTGCAAGCATGCATATCACCGAAACCACTGTGTAGTCAAGCGGGGGAGAGGCTAATTAAGGGAAATGTGTGCCTCCCCGCCATGGCTTATATAGAAGATTAGTATCAATGGTCTTTTATAATGCAGTTCTTTTCAATAAGAACCTAACAAAATTGAAGAAGAATTTTATCAAAGGGGATTGATTCAGTATTAGAAATATTATGAAGTAAAACAATTCCTTGGTATGTTTTAGAATCAGCTGATTTGGCTAACTTGGTTACGAATAGTTCTTTTTTAGAAGCTTAATATGGGCTTAATTTACTCGTCAAAGATATTTTCAAGTAGAATGATATCCTCAGTATCATTTCAGTATCTACGCCCATGCATCGGCTGAATGCCAGTATTAATGACACGCCTGCTTAATTATATTTTAAATCCTTAAAATACACAAACACACGCATGTAAATATTAAAAATAAACAAAGTATAATGGCATTCAATCTTGGACTTAAAAATTTTACTTTATTTAGCCTTGAATTGTTTCTGATTTGAAGCTTTTTTTGCAGAAGATATATTTGCTAATCTTCAATAAATCTTAAAATTGATAGACAGATAAAAAATAATGATATGAAATGAATTGATTTCTTTTCCTAGGGGTTCTGATTTCCTCTGTTTCAGCTCTCCTAACGACGTCAATGACGAGATTTGTATTACCATCGATTTTGTTCTTCTTTAAAGGAACAATTCTTCCATTGTGTCCTATCCGTTGGTGACAATGTTTGCTTCTGCACGTGTGTGTGCGTATGTGTGTATGTATGTTTATGTGTGCATGCACATATCTAATTGAAAGGATAAAATATCTGCTTCAAAACCAACAATTGGCCATGTGTCCTCGAAACGAAGAACATCGACTGACTACCGACGACGACTTCGTTCTTTTGTATACGCTTTCACAAAATATTATTGATCTTAATGATGATGATGTTGCTGAGAAGCTGATGTTTTGTGGTGTCGATTAATGTGTAAATTCTTGTTGACAGTTACCGACCGAGTGACAACTAGGCCTCAATCAATCAATACTTCTGGCAACTATAGAGAGAGATTATTTATTAATTTGTTTTTGTTTTTGTAGCAATTTTGGCAATTGAGGTTGGTCGTCTTTGAAAGACGATCAAGCAGATCAAGCCGAGTCTTATTGATTTGTGAATTTTTGAAAAAACAATTGTCACCGCAATTGTTTTTTATTCGACATTGGTTTATTATCAAATCGAAAAAAGGCATACAAAAGTAACGAAAAAAATGTTTTTTTTTAAATTTTGGAAAATAAAAAAAGAGCCAGATAAGAATTTAGAACAATTTGATAATTTCTTTTCTAGCATGTATTCAATACATTTGATCAAATATTTACTACAAAGACTGCTCGATAGCGGTAAAGTTAAACAAAAAAGTTCAATACACATTGTAGGCTTTTGTATTAGCTCTTGTATTAAAACCAAAAATTAGTTGGCAAATAAAAAAAATTTATGGAGACAAATTCTACAATTTTCTGCCCTAAATTTGGCATAATTTAATAAAATTATGAGAAAGAAGATTTAAAATAAAGAAAGCCAGAAGTTCTGAATTAAACTTGAAAAATATCTCGTAAATTGTTTGAAGTAATTTTAATCTCGTTATTAGTTTATTTATAAATTCAAAAGAATTTGCAGTTTTAACTCTTTAGAATTTGAATAATTAAGAAGCAAACATTTGAGTTTTATAATTTATGAAATATCTTAATATTTATAATTCAATAATATGGTTTAATATTGATCAATATTAAACATTTATCATTCTCATTATGTTTGTAGCAGATCGTATGAATTTTATCGTTCTTTCCACCAGGTTCATAACAATATTGTTTGTTGTAATGGGAACATAATTTTGGTCCTTCTTCGAGATCTGCTAACGTGAAAATATCAGCCAAATTTGTCGTTTTCATCTCACTGAAATCAATGGAAAAGCAGCATTTGGAAATGATTTAAAATTATTACTCGGTTTCGAGATTGATTATCTCAATATTACCATCAATTTTTGTCGCTTCAATCGACCCATCAGACAGGCTAAGCAAGTTATAGAAAATGAAATCAAATAATAATATTCTGTGCTAGATGTTTCTCAATGAATTAGATAGCATGGATGCCGAATTAATCTTAATATCGCAGTCCTATGAACCTCAATTCGAAGCGAGTTAAACGGTTGAATTTCACACCGTATTTTAACTTGGCAGAGTGCTGTCGTAAGGATCTTCTAAACCAAAATCCAACTGGTTCAACAATTAAAGCCTTTAGATTATTTGAGGCGTCGGAATTTCTCCAAATGGGCACCGCTAAGGCAATGTTATGTCCTTAATGAAAACCCTGTCAAGAGATCAAAAATCAAATTAGATGACATGATTTTTATGTAAAATATTTTTCCATTTCAGGCTTATGCCTTGCCTAAATAATTTAATGATATTCTTATAACGTTTGATTGTTGCCACGTTCTGCTTGATTTCTAAAGGTTTCATTGCATTCTTGTGAAACGGTTTGAGGTCAGGCCACGAACCACGAATTTGACATCTGCGTTTCTTTGAAGAATGAATAATTATTTTCTAATTCAATAATAATGAAACAAAACACTTAAACGCTTTGATCGTTTAAGAAATCATGCCACAATAGTTCGACGTAGAAATTGTTTCAAATGCCATAGCAGTTGACCGCTTTGGCGGTTATTGAGCGGTCCGGACTGATGCGATGGGGAATTACTTGACTGACTCACGATGTATCGTATAAACAATAACAAGAACAAAAGAAGAAGCATCGACGGCAACGCCAACAAAGACACAATGACGCTATTCCTTTAACCTCGTCACTGCTGCGGCACCAACGGCAGCACTGGTACAATTGACCGATGCCAAGTGGTTGCCGATGAATTTGATTCTAAGAAATAGAAGGCATCCTCTTTGTACTTGCTGGCAAACGAGAGAAAAAAAAATCTGTTATTGTTTTGCCGCCGGAATCCGTGAACTTACATTAACGTGGCTAAAAACCGTCAAAATTGAAAGTTTATGAAAGGAGAAATATTTAAATGTAATGTATGAGCCGTCTATTTTGGAAGTCTGTAATTCAAAAATGTAACAATGTTTACATTGAAAATAAAACATTGTTACATTGAAAATAAAAGGAAAGACTTCAAATTTCAGAAAGAAAACAAAATTTCAGAATGGAGTTAACTCTTCGTTGGCCTGCGAAGAGTTTCTTTCTAGAAGTGGTATAAAAATCGTTGTGCTTTATCAGAAATAATATGTAATTGTTGGGGAATAAATTCAGTTAAATTACAATAATTAAATTAAATTAAATTAAATTTAATTTAATTGTTTTTTTGCTTTATTAGAAGAAGCGACCTTCTGGACAATTTTCTAAAATAAATTCAATATAATGTAAACACTTTGTCACCTTAGTACCTAATTTTGGAATATCTTTCCAGTATCTGTCAGTACTTCAAACTACTTTGTTGACTTTTGAGGAAATAGCGCTCAAATTTAAGTCCAAAGTCTTAATCGATCTTCATAAAAAGGTCGTTGGTATTGTCTAGGAATTGTCTAGGAATTGAAGCCGCTGCCGAGAAACCAAATTTAGGGAATAAATAATCTAGATTTTCATAAAGAAAAAATCACAACTTCCAAAAAAACTTCCAATTAAAATGAGTTCGTTATAAGCTGCAATACCTTTGCTTCCAGATACCCCTCCTCCGCCTCTTACCCTTTTTATATTGCTATGCCAGAGAACACAAAACAACTATTCCTACCGTTACTTGTTTTACAGCCATGCTTGTTCCATGTGTTCTAATTAAATCAATAAATTTGACACCAATATTTTTTAATTTACCAAAATGAAAAACTTTTAAATTTAATGATTTAAACATAAATTGATTGAAACTACTTTCAAAGTGAACGGCTGATTGAGGTGTATGCGTGCGTGCGCGTGTGTGTATTTGTGTGCGCGCATTTGTGTGTGTATGCGTGTACTGTTACTCAGCAAAACCAACAAAAGATTTGGAAAAAATAGCTCGTGTCAAAAGGCTTTGATCCATTAATCAAACCCGTCGAAATGAAATACTTGCGTTAGGGAAACCAAAAAAATACCATTTCGGAAAATTGTAACTGCTGTCTAAATATGTTTACATAATGTGCAGATAAATATTATACAATGAATTTTTAAAATATTTGTATGGAAATAATAAAAAAATACGTTCGGAATGATCATAAACAGCCGGTGTGCGCGACTGGCAATGTCCAGGTAAAGACCGCTGGATCTAACCATCTCGCGTATTTGATGACGTCATCATAATGATAATTTTCCATCATAATGATAATGGGCGCTTTCCTACCACTCTATATATTTCTATGGCATAAACAACACTGATACTTCTTGGCTTGATTTGATGGCTTGGGGCCTCCTAAGCGATTAAGTCGACAAGTTTTATTTGCGAATCCTGGATATCAGGTAGAAATTTCATCCTCCATCACATGATCAAAAGTGATCGAAATTTCCAATTTACTACAAGAATTACTCGGATATGTAACGTCCTATTAACGCTCCTCCACGACATTGTTCTTAACGTGCATTACGTCACGGTACAAGAAGTGGGGGAGGAGGAGGTGGAAGGGGACGATAAAAGGCGGGATTTTATGGCACGGCACATGTCTGCATCTTATATTTCGCCCGCTACCGCCGATATGAAAAGCCGGTATCGACTGACCGACCAAACGATTGACCAACCGACTGAACGACAAAACGAACGATCGTTCTAGAGGTCCGAAATGAAAAAGATTTTAATCTCTTCATCACATCGTATAATTCTAAATGTCACTACAATGCTACCTTGGAACATCTTAATTCTGGTTCTGGCTGTTCCCGTCTCGAGCACAAACAAATCGAAAGAAAATTATGCTTTAATAAGTTTTGAGAACAAGAAACATCAAAGTCGCATTATGTGATCGGCGGGTAGCCAGCGGCGTGCAGATTGTAGCACAATCTCTCCGGCACTTGTAGGAACGGCAGACGATTTGTCCATCCGTTCATTTGCATATTGCATCCCATCAAATCAAACAAATCCTATTCGACGTCATGCGGTTTACGTATCGGCGATCACTTTACCTCGCCTTCCCTTTTAGATCCACCAGCGATTTGGCGTCGGCATCGCGGCGGTGGCAGAGAGTGGTGCGGCAGTTGTTTGGGTGATGAGCAACTATCCTGATTCCCGAGACTTATACTTACGGTGAGCTACGAGTTGTTTTAAGCTCTCTTGTTGGATTGTTGGAGAAAAAAAAAACAAACCAACAACATCTTCGTTGGGAATACCGAAAAAAGAAGGAATTGGAAACTCTAAAGCATTGACTCTAAGCTACAGCTTGTCTCTTCACGAATTTCGTGCTTTTCTTAAATCCATTCCACCGCAACAATTGCTTATTCTGCAGAGTCCTTAATATTTATTTGAGACTTCATTCGTGCCTCCGATACGATATTATTAAAACTCCATAATGACTATAGGCTTCCCATTTCGGTCAGGAATCATAATTATGCCTCTCAATACAAATGGTGACATGGTTCGGTTTATTTTGATTGTAGTTGAAGCATTTTTTATGATTGGTTTTGGTTTGTTCTGGAGTCGACCCTGGTTGAGTCCGGCAGAGTTGGTGGCTTGGTGTGGTGTCGGTTGTTTGTTGGCTGTTGGTTGTTGGCTGTAAGTGCATGTGTATCGGCCGTCTGCAATAACTATGGCAATACTCTTCTACTTCTTCTACCTCAAACGCTGAATCGCATTGGAATGCACTCTCGTCGTTCAGCTCAAACTGGTTTCGGGCACGTTTCTTTAGTCGGGCAGTGCGTTAATCCATGTGTTGTCAACTTCATTAGTCGATAAGCGCGCCGACACTTGCATCACAATCCGTCCTCTCACTCTCCAACCATTCAGGCCGGACGTCGTCACGGCGACTCATTTTTAATGTTCAAGAAAAATAGTTTCCAATTGGACTTTCATAACCTATAAAGTATTTTTGATTGCCAGATATTAGCCGTTAAAAATGGTGGCAACATTTCCCACAGACGCGAGCTCAAGATAAATAAAGTTGGGTCCAACGTTGCCGTTGCCATCATTCGTCCCTTCCACGACGCGGACGTTTCAGAATCTGAGTGAGAAACTTCTGAGACGCCGCGAATATTAATTCCAACTTCAGAGATTTTGTGTTGGCGAATTTGTTTCTGCACCCTGTAAACGATTTGCGAGTGCAGCTTATTTATCGAATTGCTTGTTTCAACACACCAGCCAACAACAACAACAACAACCACAATAACAACGACACAGGCAGACGCAAGGGCATAAGCATTAGCGTCAGCTATGGTAACGACAGCGGCGATGACACCGGCGGCAGCAAACGGCAAGAGCGTCGACAGCGACAGTCAAGTGTGTAATTTGAGATATTCTTTTAATTCAGTATCTTAATTTATTTAACAGAAGCCCAATACAAACCAAACGTCTCAGAAGGCGAACAAAGAGGCAATACAGCATCTCAGCCTGCCCTTCCACAGGATAGTAATGAATGGTATGATAGAGTCTAGCAGAAGATGATATAGGTCGGGTGGGTGGGCAGTTGGAGGGGAGATAGAGTTTATAGAGCTTTAGATGGTAAAGGTTCAGGTGAACAGGACGCGCCACTGCAAAACAATGAACCCTTTATTAAAGTAATACCCCTTACGTTCAGCTTCAAATTCGGTTTCTAAGCCTTCAAGGGTAATTACGATATATTTACAGAAATTTCATGATCATTCATATGAGTTTCGCAAATCTTAGAATTTTGAGCCTGTGGATTTGCTTGTTTTAGTCTTTGTCTGTAGTGTGACCGTCTAATAACTCGTAAACCTTCTGAGATTAAAAGGATTATAACGATTAATTTTCCAATTTTAGTTTATGCAAGCGAGATGTAGAGGAGATAATGATGATGAAGTAGAATAATAAGCGGGTATAATGGAAAAAGAACAGGTTTATTTTTTATAAGGTGTAGAATATTGAATTCTGATAGCATTTCATCTAGATAATCACATTTAATAATTTGTTAATTTAATTAACAAAATTTAAGTTAATTTAATTGAAAAAATGTAATTTAATTTAATTTATATTTAATATTATATTAAAAATAAAATTAAATTAAATTAATAAATTATATTTAAAATTAAATTAGGTTTATATTTAAATTTATAGTTATTTATTTTTATTTTAATATTTCTATTTATTTTTATATTTTATTTTTTTTATTAGTTTATTTTTTTTTTAAATTTTATTTTTTAATTTGAAAATCGAATTTAAAATTTGTAACATACATTAAAAGAATCTCCTAAAAAGCAATTTATGCTCTATCGGTATAATTACAAGCTACTGTTGTTTTTCACGTCAGGTCTTCGAAAACGCCACGCCCATTAAATTTACGGGAATGTTTATTTATTTACTATAATTTTCTCTTTCTTTTTGTATCGCACTATCCAATAAGCACATAACATCTTTGTATTTAAATGCGAACACGTTTTCCAATGCTTCTCATAATTTTGTGTCATAAGAACGTCGGCCTCGGTTCGCATTTTCTTCGCGGAGAGCTCCACCGGGCAGCACCATTTGGAAATAACAGAAATTACTGAACATTTCAGTATTTAATAATGTTCAATAGAAAATTGTATTATTTACAATTCAATTGCTTTATTCAATTTTCGATGGTAATAATCGTTCTACCAAATCGATTGTGCGCGATAAAGTGACTAAATATAATCTTCTAGTTCAGAAAGACAAAACACCGATCGAAGTATTGTAAATATTATGGCCGTGTAAGCTTTGCTGTAAAAACAAGCCAAATAAGTTTTAAATGGCCACAAGTTAACCGACAGTATTGCTAGGAATTGATTTTCCTTATTGTTAAGAATTCAACTGCATTATAACACAATCTCTGCAAAGACCTTGGCCTGCAACACTACAAGACAAAATTAACTAAAGATTAGAAAGAACTTCTTTGATCGAATTTCGTGAAAGTTATGTTATGTCATTATTGGAAAACCCGTGTGGGATTTGAATGTGTTTGTTTGTGTCCAAGTGTTTGCCTAAGACTACTTACTTTGACGTAAAACTTTGCATGCTCATTTTACAACATTGACAACAACAAAACAGAGACAACAACAACAACAGAGACAACAACAATATCTATAGAGTAATAACAACAATAACATCATCATCGTCAATATAATTCTTGCAAATCCTGTTCCTTTCATCAATATCTAAATGCAACTGTATTCATTCTGCGTAAATATTTACTGTCACGTTACCAATACAGATGGTCCAATCAGGCGGCGTCTGTATAGAGACGAAAAACACGGTCATGTCCGGGTCAAAACAAATGTATCGGGTTACAATCAGCGATAAGCTGGGCAAATACTCGTAATAGAACTGGCAGCAGGCTACTCCCCGCTTCCCTCCATTCATAACGCACTGCAAAAAAAACTCGACTTTTCTTATAAAGGATAATAGAAAAGGATACGAATGTACGTATCTGTCTGTATGTGTGTGTGTGCGTCTGTTTGTGCTCGTACAACTATAACACTATAAAATATCATATATAATTTTGTAACGATTTTCTAATTTTTGTTCATTCCTTCAATAACAATAATAAGAACAACAACAAACAACCCTTATTCCAGTCAAAGATACGGGAGAGAGATATAAGTATAGGTTTGTATCTAAAAATAACAATCTCTAAAATCGCAAATACAAATAATGTTGTAACTAAATGCGGCTTATGGCATGAAAACCGATCAACTCTTGGGACTTGGTCCGTCGGATTTGCCAATACGAGCAATGAATCAAAGGAGGTTGTTGCGTATTTTATGGGAATATTGAAAAATTAGTGGGTTTGAAATGCGATATTCTCCGAAGATCTGCTACAACTGTTATCTAAACCTCCTCGCCCGGTCGGAGTTGTTGACAGAGACGTAGACAGGCATGCAATAGCGGGCACTCCATTCCGGCTGACAAACGGAATCAACTGTAATGGCGCAATTATTCAATTCGATCCGTTTGAATTTTTGTTACAAAACTTGCTAATTATTTTAATAATAACATTTGTCAATGAGAGGGACGGAAAGGTTGGGAATGAACAATTCCAAGAAGTAGAGGGGTGATGCGTCCGTTGAAGAAGAATTCGAAGTTTGCAAAATAAAAACAATTTTTTAAATCGTCTTTATAGAGCTTCACACTTTATGCAAAAAATCGAATTTAATTTATTAATTCAGCGCAAGTTATTAACTTCATTAAGTTGTGAGTGGTGGTCCCACCGCCGCTGCCGCCGCCACCGCAAGACTTCATCCGTTTATAATAGGATTACTCCAAATGTGACGCGTCGATACGCTGCTTGGTAATGGGGTTCACTTTACCATCTTTTAGGTATTGCCCGGTGAAACACAAAATTGGCAATTGACACCAGTTTGTTGTTGACAAACGACGAAGACCGAGTGAGCATTTCCCTTGGATTCAATTCGTTTCAGCTGAATCTCTAAACACACATAAAATGGGGTTGCTTCGCGTGGTAGTAGAAAGATCAAACGGTTATTGTCATTTATTGGGGGTGTTGGGTTGAATTCTTTGAAATTTGAACTGAAATCCGAGGAGGCAACACTTCATTATTTCTATAAAATAATCATAAATAATAAATATTTACGGACTAAAGTCAATAACAAATTTGAGATTTCGAACTACAAGCTTCAATTCTCAACACTTTAAGTTTAGGGTGTTAGAAAAGGGCGATGGAATTGATATAGTGCTGGAAAATATTTTTGAGGTATTTTATTTTAATTAGTTTGTATTTATTTGCTAATATTTAATTGAAAAAATAATTGATTCATCCATTCGTTTATTGATATAAATTTTATTAAAAATATTCATTTTGATTGAAATTTTTAATATCAGTAGCTTTAAAGTCTCCGCATCGGGGAATAAAATTCATTCTTTCAAAATATCTCCTCTTTATACATTCCCCTCTCTCTTTTTTCTCCCCCGCCCACCATCCTTTTATTCCCTTATCATTATATTGAGAATTTCTTCCTCCGCGACAAACAATAAATACGTTTCAATAAATACTTAAGCAGTATCTGCGAGATACTGCAAAAATCTTAATTAACTTTTCAATCCTTTAATAATGAATGATCAACGCTTCCATAGGCATCATGCTGTGATCCTTTTTATCACAATTTCAATGCTGGAAATTGTATTTTTCTGTTTCCTTTCTTTTTGTTTTTGTTTTATGTTTTGATTTTTCGATTTCGAATCGGTGGGACTATTTGGTTGCTCGTTTGCTACGGATAAGTTCGTGAGTGTCTCTGATCTCGATTTACGAGTTATGATTATTTTCGTTTGCGTAGTGCGCGACGCGGCGTGATGCGATGCGATCGATGCTGCTGCTTACTTACAGTCAACGTTATGACGGTCAATTTGGTGAAGTTTGAGTGGTGGTCAAGTTGTGGTATGCTGTGTGTAAGTTCGCAGAGAAAAAGAGGACATATTTCATTATCGGCAGAATCGACAAATAGGCAAAGAAAAGAATGTGAGAAAGAAGAAGAACACGCTGAAGAAGGAAAAGCAGCATCCGTATAGACAGACAGCTAGCCACCTCGTCGTAATGGTTAATATCATCCAGCATCTTTCGCCAGCATTCTACGCTGGAAAACATGATGACAAAGAGTTGGGATGGTAGTGAAGGCCCGGTTGAACAGGGGTGGGGAGAGGGGTCAGGCCGGTAGTTGGTGAACCTGACCTGACAAAAATAATGCCACAGCGAAGACAGCAGGAGGCCAGCAAGTGTTTACACGCGAATTTACACTCTCATTTATTTAAAAGTGCACTCGTTTCCGATATCACGAAGAAGCGAAGAAGTCACAATTTCGTGTCCGACGGACCTGCTTGGATGATCAGGAAATTTGTTTGCTGAATCGATCGGTGGCTCGGGTTTGAAATGATTTTAAGAAAATTTAACTTTGTTAAAAGAAATAGATTGGACTGAAGTTTTTAAAAAAGTGGGTGGGATACACCCACTATACTACTAGTGTTGGCTACATCTGTTACATTCCTTTGCTAATAGAACCAAAATAGAGGAAGCATAATGGAATAAAAATTATTCGGTTTAATTACGACCGTCTCCTAGAACTTTTAAGGAAAAGGATTTTTTTCTGTTGGAATTAAATCAAAACTGAGTATGTTTTTTCATTCAGATCCACTTCCAGACTCACACTCATGGTAATCGGCTTCACCCAATTATCGGGTATTCCTTTAATTTTCTGTCGGAGGCATTGATTAAGCAGAACCTACAGGATAATGCTAGAGTTTGTTTCTGTTTTGCAATTCATAGCAATCTGTGTTTTCATAAGAAACGGCGGAAGTTCATCCTGAGAACCAATTTTTTTTCTTGCCCAAAATTATCTGATTCATCCTGAGAATCTTATGAATTCTTTGTAAATAATTCCTTGTGAGTGTTTTCTTTTGTTTTTAAAATCAAAACATGATATCTGCTTTATCTTTCATCATTTATTTAGAATTTGTGCCAATTCGTGCTGCATCATCGTGGATTTAATATTAACAAATTTCGATTTGACCGCTTGGCCGAGCCATCAAATGAATGTTCGACTGACTGAACACACCCTCAGCCGGAGCATTTGTGATGCTCTCTCTCTCTCCCGCTCTCTTTGTGAATAATAATTTGGCTCTTGTTAAATATTTAAAAAAAGAAAAAAGGAATTTCCAAAAATATTAATATGATTCTTTTCAAAATCGGTTGATATTCAGCTGCTAAAAATTAAAAGAAAAAGCAAAAAACAATTTTTAATGAAATGCGCAAACGACGTAACGCAAATTTGCCGCACCTCGTTAAATACAAACAATTATATTTGATGCGAAGATGAACTAATATATCAATACATGAATATGTGTGCGAGCGTATGTGCGCGTGTATTGTTGTTGCCTTTCTAATACCGAAAAGCAAACAAATTTAACACAGTCGTTGCGCACTGCGGAAGTCAATAGCGTATAATAAAACGATCCGTGTAATGCGTTCATCCGTACACACAAACGTAAACGCAAATAGTTTGGCGAGGTACTCTAGTGGTGGTGGTGGTGGTGACGATGATGATAGTGGTGCTAATAATAGTTGAAAGAGAGATCCTAGGCAAAGAGTCGCGGGGTTGGGGAGGGAGGAAGTTGAGAAGTGAAAAGCAACTGCTGTGCGGTTCGTAATTTGTTGGTTAGGATTCAGACGTGTATTCTCCGGAGGCTGTAGTTCTATAAATGGGAGGTAAATGCATGTTATCAGCGTAAGCTACCGCTGCTAACAACATCATCAACAAAAAGGATATAAACAATAACAACAACAACAACAAGAACAATAACAATGGCAGCAGCGGCACGCAGATTGACTGACTGACTGTTACAAACTCATTAAATGAATTACTAGAGATGTTACTGTATCTGCGCACGGCGGCTATAACGTCACGAACAACAACAACAACGACAACAACAACAGACAGGGTGAAGAATTAGGGTGCGAAATTATTGCGCTTGTTTTTGGAATTTGAATCCATATCCAGAGTATTGCGAGCACTCGCATCGAGTGCTTTCATGGATGGGGTTGATGTGACCAAATCTCGTAAATGCAAAAAACAAAAAACAACCAACCAACAACAAAAAACGAAACAACAAGGACACGACTTGGGACATACGGCAACGATAATCCATGAATGTAAACACGTTGCTCACCATATTCGCTCGTTCGTTCATACGGGGCGAAAATAGCGAACTATAAAAGCGTAACTGATTTTGTATTATAAACACAAATAAATAAGAAATCGGGAAGCGGGTGAGTAAGCGAGATATTTATGAAGACGAACTACAACGGAAGAGAGCGATGGAGAAAGAGAAAGAAAGACGGTTGATGAGGATAAATGCGGTTCACATAATAATGGCCGCGACGACAGGCACTAAATGACTGAGAAAAGGGTGCTGTTGCGTTTGCTGTTTGCTACTGCCTTTGGTGCTTGTTGGTTCTGTTGTTGTTGTTGATGTTGTTGTTGATATTGTTGGTGCTGGTCGTAATTGGGACTGGCGTTCTCCATTACATTGAACTGCGTTCGGCTTTGTGGCGGTCGTGATTGTGCTCATTTGTTCATTTCTTCGACATCTCCTGTACCTTCAAAGATCAGACGGGTCTTCGATCCCTGCAGCATTCTAGTCTGCAGTGCACATAGTCGTGCGTATCTGCGTATGTATGTGTTAAATATGGGAGTGTCCTTGTCATTTGTGCAAATGCTTTTGAGCGTACTGCGGCGAACTTTAATGCGATTTGCACTATTCGAGGAATGGCTGAAGTATTGCTTGGCGCGGTGTCCTTATCCACACCATGAGAATAAATGTGACAATAAATGAAATTAATATATCAGACGAACACATATTGCACGTTTCTGTTCATGCTATGTGAATGAATGGCGTGCGCACCGGGTGAAATGTACGATAGCGCATTCACTACGAGTTAAATTGCGAGTTGCGACGATGCGATAATAAAAAGTTTTTCAAACGATTTTTATTCAAAAGTATTCCAAATGATTTATTATGAAATTTGTATAAAGATACGAAGGCTCAGATATGAAGGCCCTAATGATATGATATGGGAGAGGACTTGGGGTCTGTAGAAGATATAGATATATATATATAGATATATATATATATATATATATATATATATATATATATATATATATATATATATATATATATATATATATATATATATATATATATATATATATATATATATATATATATATATATATATATATATATATATATATATATATATATATATATATATATATATATATATATATATATATATATATATATATATATATATATATATATATATATATATATATATATATATATATATATATATATATATATATATATATATATATATATATATATATATATATATATATATATATATATATATATATATATATATATATATATATATATATATATATATATATATATATATATATATATATATATATATATATATATATATATATATATATATATATATATATATATATATATATATATATATATATATATATATATATATATATATATATATATATATATATATATATATATATATATATATATATATATATATATATATATATATATATATATATATATATATATATATATATATATATATATATATATATATATATATATATATATATATATATATATATATATATATATATATATATATATATATATATATATATATATATATATATTACTCTTTCATATCGTCCGTCATATTGTCCGTGCTTAAAAATAAAATTGTGTTCTTTACTTCTCTTCTAACTCACTTTTAATTCTGGTCATTTAACTCTCTCGCATCCATCTAAGGTTTTAGTTTGAACATTGAAAAAACATTCCTTCTAAATCCAGTTGATTTTTTAAAGTTGGTTTTTATTGACGCATAGGACGAGAAATATGATCAAGATCAAATAAATACTAAACTAAATCCATTTGGACATTTTAGCGACTAAACAAACATGAACACGGGCATGTCTTCCGAAAGGAAAGAATCAAAGAGAAAAAGCGTGGATAAAGAAACGTGTTTTAAAACACCCTCCAAAAATTGGAATAAAAAGTGTTCTCGAGCCGATGCACTGAAAAAATTAAATTTTGTATTAATACGAAATTTTCTGAAATTTGTTGGATTTTGTTGGTTGTAAAATTTGTTGCTTATAAAGACAGACTTTTTATGAAAATTTTAAAGTCGGCAAATATGTCCTCTTAGAATATTCTTGGTTGTTTCCGTATGATTCCTTGATATTTGTCAATTCCATATCCGCTACTCGTAGACCTAAACCCTATTAGAAGAGGACGGAATTTTTGAAGAAGTTCGGTAGAGCTTTTTCTGTTAAGTCTGTATTATTATCAATCTCATACTCACCCTGTTTTTTAGAAACGATTTCGGGACAAGAAATGAACTGTCGTCAGCGAACGTTTCATTCGCCAGAAACCTATGGAGCAACAACAACAACAGCGACAAACGATGAAATTTGGTCGTTGCGACGACGATCTTTCGATGTGTCTGTTTGTCAGTTTGGTTGTCTGTCTGTTTACCTAGTGGGTTCGGTCGCGATGGAACTGAGAATTAATTCGGTATCAAATTACTAAAAATATTTTGCTTAAAGCAATTAGTTAATTCTCGTTAATTAACACATCTTTAGATCGACACAATAAAATCTCTGCTGACAGTTCCGAGGCGAGCTCCGAAAACGGCGTACCAAATGGTCGCTCGATCGACCCGGCCAGCCGCTTTTATTTCTTTTCATTTCAATTCGATTCTTTTCTCTTCCGTCATTTCTTTTTGGTTCTTTAAATTTTTTTTTTTGCAATTCGCGAGTAGTGGGAAGGAATAGCCAAGCAGAAGTCGTTAGCGTAGTCTTTTTTGTCATCGCCGTCATCATTATCATCACGATCATCTTTGCATCTTTGGTTATGCATTGAATAATATTCTATTGAAAACAGAATTAAGCAGGATGAAGTATGTATTTACGGAGCGGAGCTCGATCGTCGCGTCGCGTTCATACGAAAAGTTCTACAAGTAGTTCGTCGCACATCAACTGCCACATCATTTCCGGAGCAAACAGTGGAAGTTCATTTTTTTTCTTATCATTTAAAGTTTGTCTTTAAAAATTGTTTAATTAATTCAATGAGGGTCAAGTGATAAATATTTTGACCCTCAGCCTATAAGTGTGTACTGCCTCTGCAGCTTCCGCAGCTGCTCAGCTGGTTATTTCTGGTCTATCTGGTCTGCTTTGGTATCTGGTCATTTTTAAACGGCTTAACTGATCTGACTCCTGACCTACGCTCCATTTAATGCTTAACTTTCATTATTTTCTTTCTTCCATTCATAAAATATAAAAATTGATTAATATGGAGAATGGGCAAAACCTAAAGATATATCTCCAAAGTTGGCTTTCTTTAATCCGGCGATTATTGAATTAAATTCTGCTTTTCGAAAAGTTCGTCATCGGCTCGTGTTAAGTTTTGTAAATCCATTTCTTACGGATTTTCCTTCTGGATTATGCAATCTATTCAGTGATTTCTGATGGAAATATAAGTCATACAATAAAATTTTCCTTTAATAAAATTTCGCTCACATACAACCCTGATTCCCGACGTCTCGGGGGCATAAGTTCTGCCGCTTGGTGAAGACACAACACTTATTGGGATTAATTGAGTGAAGAGGAGCGCGCAATTAAACGGGAAGTCAAATTCATAATGATAAAGATTTCATTTAATTGTAGTACACGAACTAACTAATGCGTTTCAGAGATCTTTCTTCATGATTGTGGACCGATTTGTGTGGTTTGTGTGTGGGCCGAATTGTGGGTTTGGGGTTGTAAGAAGTTTTCCTTTCTCTTAGGAATTTATTTTTATTATGTGTTGCTTTGTTGCATCATCAATATTAGGAATCGAAAAGCAACGCAGAATTGAAAGATTTCAGACTCAAGTATAATTTTGAGAAAGAGCCCTTTTCGTATTTCGTGGCTTAAAGAATGGATGCAATTTTTTAGCGTATTTAGCTCCCGCTGGTGAGAGCCACTCGTATGGCATGCGGTTGAAGTACTCCAACTATAGTCCCGGAGAAGGTACTATGTACTTATTTCGAACTATTGCTAACTCTCCACACTGCTTTGCTTTGCTGCTTTCACTTCAGAAGATGCGTGCAAGTCCTTCAAGATCGTTATGAGAACAAACGAGATGAATGTTCTAACGAGAAACTTCTGATGAATATTGTGGCGAGTGTCCTCGAAGTATTTTCCATTTAATTTTTCACACAGAAATTGAATCGCACCGAAAAAGTCACCCTCAAGATATTCGTATTATTCCATTCCACTCTAGTTTTAGCTGGCTGGCCGTTTGCGCCCCTCCTACCTTGACTTCACAATAATGGCATGAGTAACGCGACGATAACTGACTGTAACGACGACGTTGACGACGTTAACGACGCTAACAACGTATGCCTTTGCGATAACAACTTGACTTTTCTGGCGGCAGTCAATCACTTGGAATCAATGATTCCAACCTTAAGTTTCCCAACAGTTCTAATATTGATGATATTGTTAAGCATTGTTGTTTTGCGACTAATTTTCACACACACTTATAGAATTTCTATTGTTCTTAACTGCAGTCCGGCAGAGTTCAAAGTGGTTTCTGTCCCTCTTGCAGTATTCTCGATCTTGTAGAATTCGCGTAATGAAATGGCGGCAATACAACCAACCCCACTTTCGTGGTAGTGAACTCTCAAGTATCTTTCATGGTGAATTTTCTGGGAAAAAATCTTAAAAATAGAAAAGCTTTAAGACTAAGTTAGCGCATTCTGGGGTTAAGACAAGAACTATTTTTATTGAGAATTTTTCGTTTCTTAAATTAAATTCGATAGATTTCTATATCGTACAATACGAGACATGATGGTCATGTTGTTGCTAAATGTAATTACTAAAAATCGGTCAAGAATAAGAAACCGTTCGTCTATTATTGCACAAATATCGATTGGACCAGCTGCTCGCATCGCAATCTCGATAATGAAAGCCACTGATTATTGATTATTAAATGTTGTTGCTCTTCAAATTACTTGCCAGGCGATCAACTAACACTAACCGCAAACTTCTTCTACATGACGTTGACCATGTTTGACCATAGGAATTAGTGATAGCTTAAGGTTACGGGATTTTGGTTTACGCAGATCAAATTACAACATAATTGGATACTTCAGGGTTGTGCAAGGATTTTTTGGTCATGTAAGAGGATACTATTTTTTCCAATAGTTCTTCAAGATAAAATTAGGATTATTTTGTAATTATTGGAAATATTTTTGTAAATTTTTGTAAATATATTTATAAATGATTGTAAATATCTTTTTTTTTTTTTGGAAGTAGCACTCGAACATGATTCAGGATGCATCTGTCCCAAAGTCGATGCCCAAAAAGGAATTGAAGGAACTGAAGAAAGATTTTTGCTAGTCTCTTTTTTGGCAATTTTTGCAATTGAAAATGGAGAATCAAACATCATTTCTAAATCTTAAAACGTCTCGAAATCAGTTTATTCTGTCTGGTCTACCAGTCTACCCAAAAATATCTGATCGTTTTAAAAAATAGGGCTTCCTAAATTTTGCAAGGGAGAAGAGAGATAACGAGAAATTAGTGACTGAGAGAGAGAGAGAGAAAGGGAGATAGTGGAGGGAAAAAATGGAAGGAGTCACGCTTTCGTCTATTTTTAAAATAATCATAGTTTAAATATAAGACAAAAAAGAAAATGATTTTTTAACCGCTACAAAAACATGCAAATACACACATATACACACAAGCATACACAACATTCACTCACACATAAACACATGCACACATACTCGCACAAGTAAATTGTTTGGTCATTTTTGATAGTTAACTAACAATTAAATTAAATAACAAGAACAGAATGAAATATTATTTCAAACAAAAGACATTTCACTTTGGAAAAAATGTTGACCATAACCAACCAAAGTAATGGTGGTGTGGTGGTGGTGGTGTCGTGGTGTCGGCGGTGATAGCGGCGGCACTGGTAGCGTAATTAAATGTTGCCATTGTTGGGTAAACTCCAAAATAAAAAAAAATGAAAAAGAAAAATGGTAACATGATCATCATTGCTTAAGTGAGGCTTTTGTTGTATTTGGCAGAGGAGCAGAATTTGGTGGGGCTGAAATACAAAACACAATCATGAGAGAGCCGACACAAACAATAGTTTTGTAAATTTGTAAACAATGGCCCGGGGCGTGCACGAATCATTCAAAAGCATGAAAAACATTTTTTGGTGTTTTTCTTGTGTTTTTCTTCTTTGTTTTTCATTTCATTTTTGAAAATTTTTCGAAAAAATTATAGCGTGCATATTGATATTCCTTTCAAGTCTAAGCAACCGCGACTGAAAAGAGATTGTTCATTGCTTGTTTCATACCATTTCAGGCTGACACAAAAGAGGCAGCCTAATGACCAATAATTGCGTACCTCATAAGTTTCGTTAGTTTTCATTGTTGTCGCCGGTCCGATACGCCATTATTCTCCCGACTAGCCCGGGTTTGGCTCTTGCATACCATTATCACCTGATCTCAATCGTTTCAACTCCCAATTCAACTCGACGACAGTCTTGATGTATAAGAATCGCGGTGGCGCGGTTCCCTTTTGTGCTAGGCTTTGTTATGGTAAATAGTTTCCAAAACGAAAGCGTGCACCTTCTTGCGCACCTTCTCCCTTCCGTGGAGTTTTCTTGAACGGCGCTGCTGCCATTCAGGACTTCATCATTAAATATCACTAATCATTAAGTATTTGTGAATGTAATGACGGTGATGGTGCATTCTATGCGTGGCCGGTAAGATAACCGTGCACGCACAAATGTAACAAATTTTGCATATAAAACTTTTCTATTAAGTAAATATTAAATAATCTGCTTAAAGTTAATTAATTGTTACAAAATGTGATGATAAGGAAATATGTGCGGAGACATAATACCTCTATGCATTATTAATTTGCGTACCTGAATTTTGAAAGCCCTAGAGAATACACCTACAAAGGGTTTGCATGAAGTGAGAACGATTTCAGCTCTTTTGTAACAACTAATAGCTTTTTGAGCGAAAGTAATTCCCTCAAGCGCTTTCTATTAAATTGTAATTTTTTGAAATAGACGTCTTCGAAATGAATATTTCTTCGCATACACATTCCTATAATATTCCTATAATATGTTCCTATAATCCATTCTACAATATTTTCTATATTTTCTTATAAAATATTCTTTTGTGTATTTTGTGAATTTGTATAGAAACGCGAAACTCCTCTACTTCGCGATATCATCGCTTAAATATGTTAGTGATATGCGCCCTAATTAGACTTCACCGAAGATGATATGGTTCACGGATTAAACCAACCCGCGACCCGACCAAGCCGGGGGCTGGCAGGCGCAATCATTCGAATAAATTCGTTTTGATTTAATAATAAGATCATAATTGGCAAGTTGAATGGAATTGTGTTGCCCGCAAACATGATTCCGTAGTACAACAAATACTGACTTGGAAATGAAGTAAACTAAATTAAATTGAATTGAATAAATAAGTACGAGTAGTAAGCAAGCAAGCAGAAGATTGTAATAATCGCAACAAACGACTCAAAAGTCAACCAATTTTTACTTACGTCTTGCAAACGCAAACGTATGAATAACAAACTCTCAGACGCTCAATTGAAATGTGCAACGACGTCATGACAGCGACAATTGAACAAATACATCGAATATCCACAGGCTTCTCTTATTATTAGTCAGCCTAGCAGCAATTCAGACTAGCGGTTTGGACTGACGTGTACCACCGATGTGCTCCTGGAGATAATCAAAATTTTGTAGTATCATTCTTATTAATCTGCCGTTCATCATGACAATTTTCATAAAAATATTCATTTCTTTTATGATAATTATTTTAGTAAATAAAAGTGAATTTTAAACGATGATTAAATTGTGTACAATGATTGTATATCAGTGTAATTGATCGACTGCAATTAAACTCCGACTCTGACTTCGATTAGATGAATTTGAGCGTTTTTAAATGTTTCAAATTTTTAACATTTTCTTACGAATCGACGAAAATAAAGAGAGAATAATCTGGTTCGAACATATTTCTAATATATTTCATTTACAATTATCGAATTTCTTGGGCGATATTTTTGTGCGACGCGTTTAAAACAATACCTTCAAAGGCAAATCAACCGTATCTCGGCTCGGCCGTTGAAAGATACAAAAAGACATTTATTCGGAACACTTGAAGAGAAAATATTATGCAATTAATTCTATTACATTTTGTGTATAAACCAGAGTTTGGAGTGACATCAAAAAACTACCAGGAGTTTCCATATTTTCCTTGTAGCATTTTTATATTGTGGGGATTGTTCCCTAACGAGAAGGAGTTAAGCAACGCTTAATAACGACACATACTTGTTGAGATAACACAACTCGACTTAATTTTCACAACTTTGCCCTCACTTCGAAAAATCAGGGAGCAAAATGTGATTATGAAATGCTGGTACGATAGTGGGAGTCATCATCATCATCAGCAGCAGTAGCAGTAGTTGTGGAAGTGTTATATCGTATTTATGTACGGGACATACGGCGTGTGCGCGCCATGCGCCCCGATTTTATTGGACTTATGCCATTACCACACACATTCCGTTGTCACACTTGTACATTAATCAGACTTCACCCCCTCCTACACTCCATCATCCCACCCATCGCCATGCTTCGAATCAATTGATGATTCCAACAGTGAAGTTGCAAAGTGTTATTTGGGTTTATTAAGGATTTCCTGTTAACCAAAATTCAACTGGTCGTCTTGTCGCAACAGCGAATTAATTGAAATATTAAAAGCGTTTCAATCAATTGACACATACGCGTTAATGATTTGACTAATTTTCCATGCAAAATAAAAGACACATTTTTTGTAGACTCATAAATAAATACAATTTTTATTAATTGTCATCAACGCAGTCTCTTTTATGATTGCGTTAATATTTTCGTTAATTGTTTAATGAATTATAATTAAAATATTACAATTAATTTTGCTCTAATTTTTACACAAATATAATAATTTCTATTCCTTTAAATTCAGTCATTAATTTTTTTGCGCTAATTTTATAATTATTAGACTATTAGTGATTTTTTACGAATCACCTCGATTGTGTTTGTGAGACGACTGTTTACTAACATTTTTTGGGAGCAAAGAAAACCAGCAATGTCTAGAAAAAAACTTGAGTTGACTTACGAAAAATTATTATGTACAAATAATTACAGAAAGGCAATTATGTTGGCCTTTAAGGCTCTTCTAGAGTGCATTGATATTAATAACTATTCCTAAAGAATGATATCGATCGGATTTCAATTTGAAAGTATTTGGATAACGAGATGACAGATCCTCATACGGTCCAGAAACCGCTGAACACCGAAGAGATAAGATCTATAAAATTATCGGGGGTCATTCGTGGCAAATAGCACACAAAGCCAATTAAGATTAATTAATTTAATTGAATTAAAATACTCTTAAACTCGATTGTTGCAACTAATCGCTCCTTTTTTGGGGAAAAAGGTAAGAATTGTGCCTACTACTTATTCGTGGCTATTTTCTAAAGCTATCTCTCCGATAATCTGGAAAAATCCTAGCTATCATTTTATGCCCCTTAAAAAGTTTCTAATAGTGTGTCGTTGGTGATTCAACACAAACAAAATGCAGTTCCTTCAATTTTTTGCAATCATCCCGACTATGAATCTCGTTCGGAATTATTCAATCAATTAATTACGCACTTATTTCGGAAGCCAATGAAAATAAAACGTACCAATCGATAATAATCTGAACAGAATTAGTAGTCACCCATTTGCTTCTCGATAAATATTATATACACGAGAACAGCTATAGAGAAGCCGACTCATAGGTTTTTCCATTTGAGATATCACGATGAAAATACACGGTGCGAAGATGTTCATCATCATCATCATCATCGGGTTATTTCAGCTGTTCCGCGATACAACTGTAACCGGTTTACGAATGGGGGCTGTTGGCGATGGTATTCCTGTTGGCGAGATTGGTGCGTTCGGTGAAGGTGGCTGACTAATATGAGCTCCTAGACGGACATGACCCGTCCGTTGGAGGCTGGGTGCTAAATGAGACGTGAGGTGAGGAGGGGATTGAAGATGATTGGCGCTGTTGCTGCTACTGCTGCTCCCACTGCTGGCAAGATGCTGTTGGCGTTGATGAGCCGCAGTGGCAGCTGCTGTTGCGTGTTGGTGCAATAGCTGCTGATACTGCAATCTCTGATAAAGCTCGGCGGTTGGTAGTGGTGAGGAACTTGAGTGGCTCTGGTGGGGTGGCATTACATTACCGTTTAATAATCTTTCCATATTACTGTAGTTTGCCGCAGCGAAGGATGCGGGATTCGAGGCACCGGAAAAGGGCATCGGTAGTCCCAGTGGGGTGGGGTTCTTTGGCACAAATGGATTATAGCGGCCGTACATGCTGGCTAATAGACTGGGTGTATTAACGGTAGGCGCGCCCGTAGGTGGTGGATACAAAAATTGGCCAAATTGCGGATAGCCTAAAGCTGGAAACATTGGCCCGATTAGGGACCGTTTGAAAGCAGCTAAGCGTGAGCGGGAAGCGGCAGTCGTTCGCCGTCGCAGTTTGCCAGTCGAACCGCCAATGAAGACATCTTCGGCCGACGGGTCAAGCATCCAATAATTTCCTTTACCAGGATCATCGTAGTGACGCGGTACCTTGACGAAACACTTATTCAGACTGAGATTATGACGTATGGAATTCTGCCAGCCTTGTTTATTGTCTCGGTAGTACGGAAAATTTGTCATAATATACTCGTAAATGCCATTCAGTGTAAGTCGTTTCTCCTGACTCTGTCTGATTGCCATCATGATTAGGGCGTTGTAACTGTAGGGTGGCTTTTCGTTACCCTTCTTGTCCTTGATGGGTTTACCGTTCGTTTTCGAATCTGCGTCACCTTCACCATCGCCATCGCCATCACCGTCACCATCATCACCGTCGCCTTCATCATTTACTTCCATATCAATATCATCTGCTTCGCTATCGGCGCAAACTTCAGCGCTATTGATGCGTCCCCGCCGCTTAGTTTCTTCAAAACTATTTGTGCTTACTTCGCTTCCTTCAGTGGGTGGCGGTGGTGACATGCTGGTGACATCAAGATCAGATTCACCATCCGTTGCATCATGTTCCTCAGAATCTGGAGGAGAATGACAATTCCTATTCTCCGGAGAGAATACTCTACTTGAAAATTTATCGTTATCTCGATCCTCTACGGTCTCGGGAAGAATGGCATTGATCGAGAAGCTCGATTTAAGATGCGGTGTTCGTGCCATTTTGATTACTGGCGTATGTTGCAGATGATTAAGTTGCTGGCTTTGAGTGTTAATTAGATGATGCTGCAAATCAAGTGTTTTTTGTTGGTCACTGATCTCACTGGCTTCAAGCACAGATTCAGCTTTGACCATGATTTTTCTTTTTTGGTCACTCAGCACCTAAACACTGAACACTTCCTAAATGTTTCAATTGTAATCACCAAAATCCAGTCTGCTACGACGCGAACCCGCGCAATACGTGTCCTCTACGTGTTCCTAAACAGACAACAAATCGAAGACGACCTTCGGATTTATCAATAAAATCCGCAAACAATTTTGGCGCCCCGATTATATAACTTGCTACACAGCTCGCTGCGTTCAGATTTCATACGTTCTGTGCGCGGACCACGTCTAACGAGTTTCAACGATTTTTGTAGACTAAATGTGAAGACGGCGATAAAACATGATTATCCAGTGTTTGGAGACTTTCAGTTGTGCGTCTATGCTTGCGTGTAAAACCAACCAATCGTTGATGTGGATTGTGTTCTCGTATAGTGAGGAAACATTATGTTGTTATTGCTAGTGGGCGTGGCTAACTTTGTGGATAACTAAACCATCTGATGCTACAACACACACGTCTGCTAAAGTTGACGCTTCCATATTGAATGCACTGCCTTGATTTTGTTGTTCCGCTCGTTATATTTTCACGAGAAGAAGAGAAGTGGAAGAAGAGGAAGAAGTAGGTGAATAAGAAGAGGAAATGCTTGGGAAGAGTCCCAAACCTAGTCAGTTCTACTCTCAGTCCTTATATGAAATATTGAATTTGTATTACTTTGTTATTGTTTGTTGTCTTGTTTATTTTGTTTTGTTTTTGTTTCTTTTTAAATCCCGACAGGCTGCACGGATTTGCTCTTTTCACTGCTACCGTTGTTGTTGCTCGTTATGACGGTCCTAAGGAGGGCATACGTATCGATTCGGCAGCTGCTGCCTGAGGAGAGACGACCTTGTTGTGTGGAGAGTTGTTTCGCCACTGCTGCTTTAGCCTTTGTTTGTGTTATTGCTGTTGTTGTTGGCTGTTGCTGCTGCTGCTGCTGTTCTTATTCGTTTTTGTTGTTGTTATTTGTTGTTGTTGTTGTTATTGGATGTTGTTAGTGGCAACAGTGTAAATGTTTACCGATGTTTCTATATAATTTGTTGCCGAGTTTGCAAACTCTCGTGTCGGCGTTGGATAAGCGGTTTTCTGTGCTTCGACCAAGTAGAACGGCATTAAAATGGCGGACTGCGAAAGGCGAGTCTCCAGTTCTTCTTTATTGATTATTAATACTTATTGGTCGCTTGTATGTTCAGTAGTGGGCGTGAGCAGCTTCTTGTAATTACTTAATCCAAAAGCTGGTTGGTTGATTGGTTGGCCTTTTTCCGTGGATTTGATTAAATAAAAATAATTTCGAATTCTCTTTTTGCACTTTTGACTCTTCGATATTTGATGAATGTGGAAAATATATCTGAGAATTTCTAGCCGTTGATTATTTAGTTAAAGATATTCTTTTAGCGGAAGGGCTTGAATCAATAAATAAATTTGCGGAAATTCGGATGAAATTTATGATTGTTTCATTACGATGGCTTTTTGTTGTTGTTATTTTGTTGGTATTTTTAGCACTATTTCATTTATGATTTTCTTTACTAATCTATCTTATCGGAAATGGCAACCCTATCTAGGATTAGAGACTCATACTTTGCGACATTTACAATTTTCTTGAAGACCTTTAGTAAATTTGATTTTTAACAAACTGATAAATAATACGATTTATAATACGATCTCGTATCAAACAGACAAATTGAAAAATTATGTGGAAAAGAAATGATTTCTAACGCAATAGCTTTGCATTAATTTATTTATTCTTATACGCAGACTATTCGTTCCACAAGAAAAGGCAACATAGTTTTGATAAATTTTTACATTATATATTTCGAACTATAACGAACACGCCTTACTTTGCACCTATAATATTTTAATTTCCCTCTCGAAAAAAATAGGCGTTACGTCTCGAAACCTGTATTCCCTCAGGAACAGATTCAGTTGTCTTCGGTACGTCGTGGTGATTTTTTAGTAGTAGTGGTGAATATTTGAGTAGGCTAGATCATGAAATACAAACTCCCTTTAAATTTCTTTGATCTTATGCAAATTTCCCAGACAAAGGATGGAGATATTTTCATCTACTCGCGCTCATGATAAACCGGAACATTATTTAAATTTAATATTTTACTCAATCCTAGATAATGCAATGCTATTTCGTATCCTAGCTTTAATTTCTTTTGCTGTCGTATTTATTTTGTAAAGTCAAATTAGTTGTGGTTGAAGCAGCACAGTATTCAGCTGACGCGTCTACTGCATTCATCTCCGATTTTATTGCAACGCACAACAACATTTTCAGATTCATTAACGATACCGCGTTGTGCGGACAGTCGGTCTTTAATTGATTGTGTGATTCCATAAATAAAGAGCGGTTAATAATTCTGATCCCGAGACCCGGGCTCATTATTTAATAAGAAAGAAATCATCGGCAGCAGTAGCAGAATTGAACATGTATTCGCTCTTAAATACAAACATACTCACGGACATCCGTCATCTCGTTGATGCGCGTTGGCAGAGAAGGAGAGAGTAGTGGGCTGTTTGTGGATGCCTTTAATTAGTTTTGTTCATTATTTTGGCCTGTATTGACCCGATTTCCAATTAAGTTAATTTAGTTAAGGGGCAACCGCGTCACGACCCTGCCCCCGATCTAGCCTGACCGCGACCGCATGAATGAATGTGTAAGGGCAGTAGAGTGTAAGTGCATGCATATATATGTGTGTGTGTGTATATATACATGAACAATCGCTTGCCCGTTGGCTCATGCGATCGTTAGATCGAGTTGTTGAGAAATTACTTAATAGAATAGAAGCGCGTCTTAAACTGCGTCACTTTCAAGTATTGTTGGTCCATTCGCTTCAATTTAGATTCGAAATTGAAGAAAATAAAATAATACACGTTTTCGCTACTTGTTTAACGCCTCGCCACCACCACGCGTACCAGCATCATCTCAAACAAACCCAACAAACAAATCAACAATGAAACGGACATGACGAATCATTATAAAAACATATACTAAATAATATGTGATGACGACAAATCCGAATTTCTGAGCGCCCGCAGGCCATTAAGGGCCTTGCATGCAGGCCAAATTGATTGAGGGCGTTCGATGGAGAGCACTGCGGTTTAAAGGTCATGTAGTGACGCATATGATGAACAACGTAAACAACGCACTGTGACAATTTTGTCAGCTACTTGAATTAGGTGATAAAACTCATAAAAAAGAGACCAATTTTGTTTTCATTTCAAACCAAGAAATATACAAAAAATGTTTCATTAAAAAATATTCGGGGCATGTTCACGAACAGTCCAACGAAATATTGTTTATTTTATTCTGTTAACGCTTAGGGCGTCGTTGGCATAAATTCGAAACAGCGACGAAGTATTCCATTTTCATGACGAGACTCAGGCGTCAACATTTTTGTGTTGGCTTTACGTATTTTGCCAACGCAGGACTTTCGAGAAAGGTCGTTATCACAGTTTTCGCCGTCATGGTCGTCAACGTTGTCGCTGCCGCCGTCAATGCTAGTTCATGTTTTCTACGAAATTTGGCCAATTAAGATTTAAACATTTTGTATCACTTTTGTTGACTGTGACTGATTTGGTATGAAGATGAAATTCGAATTTTAACCCTTTCAATGCCGCTTACCTCCGCATCCACTTCAATTAATCCAAATGCAAACTTTTCCAAATATTTGCGCGGATTGTACCGGGTCGGGTATTGTTGTTTTTATTGCTGTTATGAAGCGACGAATGTTCACATCGTTATGTTTCCGGAGAAATATCCTTGAAAGGATTTACTTAATTGAATTTTTCGCAAGCGGATTAATTTTCTTTGTTTTCATGAAGAAGCATCTACCTGAATATATATATATATATAAATATTCCACATATATATTTCGCTCCCGCCCGCAACATTCGGCACAGGATACCGTTTCCAGCTTGGAAATAATTTTCTTATTCTTATTCCTCCTCCTCTTCTTCTTCTTCTTCTCGTTCTTGTATGTTGATTTGAGCCGATGAGCACCGCACACATGTCTCAACATAAGATGCTTCAATTCGTATAAATGAAGTGTCTTCGTTGTTTGAGAACACTAACGGCAGTAGGTATGGCCAATTTAACGAAAGTAGCTTCCGTATGAATGCAGGCGAGGCTGGCTAATCCGCAAAACTTGTATTTATTTATATTGCCGGCCAGGGTCGAGGCTGGCGAAGGAAGAACGAAGAAGAGAAGAGCGCAAGATTAAACTGCAATAAAATCTGCCTCAAAAACTAATCGTGTGGTCGAGTTACCATTGAGTTTATGTAAATAGAACACGCTTCCTTGAAAGGAGCAAATGCAGCATAGGTGCTGGCGGTTTAAAGGGTTAAGATGAAAAAGGGTTGCGAATTATAGGCTATGACAATATATAATACAGACAAAAAAGGGCAATATAACTGAAAATATTTATGAGGAAATATTTCGGGGAGGATGGAACTCGACACGGTCTAATCTATCGATTTGAAAAAGATCAATGAGTGAACTTGAACGGAATGGGATTTTAGCGTCGGGATTCCTTGAATAATTTAAATTAATAAAAACAAAGCAATACAAGCGGAAAAGTGTACGTATGTTCGTGTGGACTGACGTATGTGTCTATATATAATTCGTGTAGTTCGGTTTTGGGTATAAAAGGCTGAGACTTTACGGTTCACTCAGGCTTTAATTTAAGGTATTTCAAAATGAATTTCGCGTATCGATTATAGAGTTTATTTTAAGTACAAATAATTTTGAAATTATTATAGTTTTCTTACAAGAAATTATTATAAAAGCTAGTACTACCAATACTTAAAACCGCTCTTAAGCGCCCTCCGACCAAAATTTACATTTTTAAGGCGACCAAAGGCACAACATTCTTTTACTATATTTAATATATTTTACTATATTTTTGTAAAAGAGTATATTGCTTCATCGCCATTATAGTATCTCGGTATGACCCACCTTCTGTACTCCCATGGCCCCGTTTTAGGAAGTCTTTTTATGGATTAATTAAAACATATTCTTTCTCATCTATTCCCATACAATTTGCTCGTCTTCGTATTTAATTTATTTCTCAAGTATTTTATAATAGTTTATGTGGAACACCCTGTGAGAGCATCGCTCTCTCGGGTATATCTAATGCTCCGGATAGATCTAAGCTTTTTGTTTTGAAGGTTGTCTAAATCTTTGTAGGCCTTGATTTCGCAAGCAATACGTGATTATTTTGGATTCTTATGCACCAATCATTTTCTTTTTATGAAAATTTTAAAGATTTCGTTGGAAATTGATCATTAATCTGTTGTTAAATAAAAAAAATCGATATTTTTCGTCATTAATGCGATTGTTTTTTAAAGAAATATTAAAAATACTTTCATAGTAAACGGCTGCATAACCTGCAGCAGCCTTTAATCCTGCTACGAGGATATTCTAAAGGGTACTAAGACATTTCCTAAATGATCTATCTTTTCTTTATAAAATATTTAAGTTTTTCTTAACAATTTTTTTGGCATTTTCTATGCATTTCTTTGAAGATTTCTTTAGCATTTTCGTAAAATTTCCTTTTCAGTTACTCTTCTTCTTCTTGAGGAGATAATTAAATATTTACAAAACATGCCGCATCCGATCATAGTGTCCATAATCTGAAATTGCAATTTACCAAAAATGTATCTAACTCCTTCTTAATTTTTATTCTCTTAATCCGCAGAAGAAGGCTTAACATAATTTTTGAAAGGCACCATTTTTCCTTCCTCGTCGGTGTATCCTCGATAAATAAACGAAAAACAACGAAAACGCATGTAAACGAAAGAACGGACAAACAAACGAATATTAACGAACAATTTAAGTAACGCAAAATGGATCAGTAGCACACTTTATAAATACATAAAACGTTTCTTTCAAAACCGTAAAGACTTAGACCCGATACATCTGCGCGCACACTACTCGATAAAGCGTTGCTAGTTTGAAGAATGTAATCTGCGGTACTTAACCCTGGTAATAAGATAAGTAACTTACGCTTGAGATGCTTGTTATTTTTGTAAATTTGTAAATGGCATAAAAGCATTTCGAGCACCAGCCTAAGCCAATTCAAACGGGAGTAGATTTCAGCTTCGAACTGAACTGGATTGAGCTGAATTGAAGACAACATTCGGACGGGCATTGACAGACGGACGGGCAGACGGACGGACGTATGTATGGTCGGATCAGTTGAACCGTGCTACTGATCTGATTTAAATCTTCATCCTCTACGAGACGGATGGAAACCAATCAACCAGTCAATGCGATCGTGTGGCCGTTTTATTGTTTGTTCACCTTAGGCCCGACAAATATGGTTTAGTTGGCCGCAAAACAATTTCGCACGGGCTTGCATTCAATGCAATCAGCCTAGCCCAGCTCAAGGAAAACAATGCCCATCGCCTTCTGGATAAGGAATGCTGAAGGAATGGGAAAAGATGACGAAGAAGAAGAAGAAGAAAATTAGATGTTGTTAGAGAGAAAGGCGAGGAAAATGAAGAATCGTAGTAGTAGTAATAGTAGTAGAGGATTTGGTAACTGGATTGGTGAATTGTATGCAATCCAATTCAACAAATCCTGTCTAGAAGTAATTGAGAAATGTGTTAAGATTATGATGTACTCAATTTTGAAACAATACGACAGTTACCGGATAGTTACGAGATGAACGAACAGAGAGGAATTATCAATCTCTTTAGAATTAAAAGATCAGCCTCTAAATCCGGGGGCATCCGAGCAAAAAGAGTCCTGTACCGCCATCGCAAACACAAAACCAATAGAAAAATTAAGATGGATGTAATTGAATTTAACAATATTTCAGTGCTTTATATGTCCTTTATATGTATACAAGTCTATTAGATCTCTACGTGTACGCTTACTTATTTATAAGCGTCAGTTTTATTCGCAAATATATGATTTATATTGATTTACATTAATCAATCTATAATTTTTTTGGATTCCTAACGGGATTAGCCTATATCGATTACTAATATCGATGCTTTTATGACGGTATTATATATACAATTGTCTCTGTATTTTATGTCATGAAATATGTGTCGTGGGACTTCGTAGCGGCCAATGTGATTACTGCAAATTACGTTTATAATTAGGATATTATTAAGATATATATTGTTATAAATTGAAGAGATATAATTTCTAATGAGAAATCATAATAAAACAAATAAGCATCTGTCGATCAGCAGATTTTGAGCATATTAATGACACAGCTTAATTAATTAATTAATTAATTTACTTAAAACTAAATCAACGTTATAAATCAAGTATTATAACGTTGTAGTAATGTAGGAATCATTAAATTCTTTACCCTTTACCCTTACGCACTTTGCTGGTTTTGCACTTTGCATGGACGACAACTCGCAGTCTCGGATCTAGCACTATTCCACCATGTTGAGAAACGTCACACAAAGGTTTCAATTTGTAGCTACCAAACAAATCCTAGCTGATTACAAAAATTAAACCGTTCTAAATTAAAGCTTTTATGGGAGTTAACACCGGAAGTAACACCGGAAGTTTCGTTATGTCTATTGATATTGAATTCTTAAGGAAGAACGTGCTGGATGTGATTGATGTGATTAATAAGATAATAAAGTAGACGGTTAATCACGCATTGCGGAAATTGGAATAGATTCAATTAATCAAAATAAGAAAAGCTTCTTACATGATACATAATAATGAAAACTTTGGAAGAATCCATTTGACTAATTTCAGCGCTTTTGGACAAAGTGATGCTTCTAATTGTTTCAGGCAAACATTCTTGGACTTGGGCAGTGGACTTTCTTAGCAGAAAACCATCCGAAAGGGAGGAACTGAATAATTGGGGCTTTATAAGATTTGATCAATTATGATCCTCTCAAAAAGTCTTGGGAGTTTATTAAAGCTTAGGAAGCAGTTACTAGTATTAGTCGGGCAATTACTTATATCAGGTCTATTACCGGACATGTGCAAAGAATTGATTTTAAAGGTCTTCGACAAACTCGTAAAATAAGTTGGACAAAGGAAATAAGTAAAAATCTCATCTGGTACTAAAACTGGTATACAGTAATATTTAATAGTACGCAGGGCACCCAATGTCACCCGTTTACTCCTTTGTAAACAGAATATATAAGAATTCGATAACAAATTCCAAATTCATGTAATTCATGTAGAAACCACTCAGAATTTCTCTTTCAAAATACAAATAATTGTGCGGTGGAAAAAACTTCTCAAAGCGCAAACTCTGTGTCAAAAATTTAATCCTTTTGGTATTAATGTTCATGTCTGACTTTTTATAGAAATGTATTATATTGAAACAGAACCCGTTAAAAAGTTGTGGAGTACTCTTTTTTGGCAATAAAAGAGGATTTATCGTCGAAGAACGGAAAAATGGAAAATAAAAGAAATCTATACCGGAATATGTAAATTTTATTACCGGAGTGTATTAAAAATATCAATGGTGGAATCATCGAGAAGCGATTAGGAAAGCTCAAGGAAAATATTCTGGGCCCAAAACAGCTCATTGTCGATTACAAAAAGGCTATAAGAGGCCGGCTATCAAGGACGCTTAATATTCTAAATTAAATTAACAAAATGTTAAAGCAAATATTTATTAATTGCAAGTACTGTGAACTCATTAATCAGAAAGCACCCTGTACATGTAAAAATATTCAAAAAATGTTTTTGCCTTTTTGTCAAAAAAACCAACAATTAGAGCCTAACTTTATAAAGCATTGCATTGACAAATATTGGCCTATTCAAAACGTATTAGAAATAAGAGACTGCTCTATTGTTATCACTACAGGGCACGCCTATATATACTATTAAAAATTTATACCATTTGAAAAAAAAATCTGAAAAAACCTTCCCCGATTTTATTAAATTGCTTTAAACGATGTCGGTTCACACGAACCGATTACATAGAATACTTTTTTTCATATCGAGATCAAAGAGATGCCGCCCGCCTCGGATCATTCGTAAAAAGGAATATCAAGAGTAAGAACAAGAGGAAGAAGAAGAAGAGGAAGAAGAAGAAGAGGTAGAAGCAGAAACTATCGAATATCTTGTACACTTTGTCGATAAATGATGAAGACATCAAAAGAATCGAAGAAGAAGAAGAAGAAGACGAAGAATAAGAGTAGAGTGGAAGACGGTCTTCAACGCCCTCGCGTTCTGTCGAAAGTGGTCTCATCTTTCACTCTCGTTTCAAGTCGTAACTGATTCGTTATTGGCAGCAAGCTGACATGCAACGTCTATGTCTGGTTAATGATAATGTCGGCACGTTTGGGTTCTATCGGGATGCCAAATATGTGGTGCGTCATGTGCCCCGATCGACCGGACCAATCAACCCCTCTACCTGCGCAATAGAATAAGTCCAAGATGAACGGAATACATTCGGAATAGATGATGATGAAGAAGAAGAAGGGTGCTTGTGCTGCTGCTGCCGAAAGTGATGAAGGATGAAGACGCCGTTGTTCCTGCACAGCTTGATATGTCACTAAAAACAACGTCGCTTCAATTTCAAACAAACAACTTTATCATCTAGAACAACAACAACAACATCAAACGACAACAACAATATCTATCACAACAATTGTAAGTGGTCAGGGAGCAAGCAGCCCGTAATGAAGTCATTTGTTAGCATTTGTGTACTGACGGTGCTGCCGGCTAGCGGGCATTAATCAAAATGGCACAAAATCCCAAAAACAACAAGGAAAACTTCCTCAAAAAAAGCAGTGATTGCAACATAAATAAGAAAGCAAAAAATACTAAATACGAAGATTAAAAAAGCGAAGACCGCCAAATGGAATGGAAGGGGGAAGACTCTGCATGTAATGAATCTTTTACCAAAACAAATTATTACAAAAAAATTTCGATTTTACAGAATGTTATGTATGAGCGTTTATTTACATTTCCACACTTATCAAATACGAATACATAAACTTAATTCCTGTACTTGCGAATGAAGCCGGATGCCGGAATCAGTTCTAAGTGATCATAACTCGATTTTGCCCTTAGTGCATAAGATGCGGAGAATCAATGGTGAGGGACTTCCTCTCTCCCGAGACCGGATCGTCATCGTCATTATCATCATCATCGTCGTCGTTTTGGTGAATCGCTCTGAACAACTGACGCTCATAAATGCGCTTTATCCTTTTGGAGGTGAATCATTGACTGATCAATTGACTCCACTCCCATCGCCCATTCAAACAATTGCCAGCATGGCAATCAATTAGTGGTTGTGATTCATATATTGGATTCGCTGATTGTGCTTTCTCTCACCGTTATCGCTTTAACTGCTTGGAAATTTCCCGAAGAACTGCATGCGATTGAAGAAGTCGGCGGTCATTGGTGGTAGACTTGGATATGTATTAGCTGTTGGAGACAAATTGATGGGATTGTATGGCATCTGAGGTGCACCGGGCAAGCTGGCAGAATAGGCGGGTGCCATACGTTGATAAAGTGCGGCAGCAGTGGCAGCAGCAGTAGCAGCTGCAGCAGCAGCTGCATTCCCATAAGTCACAGCAGCTCCAGTTCCCGGACCATACGTTGCTGGAAGTGCATTGTGAAATGCTGACGTTGGTATACCGTAGGGACCCATAAATGGTGAAAACATTGCCTGGCGATAAGCGGCTAATCGCGTACGATTGGCGCCCGGGTTTTTGCGTCGCAATTTACCAGTAGTCTCTCCAATAAATACTTCTTCGGCGCTCGGGTCTAGCACCCAGTAATTGCCTTTGCCGGGATCGTCGTAACTGCGCGGGATTTTCGAGAAACATTTATTCAGACTGAGATTATGACGTATTGAATTTTGCCAGCCGCGCTTGTTCATCTTGAAATACGGGAATCTATTGATCAAATACTGATAGATACCATTCAGTGTAAGTCGCTGTTCGGGACTGTCCTGGATGGCCATCATGATCAAGGCGTTATAACTGTATGGCGGTTTTTTATTGTTATCCTTGTCCTGTTTCTTGCCGTCACTATCGCCTTCATCGCCGGCACCCACTTCCGTTTCGTCATCAACGCTATGATCCTCATCATCGTGTTTGTCTTCGCTGGACGCTAAGGATTCTGTGAGCATACTCATGGGCGTACTCGTTCGAGATGGACCTTCAAATTCATCGGATGTCGCTGAGTATTCTCCATCGGATATAAAGACATTTTTCTGTTCTGGTTTGGTTATTAAATTGTGCACCGATTGAATCTGCTGTCGTTGCTGGTGCGTGTTCCGGGCAAGAATTGCATCGATGGAAAAACTGCTCTTGAATTCCATTTCCGTGATATTTTTAACCATTTTTGAAAAAATCTCTGCTTTCGAATATTGAAATAAACAATCACAAATTGAAGTCGTCTGCGTGTGCTATGAGTTCACAACTTGGCTCGATACTGACTTCACTTCGACGCCGTTCTCACTACTTATAGTCGTCGCTCTCTCTATCCCCCGTTGCGCAGAATCGAATGCACAATCTTAATGACTACCAAGCACCAAGAGCTTTGTGACTCTCACATTGCGTGCATCGGCAGTAGCAGGTACTCAACATAAATTGTTTGGTCTACCATCCATAGGAGACTCCGCCTCGCGTCGGAGGGACGAAGATCTACATGTTCTGGTTTGGTGTGGAACGTATTTGTGAGATACTATGGAGAGTATCTTGGATTGGTCACGGTCTGGTCGGGAATTATGAATTTTCAACGCGCGTATGCGTGTGTTTGTGTTTCATTTGTGATTGTGTGAGTGAGTGTTTATATTTACTCTGTGTTTTCTGGTTTTGTTGTTGTTTGTTTTGTGTTTCGGTGCTTCGGCGTCAAAATATCTATTTCAAAAATCCAAACAGGGTTGGTTTGGTCGCGTTACCCTCGTCAGAAGGAAACTAAAATAATGTACCAGGAGCGCATGGCCTTTGTTTTTGTTTGCTGCGGACTTGTTAATTGTTTTTATTTATTTGAGTTTGTGTTTATGGAATATATGAAATTTGTTTAAGGCATAATCTCTTTAGGGAAGATGGTGGGATGGCAAAAGAGGGGAGCGGCAGGGGTAGCGGTTAGAATGTCGGTAGAAAGTTAGAATGGCGAAACGATTTATAACTATTTATTTATAAAATAATTATATATAAATTTCTAAAACGTAGTTTAAAATATGTAGTGTAAAATATGCTACACAGTAACCAAATTGTGTAGTAGACGTATTTACATAGTATTAATAATAGTAATAAATATTTTATATAATTTATCTGAAAACTCGTCGCTGACGTTGTAGTTTGTTTCTCAAGACCACCGCTTCAGACTTAAGTATTATCTAAATATTACTTATATAAACTTAAACAAATTGATGTGGTACGCCCACAAATCGTCGTAGAAGTTTTCGGGGGGTTAATACACCCCACACAACACACCTTAATTTGTCTGGTCGAATATAAATTTATAGTTTAATTCTAGTAAACCTAGAATTAAATTCTTCCTTAATTTCTCGTACATTTTAAAGGCCAGTCTGAGCTTCAAATGTGCCCTAAAGAAACGAAAAATTAGGCAAGCAAGGATAATAATAAGCAAAGACAGATCCACGTAGGACTCGAATGAGTTTGATGCTGATCTGATTTCTAACATTTTGATCACCAAAGAGTAAAGAGATGCAAAGAATGGATTTAAGCAAATTGTTTGGCGATATTTTCATTCGTTTCGCATTCTTCGTTCCTTTCCCGATTTTTATGATATGGAGAAATACGCCCACATCTTTTAATACGCCATTATTGAGAGTATATTTTTGCCTCAGACGTTAAGTTTGAACGAAAAGGTTTAAGCTTAAATTCGCACTGAAACGAATATATACGCTAGCTCCTTTAGGGTATAAAAGTTGTTTTAAATAAATAGTTAAATATGCGTTTTATTTCTTGAATAAATATAATAACTTATCGTAGATTGCTTGAGCTGGTTATGTGAACTTCTAGACCTGGAGGAAGTTTAACACTCGTTATATTTCGTAGTATAATACTCCTGCCGAAAAGTGCACAGAGTCTTCCATTAGTTGGTTCAATAGATTTAGTAAAGCTGATGATCATAAACACGTTACTTTAAATACTGTCGAAAACCACACCAGTCATCAGTCAGTCGATCCCGTCTTTTTCGAGATAATTCCTTCTAAACAAACTACTCTTTATATAATCTTGTTACAAGGAAGATGAAAAGAATTTTAATAAATTATTAACACTATGAGATAGTTAATAATTCGATTCGAAGTACATTGCATAAAAAATTAATAAAAGGTGAAATATTGAGTTAGTAAAATAAAGCCTTTTATAAAATTAAATTTAACACACGGTACAGTCTTCTGGATATTTATAAATTTATTCATCATAAATCTGACATCAATTGATTTTTCTATAGCCAACCACAATCCAACAAAGTCGGTCCAACCATTTTCCTCTTTCCTCTAACCAATGTCCTTTAGCCTTTAGGAATACTCGTTTGGGAAAAGCGTTTTAAGAAATGCCAGGTATCGAAGGGTATTGAAGTGAAAAGATTAGTACGTTTTAAGTCAATTAGTTTTGTGGATACCGTACCGTTGGTTCGCCTTTAGTTTTAGAACTAAGTAATTTTTTTTCGTCCACTCTTGCGTTGGTACAGACACTTCGGTTGGTGGCGGCGGGTCCTTTGAAATTTTAAACGCCTTAAAGAAAAGAGAAAAAATCTCCGATTTTAACTGGGTGTCACGCTATTTGCTAATTTCCTGCTACTCATCGGGTTGTCAACGCATCGATCGGTTGTTGGATTTCTTTTTTTTTATTAGCAAAACGAGCACATACGTACAAAATACGCACGCACACATACTCGCATGCGTATATACATGTGTATATGATACTAATACATGTCCTTTGTGTAGGCGTAGAAATGAAAAAAATAAAAATAGTATTGATCTGCCGATCCTGTGCAGTTTTTGGTTCGGGCCGGCTTCTAATTCGTGATGATTCGTCTTTGTTTTCTCTCCTTGAAAAGGATCTTTTGTAAATTTAGTGTCTTTTGCCGCTTCTGTCGCTTTTGGTTTCTTTCATTTTTGCCGACAGTATTGATAATCATGCTACCGCATTACTTCTGTCCTCAATATTTGTGTTTTTTTATAGTCCGAAGGACCTAAATCAAAGAAGAAAAAAAAAACAGAACACAAATACAAATCAATCGGAGTGTAACACTTGCTTTTCTCGTAGATATTCATTCCAAACATTCATCCATGCGTGCATATTGTTGTTGTGTCGGCGGTTACTTCAATTATTGAATTATATAGAAATCAATTCGGATGACTTCATCTGGCGTTCATCTGTATTCATTGTTTGACGCCTCTGTGTATTGAAACAATGTGATGACTTTGCTTTCTTTGTTTGCTTTCAATAAGACCAACAATTTCTTCAACTAAATGACGTTCCTAATTGAGTTTTGACTTTTGTTACAAAAAAAAAAAAAAAAAAAAAAGAAAAAACTTAACAGAGACATCATTTGGGTTTTCGATGATTTTCAACGCATTTGCTTGTCCTTGCAGCGATTAAAGAGGATTAGCACGTTTATTATGAAAAACTTTTAATAGATTAAAAGTGATTTTTTTGCGCGTATTTTTTAAGATTTTGCTAATGGATAGTTTTTGAAAAAAAAAATGAGAAAAAATGAATTGATAGGTTGGGTAGATTCTATCTCTTACCAGTAGAAATTTTTCTCTATATCATTTCGATTTGAAATGTCTGGAAAGAATACCAAAATGTTATCGAGGTTATTCTTAAGGAATATCAAAGGACGACTGGGTGATAATTTGCTACGCTCTAGGAGCTCGAAAGAATACTATTCTATCACTAACCTCGCCTTTCTTCTGGTCAAACAATGGTGGCAAATGTTTTCGTCCTGATGTCAAATGATTACATTTAATGAATTTCAATCTGCGTGACTAATCGATTTAGTACCAGATCGTCAGATCTACTAATCGTTCGTTCTGCATCGGAACGGACACAACCGAAACGAAGTGCTAGAGTCTCTCTCGGAATGTTCATAAAATATCATCGGATCGTTTTGTATAGTTTTCACATGGTGGTTGGTGGTGCCCGTACAATAGACACCTCTAAGCATATCCTTTATAACTTAATTTAAAGTCATGACTTTTATAGAAACTATTTGTTGTCCTTTTCGTTGTGCATTTTTGTTCGTTTCTTTTTTTTTCTCTTTTGGGGTTTTTTCATCATTTTTGGGTATTTTGTCGTTTTTCGACAAAAATTCGTTTCACCACAACATTTTTAATAAAGTAATCAATGCGTGAAAAGGGCAAATTTGCTAGCGAGTGGTTTTCAATCTGATTTATTTTAAAGCATTAAAAATTATTAACTTTTATTTGAAATCAGCAGGAAGAAAGGTCGAAGGATCAAGCATGAGATAATCTATGCCTATGGGGGTGGCCTTTAAGGTTTTATTATTTCTAATAAGCGCTTGCAAAGAGAAAGGAATTTCGATTATGAGCCTCGAGGTTGTGTCTTTAAGTTATATTTATTTAAGAATTATTACATGCTAACGCTTTATATTCTCAAATTATATATATCGAGCTTGTATAATCAGAGCTCATATATATACATATATATATATATATATATATATATATATATATATATATATATATATATATATATATATATATATATATATATATATATATATATATATATATATATATATATATATATATATATATATATATATATATATATATATATATATATATATATATATATATATATATATATATATATATATATATATATATATATATATATATATATATATATATATATATATATATATATATATATATATATATATATATATATATATATATATATATATATATATATATATATATATATATATATATATATATATATATATATATATATATATATATATATATATATATATATATATATATATATATATATATATATATATATATATATATATATATATATATATATATATATATATATATATATATATATATATATATATATATATATATATATATATATATATATATATATATATATATATATATATATATATATATATATATATATATATATATATATATATATATATATATATATATATATATATATATATATATATATATATATATATATATATATATATATATATATATATATATATATATATATATATATATATATATATATATATATATATATATATATATATATATATATATTAATAAGTTTTCGGTAAATATACTGTTACATCAATATACTATTCGGTAAATATAATGTTACATCGTGTATTTGAAAGTCATGTTTATTTTGCTTTGGGATTGTTTATTTTATGTGGGGTAAATTTCTTTTGGGGTTATGTTTGTATATTATGTATCTCGAGGTTATTTATTTGAACGTTACATATTTTTAGGTCATGCATTTTGAGTTTAATTTGAGGTTACTTTTTGGGGTTTTATTAATTTGAGGGTTTTTGAGGTTATTTTGCATATTTTGAGGTTATATTGTGTATTGGGAAATTATGTATTTTGTGGTTATATATTTGAACATGATACAAATTTTGGTTATAAGTTTTGAAGTTACGCTTTTTGAAGATATTTTGTATATATTAAGGTTACAATCATACATTTTGCAGGTTATATATTTTTGTGTAATATATTTGAACGTTATACAATTTTAGGTTATAACGCTTCTTGAGGTTATTTGGTATATTTTGATTATATTATTATGATTATATATTTATATATTTTGAGATAATACAACATGTTACAGATTATATATTATGGGTTTCTAAACTACATATATATGGTTATGGATTACACATTTTATAATTTTCGATTAAATATATTGCTACATTATGTTATTGGTTATTACATATATTATATTCCGATAGAGAATTCTAAAATTTTGAGAAAGAGTTGAATTATACACTAAATTCTTGCCTTTCATCGACGTTATAACCAAACCATTTTCGAATTGAGTCAAAATCAAATCCTTAATTATTGATCTGATCCTCTTATTTATTAAAATGATAATCAATATCCAGAAACATTCCAGAAAACAAAAAGAAATTTTTTTTAAAAATATCGTGACATTCGCCTAATCCGTTGTATTGCAGGTGCGTCTAGATGAGATCGTGTTAACAATTAACTCACGGTCTCGTGGTCCTTTTACACAGTCGAAAATCAATAACATTTATTGATCCTTTAAAGGTTCCTTTTATTTGATCCTTTCTTTGAATAATTGTTTCATCTATCCATCTTTGTCATCCATCCTGCCGTGAAAGGCTGGCTGAATTGAGTCGTTTTTTTCGGGATTATTGAACAATCAACATCAACACCGCTGGCCGCAACACAGAGAGAAGACACCTCAATTAGAATCAGGATACGTTTATCTAGTTGTCGGCCATAAAAGCATCATTGCCATCATTGCCATCAATGCCTTTTATTGTTTAATATCAAAGCGGTAACCGAATCATGAAAGGCAATATTATGTATAGGACTCAGCGGGAGCTGGTGTTCACTTACCGACGAGAATAGGAAGAAAAAACCTTACCGGCCGGCCTTACCGGCAAACGCGTTAGACGGAGGCGAGGCAATGTTGGAAATTGAGGATAATAAAATTTTGAAAAAAAGAATTATAGAAAAATACAAAAACATAACGCATACAATCAACAAACAAGGAAGCAGTTTGTAGGTACGATACATCGAACATGCCATCCACGGCTATTACGTACCGAGGAGCCAAAGATATAAATGCAGTCGGCCCTGCCCAAAATTCTGTCTTCGTCGACGGCGTCATTGTTTGTTGTTGGGATGTAAAGCGCACAATATGAAGACATCAAAGGTCTTGCCAAACCCGCCAATTGGCGCAACATGATCGACATCGTTGTATTGTTTATCATTTTAATTGTTGTTCACTTAGATTGTCCACCCGTTTTTGAGGTTAGAAATATTTCAAATATATCATTGAAAATGAAAAAAAACAACACACAAATCAATAAGTCAATACAGCCACGGACATAGGTGGTTTATCTCGGAATGTTTGTGTGGCTACCGTTTGCGCAAAATCATAAAGCACTTTGAAGAATTTGGCAATGCTCACAAAAGTGTGGTTGAAACGAAGAACGTTGTGTTGTGGCGATGTATGGGATTATAGAAGGTCCAATATGGCTCAACCGGGTGGGGTTGATACGTAGGGTGGTGGGGTTAATTCGGCTCCCTTACCTCAGCAATAATATGCCGTCCTTGTTCCTCAGGCAGGTGTTTATGGCTTCATCACATAATTATTGGACAATTAAGTAGATTGAGCCTTTTAAAATAGGGTAGATGAGCCTTTTTTATAATGACTCGATTTTTATAATTTTTTATAAGCCGGCTTTTTGAGTTCGATCCAGAGATTATTGTTAGGAATTCTAATTAAAAAACGGCTTAACATCTTGACTTCTAAAAAAAATCCGTTCTATCAATATTCCATCCAATTCGTTCAACAATTAATCAAAACTCTTTTTACTCTCTAAAAATAAAAAAATTGCGTTTTAATGCATTTCACCTGTAAATATTTTTACATCCAATAAAATCAACTTCGCCGCTGATTAAGTTATAAAATATCAAGTTGTTGCCAAGTTTTGACAAGACCATTTTGACATGTTGTGGCCAATGTCAAACGTTGTTTAATTGAGTTGTCGCAAACCGCCTTCACCACTGCCATCGCAATCTTCGTCCTCTCGGTTACGTAATTTGATACAGTCTTCAAAGAAGCAGGGTTGCCAATGAAACGCGATGTTCGTTTGAACATCGATCGTACTCCACGCGATCGATAATAGTTTCGCATCGAAAATGTAACAGAATGCTTCGTTCTGTTTTTTTGTGAACGCAAATGTTTTGGAACGTAAGAAAAAGGGAAGAAGCGGTGGCCCTTCAAAAAGGTTTCTGATTTGTAACGCGGTCATAGTTAAAGATTCTCTCTTGTAGACTCGCTCAAATTTCAACATCAAACGAGCCGCTTCTTGTAATTGAATTTTTGTTTTGATAGAATTTGAATTCATTTAAGTCTTTACTAACAGACGATGGCCGTTTACTTTGAAAGCGAGCGATTTTAAAATATACCCAAATCGTATTTCTTTAAGAATTGATTTTGTTTTCAAATTTAAATCTAAAATAGAAATTCAAAAATGCAGTCGGCCGCTTTGGCTTTATATCTCTTTATCAGCTGTTTTTTATTGCATTTTAAAATTTATCGATTTTTTTCGGACGGATTGTATGCATTCAAGGAAAATATTTTACGCCTTATTGCGGAAATAGGGGCTGAAACCATGGATAATGCGTTACAAAATTGGACTGAAGGGATGGGATTGTGCGAGGCTAGCCAAGGGTTCTTTTTTAAATGAAGTTATATTTCATAATTAATTACAAGAATGAATCAATCCCTCTAATAATAATTAATAATAATAAAAATATTAAAAGGCATTTTCCAATGGATTTTTAAAAAGAGACCTTGAATGAATTGGAAACTTGAAAGGATGTTTTTTAAAAAAATTCATTTCGTTCTTTCCCAAAATTAGTGGCTTACACAATTCTGTGAGGAATCAATGGTTTATGTTGTGTTAGCGTATTAGGTTTTATGTTTAATTTTGTAAAAAAGTCCATAAAGTGTTTAGTAAAAATCACTTTATTAAAATCAGTCTCAAAGACGAAGACAAAGAAACAGACAGACAGACAGAAAACAGGCAAACAGACCGTCAAGCAGACAGACAGCCAGACCCAAATCGATTCCGGTGATTATTCTGAATCAAAATATATATACTTTTCCATACATCGCAGGCCTCCCTTAATGCGTTACGAACGGAGGAACAAACGTAATATATCTTCACCCCTTAGTTGTCTAAAGATTCATCTAAGACTAATCATAAATTAACACATCGTTTATTCATTCCATGATTGCATTTGCTTTTGCCATTACTTAAAATTCCTTAAGACATTTTAAGACTTTTCCTACCTAACTGATCCCTAGTGTTGTTGTAGCTCTGGTAGCTCTAGTAGCACCCTATTGATTTCTAAAACTGCTTTACAACTGACTGGTTCATTACATTCCTTTTTTTGATAGATTTCTCTGGCAAACAAATTAAGAAGAAGAAGAAAACGAAGAAAATTATATTCGAACTCAGTTTGTGCAAACGATGCAAAAATGTCTTTTTGAATATTTGTCTATTGTTTCATCAAAGAAAATTGAATATAGAAGATCGATCTCTCTTCGATCATCAGTTTCGATGTGACGAACGGGTCACATACTGTGCGCTGTTAATGGATACTCTCACTGTAGCACACTCCCTTTTTGTCTCTCTCGATCTATCGCACACACACTCTCTCTCTCCTTCTCTTTCTCTCTTCTACTCGTTGTGGGGAATAAATCGTTATATTATATAGCACGAACTCTGGATCAATAGAAATCAATTGATCAATTGATTGAAAGCAATCACAGTTGGTTACAGTTTTTGCATCCTGTCCGACTTCCTGCCGAGCTCAATACGAAAAACTTCGTACATTTTATCTATCCTGCAGATCGTTATGTTTGCTCTCTAGAGTGCCAGGAAAGTGTATTCACTCACTCAGTTTGATTCAGGCGATGACAGCAAGCCGATACTGATTTTCGCAGTTTGTTCGTTCTTTTTTATTTTACATTATTCTTTTACTAACGCAATGTCCTCCAACAGTGTCTCTCGTTTCGAGAGACATTCAGTATCGATGTCATACCTACTTATGTTTCTCTAATTCTTTATTAGACAGCCTTCAATAGGTGTCCCCCATGGATTGTTTTTCACATTGTTTGTAACTGTTGGATTCGTATCGTTGAATCACTTGAGTCGTTGGGATGGTAAGGATGTACATATTTTGTTTGTCCTTGAACACGTGCAAATTGATGTTTTGCCTTAGGTGGCGACAATTTCGGCGAGTCCTTGAGGTATCACATCAATTTCTTCGTTGGTTTCTGGTTAACCAAAGCAGTTTTGGTGAGTAGCCAATGACCATGATTAATTCTTAACATCCAAGATGGCATTAATGTTGATATAATTTCATTAGAAGCGTTCAGATGACCTTGAAACGATCTCATAATTTTGGGCGTTTGTGGCTTTTGCGTTTAGTTTGCTAATAGAGCGGGATACCGTTGCGCTCCGTTGGTTTTGCGGCAACAACAGCTGCTCATTTGTTACGCCTGTTCGAACTTGGTTGACTTGACTGCAGTGTTTGTTTTTTTTTTGCGTTGGTCTAAACCAAAAAAAGAATTGCTTTTTGATTTGAATTGAAAACTTTGCTCGTATTGATTACCGATCCGGGGTCAAGATTTGATTATGTGAAATATTTTATTTCGAATAAATTTCAATAAAATGTGATTTTTTCCTTTGTGTGTTTTTTTCTTGCTTGGTTTCGCTAAACATTCCCGTTTCATTATTGCTCTCGTTGATTGTATCGAACATCTGATTATTGTTGCTTGCTGGTCGCTTGATTGTTGTCCTTTCATCCTTCGTTTGCTCGTTCATGACTCCTGCGTTCCGATCGCAATTGTTTGATTGTCGATAAATCTTGAAATTATACGATTTTTCAATTTTATTCAATATTTTGCTTCTTTGTTTTGAAAGAATTTTTTTCATATATAAAACTCCGGCCAACTCCATCATGATCGTCACCATCGTTATCGCGCCTTGCGGTTAATTTTTTTTTTGTTGGACTTTAAATTCAATTCCACACGAGTGGACGTTGCTTTTATTATTGTTTTTGCTTTCTATTGATAAACGAGTATAACCGATGCAATCATTCGGAAACAATTAAACTGTACCTAAAAAGCTTCAATGAACAAAAAAAAAAAAAAAAAACAAACAAAAAAGAAATAAAACTAATCGGCAAACGACTGATTGAAACCGCCGGGCATTCATTTGGGAAATCGCGCCATTTCATACGCGTTGGCTTTTGTTCGTGCTAGTTTGCAAAAACTTCCTTACAAGTGAATGAGTTTTGTGTGGTTTTTTAAGTAAATATTCCGCCCCTGGGCAGTACTGCTTACACCCAACAGGGACTTTTTTAATCGCAGTCCTGTAACGACAACGATGCGGCTGACGGTAATGACCTTTTGTCGACCATTCAATCAAATACAAAGAATAATTTCGGGAAAGGACCGTGACCAGTTAAGGATTTTAGACAAAAAGGCACACCACGCTCCAATTAGTCGGCTCCTTCAGAATCGCATAATCTTTCGTCCTTGCCAAACCCCATTTTCCCTCCTCCCCCCCTCCCTGAAGAAAACTCCAAAACGTCCACACGATTTTTATGTCGCAAATGTTTTCGTTTCATTGCTTCAATTTTTACTCGCACATTCGGCAAATACCAAAAGGATATTGCAAAACTTTTTGACTGTTCCACCCCCTCAAAGAAAAGAAGTGACAAATTCTTAACGAGCATCGGGCACGTGGCCACCATTAAATAAACACAAACACAATTGTTTGTTTCATAATTATGTAAGTATTTTGATGGCCAACATCCGTTTTAAGGAAATCTCACGTGATTCTGTCGCCGATTTTTCTTATTATGGAGAAAGGGAGGTGGGGGTGGTGCCGTAATGAAGCGTTGACTGAACCCAATCACTACAAGAAGTTGGACGAAAGAGTAAACTAAACGCAATCATGCTTTCTTCATCCTCGAAGCTTCCTCGAAAAGAGGAAACCAATCCAGAAGCATTCCATGTCATCCCATTTCTTTACCCTGCACACCCTCCCCCACGCGTTCACCACCCTCCCTGGTTTGTAACTGTGTTTATACGTCAATGATTATGTTTATACGCGCGTATTTGTCTATCTGGGCTCACAAGTGTGAGCGCGTGTTTGACTTGATGGCTTCATTGTGTATCTCGTACCATTGTTGTTGTTGTTGTTGTTGATGATGTTGTTTTACTGGTACTGCAGCCACATCCTGTCTTCATCGATATCGATTGCTTTGCGTAGGATTCTCTCCTGACATTTTGCTTTTTGTTGCATTTTTTCTATAAGACGTGTTCAATTACTTCCACAAATCCAAGCCCTTAGTGTTAGTCCTCGTCGTGAACGTTGTCGGCGGCGGCAGAAGGAAGTGAAGAAGACTCCTTCATTGACCTCAAGTTCTATCCGCGTCGTGGCTGCCCGACCGACCGCGCCTTCCACACCATTGCAAGCAGATACTTTGTGTCTTCTTGTCGTTTTTGTTTTGTTGTCGTTGTTTTTTTAGTTGAATGTTTTTAAGTCGCTTGCAGTGTTTCGTTCCGTTAGCGGACCGCAGAACGTGACAAAAGACAAAAGAAGGCACTTGCATGCGCTTCCTCTCTTTAGCATCAACGTTATGCATCAATATTTTTCTACTTCTATTTCAAAGTTTTTCTTTCACTTGCTTAGCAATCTTTTTTCTTTTTTCTATAAAAGTAGATCTAACAAAGAGCTGTTCCGTTCGATACGCGATAAGAAAGCGAGCAAGCGAGTAAGTGGTAGCGGTTGGGCGGACCGTTTTCCGCAACGTGGGGAGGGGATCGAAGTCGATATTATCGTTGAATCATCTTGAATTGACGTAATATAAAAATGTACATGTATAGATACACATACAGTCACACGCACGCACCAACACACACGTACACACACTAACACACACATACTAATGGGCAAACATATTCAAGTTAGTCAACTCTTGTGTTGAAAAAGCGCGGGGCCTTTTTTGTGGATAATCAGATTTTGGAAACGATTAGTCGAGATAACGTGGTGAATTACTGATTGCAATCTAATTGTATTTGAAGAACTCCGATCAGTTGAGAGGTTTAACAATATCTTAAGGATATAAACACGTGACAAACATGGTCATAAATAAGACTTTTGTAGCCATTATTTAGGTATTACTTTTTACATTACTTCTTTAAGTTTAGATCTGATGCTGCCAAAAGCACTTATTAATTTTTTTCTTATATTTGATTAGCACTCTGTTTTGTCACGAACTGAAAAACTATTCAAAATTATATTGCGTATGTAGTAAAAGTTTTTCCAATAAGGACATGACACGAGTTTAATAGAGTTGAATTAATGAACCTTCGTCATTTCAAATGAATACGATAATTCCAACTCTATGAATATCAGTTCAACCTTTGATAAATTATATAATGATTTGTCACCAAAATCGTTCCGACTTCGTCGAGTTTCTGAGGCACGGATGGACGTAAATAAATTTGCTTCGTCTTGAACTGAAGCTCATACGGCTATGATAATTTTCGTAGAATTAGAAAATACTCATAGAGTAGAATTGGCGAACATTAATGAGCAATAAATCAAATTCGAAATTTTAATAGTTTCCAAATATTGTCCGTTCGTTCGTGACCTTTATCACGGCAAAAATTTTAGTCAATCTTTATTAACGTTTCAATTTACTAACGCAATAGTAATGATCAAGTATGGGTTTGCATTAAAGTCAAAATTGTTATGCTCTTAGTGGAAATCTTTTTACGTGTCTGATGGAAAAAATTGCCCGCTAAATAGCCCGCATTGTAAGAATCTACCCATATCGATAGTTTCACAAGTAATAAACACCTTTCCTAACAATTTAATTTTCGTGAGACATTCAAATGAAAAGTGAGGTGTGTATATACTTAGTGTGGTCCTGCCAGTACCGTTCCTCATATATTTCGTATTTATTATTACTATACACGCTGTATTGTGTACGGTGTTAATTTGCGTATACATCTTTTTAAAATATGTGCGCATCTTTCCCTGCCCGTTTTTTTTCTCATTATTAATATTTCGTATTAAAATTGCTTGCGAAACATCAGAAATTTTATCGAACAAATTGAAAATGTTTTGAATATGATTATTTTATACCGAATAAAAAAATGGTATGTCTGGTATGTCCGCTCGAACACACACACACACATGGGCGTACAAACCTATTGTGCACAGGTAAATTTTCTTAAACATTTTCCTAAACCTTTCGCAGTTCAGTCTTCGTGCCTCAGATGCCAAAATTTTTTGACAAAATATTTGGTCAATATTTATTTTGTTCACTTTAAGCCAATCTCCAATCGCTTTTTTGTTATTTTAATAATATTAAAAGTAAATAAAGAAATAGAGAAAACAAACAACAACAACAATCACCTTTGTTATTTATTTTTGAATTTTGTTTAAATGAAAATAAATAAAACTTTTGAAAAATCTATTATTTTTAAATCTGAAACTAAAACTCAAATATTTATTAAAGTATGGCGATCCTTTTTCAGAAAATTTGTCAGAATCGTTTTCCTTCAAGAAACCGGAATGAATTCTGCATCGATTCAATACGATGTCTCTTGAATGCGGGAAAATTTGTAATGTTTTGAATAAAGAGGTGAATGATATAGAAAAATAAAACAGAAAATATTCTAGCATACTGGTACAAATTGCTAATAAAACATAGGAATCCATGCGAAAGGGCTTTTTAAATTAGATAAATATTTTGAATAGAGAAAAATAGTCCTAGGATAAAATATGCCACAGGTACGTCACCGAATGCACTCCATTTGAATATTCACTGAATACTCATTCATATTAAATCAGCAGTTTTGATGATTCATCGTAAGCGCAACTTGGTCTTAATGGTTATATACTTATACATTCCATTATATATATCATACAAATTCGGAAAATATTTTAATACCTCGTTGCAATTTATCTTTTTTGATAATTGGTTTCTTCTAAGTCTCATAAAACCATTCGTTGCGTACCATCAGCAAATAAAGCGAGATAAATTCTAAAGAGACCATATGGTTCCATACCTCTACGCGAAACAATTCTAATCCAAAAGTGTAATAATTTCTAAAAAAAAATTATGATGGCAACAATTACGAGTATTAAAATATCATTAGAAATTATAGGCGTGATCATAAATTCGAGTTTTCATCTCGTCGAAACGGATCACTTTTACTTTTCAACGATCGTACTATCAATGCATTCGTTACCCTCCAACAACAACCCACATTGAACTTATGCGAGGGCGAATGTGTGTGCGTGTGTGTGTGTGTGCTCCTGTGAGGAGGAAGGGCGGCTGATCGTTACGAATGAACAGCTATTTATGATCTATCTGACATTTTTACACACTTTCTCATGAACCTCCCTCAAATACGAGGCGTTAAATGGTTTCAAAATGTTTAATAAACATTTTTAATGAGCATCAGCTTTGAAAGCGATTAAAATTTAAGTTATTGCCTTTAAATGGATTCAGAATATGCTAGAAATTGATAGAAAAGTATGTATCTGTATGCCAGTGTACTTGCGTGTGCATGTATGTGCGTCTATTTATAAATATCTTCATGTGTAAATTCTCATTACGATTGTGTTTATTCGATAAAGTCAAAATTCATTGGAATAAATCGTTATATCAAAAGGTTAGCCGCCAATCGTGTGAAATGATCGATCCACTTGTTTGACAGGAAACTCCGGCACGCAAACAATTCCAAGAGTGAATTTTTCATAAACATTCTCATATAAATCAGATCATCAGGCGTTTCACTTGAAAGAGTTCCACCGAAATCGTATGATGGAATGCCCGCCTGCCTGTCTGCCTGGTGGCAAAATCAAGAAAAATAATCAAACACTTCATACACAATCGATACGTGTAATTTCCTAT